>LR738711.1:522493973-522610409 GCA_902687465.1 Secale cereale | reverse complement strand
ACCCCTCGGCTGCCCCCCCCCCCGTACTGCCTAGCACCGAACCCGCTCACGCCTGAACGCCGGCCACCGCCTCGAGCTCGTTTCCGGTGAGCTCCAGTCGCCTTAGCTGCTGCTGCTTGCTGGAACGGGCGCGGGTGAGCTCCAGCTCCCTGTAGCTGCCCTCCGCTGCCCGTTTGGTCGCCGGTGCGGCGATCCCGATGCCCTCCGCCGCGTCTGTGGATGCCGGCGTCGAGGCGCCGGCGGGTTAACCCCGTCTGACCAGGGGTTTGACCTCTCCTAGCTCACTGACGCGTGGGCCCGGCCTACCAGGTGATTAGCTTAAGGCTAATCACCAACTAATTAACCCTCCCTGACACTGACTAGTGGGCCCCAGCGCCACTCACCCTTTAATTAATTTAGTTTAATCTTTTGTTTAGCCCTGTGTCACTTACGTGTGGACTCCACACGTCAGGTTTGACTTGCGTCAGCGCTGCTGACTTGCTGACGCAAGCATGACGCAGTGCTGACGCAATAATCAATTTTCTGGAATTGTTTTTGTTTGGGAAAATCCAGAAAATTGTTTAAACTTCAAAAAATCACAGAAATTCAACCGTAGCTCAGAATGAAATAATTTATATATGAAAAATGATCAGAAAAATATGAGGAATCTGTTCATGGCATTTTCATGCATGTTAAACCAACTTATAACTGTTGTATAGGTGAAAACAAATAAATGGCACTTTTAAATGTTAATTTTGGAATTGCATTTGAACCCTTGGTTCAAATGGACTTCTTTCAAATAGAATGCTAGTTGCATTAGCTCAAATATCATCACAACTTCATGCCATGTTCATGCATCATATTGTTGCATATGCTTGTGTTTGATTGTCGGCGCCATTCTTCTCGATAGGTCCAGCTCCGGAGACCGTTCCAGAGTACCTGTCAGAGGAGCAGTGCTCTGCACGTTGTTTCACCAAGCAAGCAAACCCCTTTGTTCATTCCGATACAACCCCTCTCTCGCTCCTTCTCTCTGTTATTGCATTAGGACAACAACGACTTCAACTGCTACTTTATGCTGCGGTAGTTGAACCCATTCCTCTGCATGACCTGTCATTGCCATAGTAAATAGTTGAAACCCACTAGCATGTGTAGGAGTTGATTGAAGGCATGCTGTGATCTTACCATGCCTTGATTGCTATTGCTTAGATTGTGTCAGGTCTGATTCATCGGGAATGAATTGGAGTGCAGTGAAATGTTCTGATGCTGAGAGTTAAGTGTGTGAACACGATTTGGTAAAGGTAGCGGTGAGAGGCCATGTAGGAGTACATGGTGGGTTGTCTGACTGGAACCGTCCCTAAGAACTGAGTTCTGTGTATGTCGTCCAATGACCAGCTACTACCACACATTGGAATGCTTAAGTGCCCTTCTCGACTTATTAACCGACTTGGTCTCTGTCCAGGAGTTGCAACTAGTTTCTGATGTTTGTAGGTAGTGTTAGTAGTCTACCAAGTGGCACTCGGCCAGGTGGGCTTGGACAGACTAGGCACCGTGGCACGGTGTACCAAGCGTAGATCCATCCGGCGAGGTGGGCTTGAGAACCCTGCGCACATCATTTGGGGCCGTGAGCGACACCTCGGCCGGATCTCCTTACGGATGGAACCCGAATAGGCAATAAACCTGGACTAGAGTCTTGTGTGGTTAGTCAGGTCGTAGCCGACACCCTTGCCAGGCTTCCGCTTGAAGGTTGTCGAGATACACGAGATGTACATGTCGGTAAGTGGCGAGAGCGTGTGTGAAGAAGTACACCCCTGCAGGGTTAACATGATCTATTCGAATAGCCGGGTCCATGGTTATAGACTTCTTAGATGCTTACGTGGTACACAGACAACTTGAAGTGGATACTCTAAAATACTCAAGACAAGTGTGAGTGCTATGGATGGCCTTCTCGTAGGGAGACGGGGATGAATCCATAGTGGTGTATTGTGTGGTGCTTAGTGGACTCGTGTGCGCCACCTCAAAAGAATTACCAGCAGTCGTAGAATAGGATAGCCACTGAGTCAAAGCTGGCTTGCTGCAACTAAACCCCACTTTGCCTTCTTGATACAAGTGCATGTATGATAGGATCTGATGTAAGTCTTGCTGAGTACCTTTGTACTCATGTTTGCTTAATTTATGTTTTGCAGATGAGATTGCTGTCTCACTAGTAGTTCCACTTGGACTTGGACAAGTAGCCTATTACCTCAGCTACGATCTTGGACGAATGTTGTAGATAGTCAGGCTCTTCAGCCTTTTTCATTTGTAGATGTATGTACTCAGACATGTTGTGCTTCCGTTTGTTGCTTGTATGCTCTGAATGTTGGGTCATGAGACCCATGTTTGTAATATCTGGCTCCTCGGAGCCTAATGAATAAATACTTTGTTTCTTAGAGTCTTGTTGTGATGCCATGTTGTATTTGCACATATCGAGCATATTGTGTGTTTGTTATTGAAATGCTTGGTATGTGTAGGATCCGACACCTAGTTGTTTACCCTTGGTAGCCTATCTTATAGGGACATGTCTCCTAGTGCTTCCACTGAGCCTTGGTAGCTTGATACTGCTCCAGAACACTTATGCTGACCGGCATGTGTCCTTCTTCGTTCCTGTGTCTGTCCCTTAGGGGAAATGTCATGCGTTGTTCCTTTAAGTCCTTGTAGCTTGCTACGACTTGGGTTCATACGTTGATGACCGACACGTTCGTTGCTGGGTCATGTATGCCTGTCTCTGTAATTTAGTGCCACTTTTGGTCTATAACTGGTCATGTCGGCCCGGGTTCTTTGTCATATGGATGCTAACGACACTATCATATACGTGAGCCAAAATGCGCAAACGGTCCCGGGCCAGGTAAGGTGGCACCCGTGGGGATACCGTGCGTGAGGCCGCAAAGTGATATGGTGTGTTACATGCTAGACCGGTGTGACTTTGGATCGGGGTCCCGACAGCTTTGGTATCAGAGCCTGATTGCATGTAGGATTACCAAGCCAAACTGGTCGAAGTTGAGTCTAGAAATTCTTTAGTTATATAAGGGAATTGATTGTGGAAGGGAACACAAGGCTCTTTTTACTCCTTATACCTCATGTCTTCTGATCTGAGTCATCCAACCTTTCCTACGGGGTTAAGGAACTAGGCTTTCTCTTCCGTCTATCAGGATCATGAGTTACTACTCCGTAGTCCCATAGGATTGGTTGATCAGAGTCCTACTCTTGTTCTCAAGTTCTTCCGATGTAGATGTTTAGTACTATCACAGAACCTTGAGTGATGATATTGAGTTGTTGAACTACCCTTTGTTAGCAGGATGTCTCATTCTGAGCATTTTACTGCCGTTATGCTGCCGGAATTATCCTAGTAGTCCGAGAGATACTAATTTCTTGTTCTACCTTATGCATCCTATAATTGATGTTGTTTCCGTCCTCGGTTTCGCTTTTCAGGATGTCCTCAGTTAAGCGAAGCTCAGCTGCTCGTAGGCAGAACCACGGAGGTGGTAGGGATGAGGAGGATCCTCCCGACCAACCTTCATTGGCAGAGTTAATGATTGAGATGGAGAGAAACAAGCGTGAGTCTAACCGCTTGTTGGCACGTATTGAGGAGAACACCGCACATCAGTGCAAGGAGTCAGCAACCATCCATGACTTCATTCATTTGAAACCACCCACCTTCCGTCATCCAATTGAGCCACTCGATGCGGATGACTGGCTCCGTAGTATCACTCACAAGCTGCGTTCTGTGAACGTAGCTGAAGGAGACAAGGTCATCTATGCCACTTATCACCTGGAAGGTCCTGCTAGTCTTTGGTGGCAGAACTATGAGGCCATGATTCCAGCTGGCCAGATTCCTACCTGGAGAGATTTCACCAAGGCTTTTTGTGAGCATAATATCCCTCAAGCTTTCATCGACCGCAAGAGAGAAGAGTTATGTAGTCTTACACAGGCTAAGATGGCTGTTGATGCTTATAGTAGAGAGTTTGAGAACCTCGCCCGCTATGCTACAGAAGAAGTGTCCACGGACACCAAGAAGCAGGCTAGGTTCCGGAAAGGACTCAACCCCAAGCTGCATCGTGATCTCCACTTGCATCAGTGCAACACATTCCAGGCTCTTGTGAACAAGGCCATCAATGCAGAGACAGCTCAGCTCACTTACGAGCAGTCTCGTAAGCACACCCTTAATTTGGGATCTTCCTCCGGTTCTAGTTCTCAGAAGCGCCGGATTTGGGTTCCGAACTCTGTTCTTCCACCCAGTTCTACACCGAGGCCATCTTATGTGGTTCCTCTTCCAGTTCAGCAGTATGTTCCACCCAGGCCTAATGGTGGACCGTCTACCAACGCGGGTTCACATCCTACCCCTAGGATTTGTTACAAGTGTGGAGAGCCAGGCCACATTGCCCGTATTTGCACTCAGAACTGTGTTGCTCCACCCCAGCCCGAGAAGTCTGTTGGCCATGGTAAGTCATCACGCAAGATGATCTGTGTCAAGTCAGCTCCCATCGAACATGGACGTGTGCATCACGTCTCAGCCAAAAACGCTCATGATGATCCAGATGTCGTTCTTGGTACACTCCTTGTCAATTGTCATCCGGCATCGGTTCTATTCGATAATGGAGCATCTCATTCTTTCATTTCTGAAAGTTATGCCCGCTTGCATGACATGTCATTTTGTGATATGCCCTCCCCACTACTCATTCAAACTCCTGGATCCAAATGGCAAACTTCTAGTGTAAGCCATGGTAATGAAATCCTTGTCGACAGACTTGTGTTCCTTGCATCACTTGTAGCCCTCAAGTCTTCAGATATTAATATCATCTTGGTATGGACTGGATGACAGCTCATCATGCCAAGATTGATTGCTGCACTAGGTCTCTTCAGCTTACACACCCATCTGGCAAGATAGTCACTGTCACCACTAGAGTTGCAAAGCGTCAACTCTATTCTCTTCATGCCAGCCCCCTTCCAGACCTTGAAGATGTTCCGGTAGTCCGTGACTTTCCGGATGTCTTTCCAGAGGAACTGCCAGGTGTTCCACCTGACCGAGATGTAGAGTTTGTTATAGATCTTATCCCAGGAACCGCTCCAATCTCTAGGAGACCTCACAAGATGGCACCCTTAAGACTAGCTGAGCTTAAGAAACAACTTGATGAGTCCTTGCAAAAGGGTTTCATCCATCCTAGTTCTTCTCCTTGGGCTTGCCCCGTTCTCTTCGTCAAGAAGAAGGATGGTACGGATCGGATGGTTGTAGATTATCATCCCGTTAATTTGGTCACGGTAAATAACAAGTATCCGCTTCGCAGGATCAACGACCTGTATGGTCAGCTCGCTGGATCCTCAGTCTTCTCCAAGATGGATTTGAGGTTAGGATACCATCAAATCAAGATTAGAAATGGGGACATCCCCAAGACGACTTTTGTCACTCGTTATGGTCAGTACGAGTACACCATCATGTCCTTCGGTCTAACCAATGCTCCATCCACTTTTTCCCGTTTGATGAACTCGATCTTCATGGAGTACTTAGATAAGTTCATCGTGGTTTACCTCGATGATATTCTTATTTACTCGAAGAACGAGGAAGAGCATGCCGAACATCTTAGACTTATTCTAGAAAAACTCAGAGAGCACCGCCTTGATGCCAAGTTCTCCAAGTGTGAATTTTGGTTGCCAAAAGTGACCTATCTCGGCCATGTAATCTCTGGTAAGGGCATTGCTATCAACCCCGAGAGAGTTCAGGCCGTCCTTGATTGGACTCCACCTGAAACAGTTAAACAAGTTAGGAGCTTCCATGCTCTAGCAAGTTATTGTCGCCGCTTTGTTGAGAACTTCTCTAAAGTGGCCAAACCTCTCACGGAACTTCTCAAGAAAGATAAAAAGTTTGAGTGGTCGCCATAGTGTGAGCACAGTTTTCAGGAACTGAAAAGACGCCTGACTTCTGCTCCCATACTTGTGCCACCGGATTTCACTAAGGACTTTGTTATCTACTGTGATGCCTCACGACAGGGACTAGGTTGCATTCTTATGCAGGATCGTCATGTGATTGCCTATGCATCTCGACAGTTGCATCCACATGAGGAAAATTATCCTACACATGATCTAGAGCTTGCAGCCATAGTCTACGCACTTAAGACCTGGCGACATTACCTCCTTGGTAATCGTTGCGAGATCTACACCGATCACCAGAGCCTCAAGTAAATCTTAACCCAACCAGATTTGAACCTTAGGCAAAGACGTTGGTTGGAGTTGATCCCAGATTACGACTTAGGGATTACCTACACCCCAGGCAATGGAAATGTCATGGCTGATGCGCTAAGTCGTAAGTCCTATTGCAACAATCTCGTGTTGCAGCAGGGCCAACCACTTCTCCATGAGGAATTATGTAAGCTTAACCTTCACATTGCTCCTCACGGATTCCTTTCTACCTTGGTGGCGAAACCTACCCTTGAGGATCAGATCATTTCTGACCAGAAGTTTGATAGGGGTGTTATCTGCATCAAGAGAAACATTGAGAAGGGAGTTGGTGGATGTTTCTCTATGGATGATCGAGGTGTTATTTTCTTTGAGAATCGCTTGGTGGTTCCCAAGAATCAACATCTGCGACAGTTGATCCTTAAGGAGGCTCATGAATCTCCTCTCACAATTCATCCCGGTAGTACTAAAATGTATCAGGACCTACATCAGAGGTTCTGGTGGACTAGGATGAAGAGAGAAATCGCTCAGTTCATTGCTAACTGTGACGTTTGTCGTCACGTTAAAGCAGAGCATCAAAGACCTGCTAGCACCCTTCAGCCTCTAGCTATTCCTGAGTGGAAATGGGATAAAGTTGGTATGGACTTCATCACCGGCTTTCCCAGGACCAAGAGAGGGAATAATGCTATCTTCGTAGTCATTGATCGTCTCTCCAAAGTGGCTCACTTTCTACCTGTTCGAGAGAGTATCACTGCTAGTCAGCTTGCTGACTTGTATATTTCTCGTATAGTGTCACTTCATGGTGTTCCACTAGAGATCAATTCAGACCGTGGTAGTCTTTTCACTTCTCATTTCTGGGAGAGTTTCCAGACTGCCATGGGCACCCATCTTTCTTTCAGTACCGCTTTCCACCCTCAGTCAAGTGGTCAGGTGGAACAGGTTAACCAAATTCTCGAGACATGCTTAGAGCTTGCGTTATTTCATTTGGTATGGATTGGGAGAAATGTCTTCCTTTCGCCGAGTTTGCCTATAACAATAGCTATCAATCCAGTCTCAAGAAAGCTCCTTTTGAGATTCTCTATGGACGAAGATGTCGAACACCTTTGAACTGGTCAGAAACCGGTGAAAGACAATTCTTCGGGCCGGACATGATCCAGGAAGCAGAAGAGCAAGTTTGCATCATTCGTGAGAATTTGAAAACAGCCCAGTCTCGTTAAAAGAGCCAGTATGATCGTCATCATAAGGAAGTGTCTTATGAAGTTGGCGACAAAGCTTACCTTCGGGTTACTCCTTTGAAGGGTACCCATCGTTTCGGTATCAAGGGCAAATTGGCTCCTCGTTACATTGGTCCTTTTCGCATTCTCGCTAAACGAGGAGAGGATGCCTACCAATTGGAACTACCCCCACATCTTTCTCGAGTTCATGATGTCTTCCACGTCTCTAAACTCAGGCGTTGCTTCTCGGATCCCATCCGCGGAGTGGACCATGAAACGCTTGATCTCCAAGATAACCTCACATATCGAGAGTATCTCGGTCGCATTCTGCATCAAGCAGAGCGTGTCACTCGACGTCATAACATCTAGTTTCTAAAGGTTCAGTGGTCTCATCATTCCGAGAGAGAAGCTACTTGGGAGCGAGAAGATCGTCATCGACTGGAGTACCCCACTTTCTTTCTGCCGACTCCTGAATCTCGAGACGAGATTCTTGTTTAGTGGGGGTGAGTTGTCACAGCCCTAGGATACCTGAGTGAATTAGTTGCAACTGCACTCATGCATCATGTCTAAATTTTATTTTTGAAAGTTGAATTGAGGTTTGTTGAAACCCTCAAAAAGCAGTTAAAACAATAGTCAACTCTAAAATCTTCTCAAAGAAGCCCAAGAAAATGTTCCTGTTAAACCTTGGAAAATATTGGCAAGAATAAAATTCAAGCCAATATTTTTGGAGCCTTTAAAATATTTATTTTGGGCATTTGAATTAAATCAATAACATATTTGAGTTGAATTTATTTCTGCTATATAAGAAATAAAGTTCAAGTATTTTCGTAAGTTTGCATGTGACCTTGGACTAGTTCCCTGAGCTCACATAAAAATTTACAGAAAGTTTTAAAATGGTTTGGTGTGTAAATCAAATCAAAACAAAGATAGAAAAATAGAAAATAGAAACTAAATTAGAAAGAGAGAGAGAGAGAGTGGAACCTCACCTGGGCCTTACCTGGCAGAAGAGGCCCGGCCCACCAGGGGCTGTGTGGTCTTCTTCCTCTTGCCAGGAGGACAGGCAGGTGCGTGGCGAGCGCGCTGGCGACGCCTTGCCACCTCCTGCTTGCTAGCTCGCTGCTGGAAATGGCCCCGAGCGCCACGACACCCCTGGTTCTCCCCCGACCCTCTCGCACTCTCCCTGGACCCTTCTCCTCTCCTCTGCTCTCTCCCCCGCACAACCCGAGCGGAGCTCGTCGCCGCCGCTCGTTGCCGCCGCGCCCACCAAGTCTTACTTGCCTAGCCAGCCTGTCCATCAGCTCCGCCACGATGCCTTGAAGCTCCAAGCTGAAGCACGCGCCCTCGGATGCCTGGAATTGACGCCCTCAAGCTCATCACCGCCGCATCTGGCCGCCGGAGGTGCCGTCGATTCTTCGTCTCAGGGATGTCCCCGAGCCCACTAAGCTACTCCGCCGCCTCCCTGTGAGCCCCATGGTCTTCCTCCCTGTCCTTGCCGTCGTTTACGCCCTCTAGGTGTCGCCCCCTTGCTGACCGAAGCTCACTTCCGCCGGCCATGTCGCTGCCGTGACCAGAGCCACCGTAGCTCACTACCGAGCGCGTCACCGCCTTCGCCACATCGCCAGGAGCCCGTAGAAACCCTCGGCTGCCCCCCCCCCCCGTGCTTCCTAGCACCGAACCTGCTCACGCCCGAACGCCGGCCGCCGCCTCGAGCTTGTTTCCGGCGAGCTCCGGCCGCCTTAGCTGCTGCTGCTTGCTGGAACGGGCGCGGGTGAGCTCCAGCTCCCCGTAGCTGCCCTTCGCTGCCCGTCTGGTCGCCAGTGTGGCGATCCCGATCCCCTCCGCCGCGTCTGTGGACGTCGGCGTCGAGCCGCCGGTGGGTTAACCCCGTCTGACCAGGGGTTTGACCTCCCTAGCTCACTGACGCGTGGGCCCGGCCTGCCAGGTGATTAGCTTAAGGCTAATCACCAACTAATTAACCCTCCCTGACACTGACTAGTGGGACCCAGCGCAACTAACCCTTTAATTAATTCAGTTTAATCTTTTGTTTAGCCCTGTGTCACTGACGTGTGGACCCCACACGTCAGGTTTGACTTGAGTCAGCGCTGCTGACTTGCTGACGCAAGCATGACGCAGTGCTGACGCAATAAACAATTTTCTGGAATTGTTTCTGTTTAGGAAAATCTAGAAAATTGTTTAAACTTCAAAAATCACAGAAATTCAACCTAGCTCAGAATGAAATAATTTATATATGAAAAATGATCAGAAAAATATGAGGAATCTGTTTATGGCATTTTCATACATGTTAAACCAACTTATTCCTGCTGTATAGGTGAAAACACATAAATGACACTTTTAAATGTTAACTTTGGAATTGCATTTGAACCCTTGGTTAAAATGGACTTCTTTCAAATAGAATGCTAGTTGCATTAGCTCAAATATCATCACATCTTCATGCCATGTTCATGCATCATATTGTTGCATATGCTTGTGTTTGATTGTCGGTACCGTTCTTCTCGATAGGTCCAGCTCCGGAGACCGTTCCAGAGTACCTGTCAGAGGAGCAGTGCTCTGCACGTTGTTTTATCAGGCAAGCAAACCCCCTTGTTCATTCCGATACAAACCCTCTCTCGCTCCTGCTCTCTGTTATTGCATTAGGACAACAACAACTTCAACTGCTACTTTATGCTGCGGTAGTTGAACCCATTCCTCTGCATGACCTGTCATTGCCACAGTAAATAGTTGAAACCCACTAGCATGTGTAGGAGTTGATTGAAGCCATGTTGTGATCTTACCATGCCTTGCTTGCTATTGCTTAGAGTGTGTCAGGTCTGATTCATCGGGAATGAATTGGAGTGTAGTGAAATGTTCTGATGCTGAGAGTTAAGTGTGTGAACACGAGTTGGTAAAGGTAGCGGTGAGAGGCCATGTAGGAGTACATGGTGGGTTGTCTCACTGGAACCGTCCCTAAGAACTGAGTTATGTTTAGGTCGTCCAATCACCAGCTACTACCACGCATTGGAATGCTTAAGTGCCCCTCTCGACTTATTAACCGACTTGGTCTCTGTCCAGGAGTTGCAACTAGTTTTTGGTGTTTGTAGGTAGTGTTAGTAGTCTACCAAGTGGCACTTGGCCTGGTGGGCTTGGGACAGACTAGGCACAGTGGCACGGTGTACCAAGCATAGATCCATCTGGCGAGGTGGGCTTGGGAACCCTGCGCACATCATTTCGGGCCGTGAGCGACACCCCGACCGGATCTCATTACGGATGGAACCCGAATAGGCGATAAACCTAGACTAGAGTCTTGTGTGGTTAGTCAGGTCGTAGCCGACACCCTCGCCAGGCTTACGCTTGAAGGTTGCCGAGATACATGAGATGTACATGGCAGTAAGTGGCGAGAGCGTGTGTGAAGAAGTACACCCCTGCGGGGTTAACACGATCTATTCGAATAGCCGGGTCCACGGTTATGGACTTCTTGGATGCTTACGTGGTACATAGACAACTTGAAGTGGATACTCTAAAATACTCAAGACAAGTGTGAGTGCTATGGATGGCCTTCTCGTAGGGAGACGGGGATGAATCCATAGTGGTGTATTGTGTGGTGCTTAGTGGACTCGTGTGTGCCACCTCAAAAGAATTACCGGCAGTCGTAGAATAGGATAGCCACTGAGTCAAAGCTGGCTTGCTGCAACTAAACCCCACTTTGCCTTCTTGATACAAGTGCATGTATGATAGGATCTGATGTAAGTCTTGCTGAGTACCTTTGTACTCATGTTTGCTTAATTTATGCTTTGTAGATGAGATTGCCGTCTCACTAGTAGTTCCGCTTGGACTTCGACAAGTAGCCTATTACCTCTGCTACGATCTTGGATGAGTGTTGTAGATAGTCAGGCTCTTCAGCCTTTTTCATTTGTAGATGTATGTACTCAGACATGTTGTGCTTCCGTTTGTTGCTTGTATGCTCTGAATGTTGGGTCATGAGACCCATGTTTGTAATATCTGGCTCCTCGGAGCCTAATGAATAAATACTTTGTTTCTTAGAGTCTTGTTGTGAAGCCATGTTGTATTTGCACATATCGAGCATATTGTGTGTATGTTATTGAAATGCTTGGTATGTGTGGGATCCGACACCTAGTTATTTACCCTTGGTAGCCTATCTTATAGGGAAATGTCTCCTAGTGCTTCCACCGAGCCTTGGTAGCTTGCTACTGCTCCGGAACACTTAGGCTGACCGGCATGTGTCCTTCCTCGTTCCTGTGTCTGTCCCTTAGGGGAAATGTCACGCGTTGTTCCTTTAAGTCCTTGTAGCTTGCTACGACTTGGGTTCATACGTTGATGACCGACACGTTCGTTGCTGGGTCATGTATGCCTGTCTCTGTAATTTAGTGCCACTTTTGGTTTATAACTGGTCATGTTGGCCCGGGTTCTCTGTCATATGGATGCTAACGACACTATCATATACGTGAGCCAAAATGCGCAAACGGTCCCGGGCCAGGTAAGGTGGCACCCGTGGGGATACCGTGCGTGAGGCCGCAAAGTGATATGGTGTGTTACATGCTAGACCGGTGTGACTTAGGATCGGGGTCCCGACATTGTGGTTTGAATAAAGGTTTGTGCCAAGCAAAACCTTAGGAACACGTTGGGTGTTAGTAGATTTGATCTTGCTGAAAAACAAAAACTTTTGCGCTCATGATAAAAATTCTCATTTTCAAAAGAAGAGTGATTTTTGGTTGATTATTTTTGCAGAAGATGAATTTACAAATATCTCATGTGGCCCTATTTTTTCAAGATTTTTAGAGGTACATAAGTATTCGGAACTTCCAGATTACTACAAACTGTTTTGTTTTTTACAGATTCTATTTTTGTTGTGTTATGTGCTTGTCTTGATGATTCTATGGTTTTCTTTGATGAGTTTTTGCCATAGAAAAGTTGGATTACGATAGATATTATACAAATACAAAATATGAATGGGTTTACTATAGTACTTATAGTAGTGATTTGTTTTCTTATACAAACGGCTCTCACAAAAGTTTTGTTGTAGTTTTGTGTGATTGAAGTTTTCAAGTTTTGGTTTATCTTACAATGGATGAAGGAATAAGGAGGAATACAAATTCTAAGCTTGTGGATGCCCCAACATCCCAAGCTATTATCCAAAGAGAGGCAAGCAACTAAGCTTGGGGATGCCGTGGACTGGCATCCCCTCTTTCTTCTAATGACCACCGGTATTTCACTTGAAACTATATTTTTATTCATGACATGATATGTGTTTTTCTTGGAGCGTCTTGTATGATATGAGTGTTTGCTTGTTTTGTTTTACATTCTAAGTCATTAGTCCTTGCTATACACACCTATTAGAGAGAGCCAAAATTATGCCATGACTTGTTAGAATGGCTCTCTATGCTTCACTTAAATTTTTATGAGCTATGGATTTGCTCTAGTGCTTCACTTGTATCCTTTTGAGCATGGTGTGCTTTAGTATCTTTGGAGAAATACTCTCTTGATTCACTTAGATTTATTTGAGATTTAGTAAATTTTTAAGAAATTCTCTCTTGCTTCACTTAAATTATTTTAAGAGAAAGAAAATTATTAGCTCATGATCTTCACTTATATTTGTTCGAGCTTATCAAAAGAAAAACATGAAAATTAGTCCCAAAGTGATAGATATCCAAGAAGGATATAATAAAAAAATCATGAAGATCATTGGACAGAATTTGATTCCTTGTAATAGTTTTGAGACATGATGATATGATATGTGAGTCATGTTAATGAGTAATTATGCTTTAGTAAGAATATTCGTGTTAAGGTTGGTGATTCCCTATGCAAGCATGAAAATCAATAATATGCAATGAAATTATATTCAACTTGTGGTGCATTATTCTGTGTTATTTACGCTCAATGTTCGCTTATGAGATTATTCATTTCATGCTTGGTCGCTTCCAAGTCTTTTGCCAGCCTTCATTTTGCACTAAGTATGATCACTACTTGTGCATCCAAAATCCTTTATCCCGGTTTTGCCACATGAGTCCACCATACCTACCTATAGGTGGTATTCCCTTGCCGTTCTAAGCAAATTTTTATTTGCCCTCTCTAATTTTCAAAATAAATTTCCCTTTTGTGTGCCCGTATCGCTCGCGAGGTGGTGAGGGGTGGCCAATAATTTCCATGCTAGATGTGTTATTCTCACGATGAGTGTTTATTCACTTGTCATTGCACGAGAGTAAGGCAAAGGTATTAGGGATGCTGATGACCCACAAGTGTAGCGGATCTATCATAGTCCTTTCGATAAGTAAGAGTGTCGAACCCAATGAGGAGCAGAAGGAAATGATAGGCAGTTTTCAGTAAGGTATTTTCTGCAAGCACTCAAATTATAGGTAACAGATAGTTTTGTGATAAGGTAATTGGTAGCAAGTGACAAAACATAAAAGTAAATAGGTGCAGCAAGATGGCCCAATCCTTTTTGTAGCAAACGACATGCCTGGACAAACTCTTATATGGAGGAAAGAGCTCCCGAGGACACATGGGAATTATCGTCAAGCTAGTTTTCATCACGATCATTTGATTCGCGTTCGGTACTTTGATAATTTGGTATGTGGGTTGACCGGTGCTTGGGTGCTGTCCTTACTTGTACAAGCCTCCACTTATGATTAACCTCTAATGCAAGCATCTGCAACTACAAAAGAGGTATTAAGGTAAACCTAACCATAGCATGAAACAAGTGGATCCAAATCAGCCCCTTACGAAGCAACGCATAAACTAGGGATTAAGCTTCTGTCACTCTAGCAACCCATCATTTACTTATTACTTCCCAATGCCTTCCTCTAGGCCCAAATAATTGTGAAGTGTCATGTATTCGACGTTCACATGACACCACTAGATGAGAGACAACATATATCTCATCAAAATATCGAACGAATACCAAATTCGCATGACTACTTATAGCAAGACTTCTCCCATGTCCTTAGGAACAAAAGTAATTGCTCACAAGACATAATATTGTTCATGATCAGACGGGTATTAATATGCATAATGGATCCGAACAAATGATCTTCCACCAAATAAACCAACTAGCATCAACTACAAGGAGTAATCAACACTACTAGCAACCCATAGGTACCAATCTGAGGTTTGGGTACAAAGATTGGATACAAGAGATGAACTAGGGTTTGAGAGGAGATGGTGTTGGTGAAGATGTTGATGAATATAGCCCTCCCCAAGATGGGGGAGTTGCTGGTGATGACGGCGATGACGATTTCCCCCTCCCGGAGGGAAGTATCCTCGGCAGAACAGCTCTGCCGGAGCCCTATATTGGTTTCCGCCAAGGTTCCGCCTCGAGACGGCGGCGTCTGGTCTCGAAAGTCTCCTTCTTATTTTTTCCAGGTCAAAACACCTCATATAGGAGAAGATGTGCATCGGGGGGCTACCGGTGGGCCCATGAGGCAGGGGGCGCACCTAGAGAGGGGGGCGCGCGCCCCACCCTTGTGGACAAGTGGTGGCCCCCCTGGTGATCTTCTTTCGCCAGATATTTTTTATATTTTCTGAAATGGTGTCATGGGGAGTTTCGGGGCTTTTTGAGTTGTGCAGAATAGGTTTCCAGAATTTGCTTCTTTTCCAGCCTAGAATTCCAGCTGCCGGTATTCTCCCTCTTCATGTAAACCTGGTAAAATAAGAGAGAAAAGGCATAAGTATTGTGACATAATGTGTAATAACAGCCCATAATGCAATAAATATCAACATATAAGCATGATGCAAAATGGACGTATCAACTCCCCCAAGCTTAGGCCTCGCTTGTCCTTAAGCGAAAGCCGATATCGAAAAATACGTCCACATGTTTAGAGATAGAGGTGTCGATAAAAAAAATACGGACATGAGGGCATCATGATCATTCTTATAACAACAACACATATATATTGTCATATGATTCTTATGCTAAAGTCACAATTCATTCACAATGTCTAGTATGAATCAGAAACTTCATTGAAAACCAACAAACTATGATCTCGGTCACTGAAGCAATTGCAATTTAATGTAACATCGGAAAGAGTCAACATAAGAGCTTTTCAGCAAGCCTACATACTCAACTATCATATAGTCTTTCATAATTGCTCACACTCACGCAATACTTATGGTTATGGAGTTTTAATCGGACACAAAGAAAGATAGGGGCTTATCTTGTTGCCTCCCAACTTCTTACCTCAAGGGTATTGTCAACAGTAATAGACTAAGATAACTTACATCCATGTGGGTATATATGTCAGGATCTTTCCAACACAATGTGATTGCCAAAGGATAAAAGGAAAGGTGATTTTCACCTTGACTCTTAAGGAAGAATAATAGATAGGCCCCTCGCAGAGGGAAGCAGAGGTTGTCATGTGCTTTTATGGTTGGATGCACAAAGTCTTAGCACAAAAGAACGTCACTTTATATTGCCACTTGTGATAAGGACCTTTATTATGTAGTCCGTCGCTTTTATTACTTCCATATCACAAGATCGTATAAATCTTATTTCCTCCACACTAATAAATCATACATATTTTAGCGAGTTTGCAACATGACAACTTACTTGAAGGATCTTACTCAATCCATAGGTAGGTATGGTGGACTCTCATGGCAAAATTGGGTTTAAGGATATATGGAAGCACAAGTAGTATCTCTACTTGATGCGAGGAGTTTTTGCTAACATGAGGGGGAAAGGAAAGCACAACATGCTGGATGATCCATAACAATATACTTTATTTCGAATATAAGATAACATAACCCATTATGTTGTCTTCCTTGTCCAACATCAACTCTTTAGTATGTCATATTTTAATGAGTGCTAAGAATCATAAAAAATGTCCAAGATAATATTTGTATGTGAAACCCCTCTTTCTTTATTACTTCCTATTAATTGCAACGATGACCGAAACTATGTTTGTCAACTCTCAACAACTTTTATTAATCATACTCTTTATATGTGAAGTCATTACTTCCCATAAGATCAACATGATCTCTTTGATACTCTTTATGTTTTCTTTTTTTTCTATCATGGCCAAAGTGAGGAAATCAAGCCTTTGACTACGCACTAATCTTTATTATATAGCTCATGGAGTCGATTACAAAGGGTAAAGATCACAAAGCAAAAGCTCACAACTAGATTATGGTAACTTTATTCTGCTAGATCAAGATACTACCAAAAGTACCGAACTAAGAAAAACGATAAAGATAGGAGTGTGATGGTGATACAATACCGGGGCAACTCCCCCAAGCTTGGCAGTTGCTTAGGGGAGTGCCCATACCCATATGATTATGTCTCCTTCTTCGGGTTTGATGATGATGGAGTTGTTGATGTAGGCTTGCCGTCCATCTTCCAAGGCATGGGCTCACCATCGTAGAAGGATGATCGAGTCTCCGGGATACTCAAATCTGCAGCCAAACTCATCTTCTTGAGTCTATATTCATACTCACCGTTTTGGTTTTGCAGGTCATATATCTGGGCCGGGAGGTGTTCGATTTTCTCTTGGAGATTGGAGATGGCTTCCCCGAAGATCCTTGAGTCCAGCTTGAGGTTGTTAGCGAGCTCCGTGATCATCATGTGGTTGGCGTTGAGTCCTCATTCCACCATACCTTGGCACATGAAAACTTGCTGCTCCATTGCTTCAAGTCTTGTCTCCACACTTTCGGTCCTCTTCGGCCCCTCAACATCGCGGATGTGTAGCACCCCCTCATGCAACTCCATGGTTTGAGGATGATGCAACACCTCCGCAAGGTAGGGGTTGATGACCTTATCGAAGAACTTGTCCTTGGGGGTGTTGGAAGACGCCATGATGATATAGATTTTTTGAAAACAATAGCTCGAAATGAAACATATGATTTTTGGGTGATACAGAGGTCAAAACCTTCGGGGGTATATATAATGATTTTTTACCGACCAAAAGGAGTAACATACAAGAAACCGGAGTCTGGGAGGCACACGAGGTGCCCACGAGGCACGGGGGCGTGCCCAGGGGAAGGGGGTGCGCCCTCCACCCTCATGGAAGCCTCGTGTCTCTTCCGGACTGCTACTTATTTTTTTATTTCTCTAAATATTCCAAAACGGTGAAAAATTGCCTTTAGAACTGTTTTGGAGTCGGTTTACTTACCGTACCACATACCTCTTCCTTCGGGGTCTGAATCATTCTGGAAAGTGTCCCTTATGTACTCCTCCGGGGTTACGGTTTCAATAACATTGGTTTCAACATTTATAGGATTACTTGAGATATAATGTTTGATTCTTTGACCGTTCACCACCTTCGGATTTGTGCCTTTGAAGTTGTTGATTTTGATGGCACCGGAACGATAGACCTCCTCAATAACGTAAGGACCCTCCCATTTAGAGAGATGTTTTCCTGCAAAAAATCTTAAATGAGAGTTGTATAGCAAGACATAATCACCTACGTTAAACTCACGCTTTTGTATCCTTTTGTCATGCCATCTTTTAACTTTTTCTTTAAACAGCTTGGCATTCTCATAGGCCTGGGTTCTCCATTCATCAAGAGAGCTAATGTCAAATAACCTCTTCTCACCGGCAAGTTTGAAATCATAATTGAGCTCTTTAATAGCCCAATATGCCTTATGTTCTAGCTCAAGATGTAAGTGACATGCTTTTCCATAAACCATCTTATATGGAGACATACCCATAGGATTTTTGTATGCAGTTCTATAGGCCCATAATGCATCATCAAGTTTCTTGGACCAATTCTTTCTAGACCTATTAACTGTCTTTTGCAAAATTAATTTCAACTCTCTATTACTTAATTGTACTTGACCACTAGTATGTGGGTGATAAGGGGAGGCAATTCTATGATTTACATCATATTTTGCAAGCATTTTACGGAAAGCACCATGAATAAAGTGTGAACCACCATCGGTCATTAAGTATCTAGGGACTCCAAACCTTGGGAAAATAACTTCTTGAAGCATCTTAATAGAGGTGTTGTGATCAACACTACTAGTTGGAATATCTTCTACCCATTTAGTAACATAATCAACAGCAACTAAAATATGTGTATACACATTAGAGGAAGGAAACGGTCCCATACAATCAAAGCCCCAAACATCAAATGGTTCAATAACAAGTGAATAATTCATAGGCATTTCTTGACGTCTACTGATATTACCAATTTTTTGACATTCATCACAAGATAAGACAAGCTTACGAGCATCCTTGAAGAGAGTAGGCCAATAAAAACCAGATTGCAATACCTTATGTGCAGTTCTATCTCCCGCATGGTGTCCTCCGTAAGCTTTGGAGTGGCACTTGTGTACGATCTGTTCCTGTTCATGCTTAGGTACACAACGTCTAATAATACCATCTAATACTTCTTTCTTAAGATGTGGGTCATCCCAAAAGTAGTGCCTCAAATCATAGAAGAACTTTTTCTTTTGCTGGCATGTGAAGCTAGGAGGTATAAACTTAGCAACAATGTAATTAGCACAATCACCATACCATGGAGCAGTACGAGAAGTATTTATGACAGCTAATTGTTCATCAGGAAAGCTATCATCAATAGTTTGTGGGTCATCAAGTATATTCTCTAGCCTAGATAAGTTATCTGCTACAAGGTTCTCAGCTCCCTTTCTATCAATAATATGCAAGTCAAACTCTTGCAGCAAGAGAACCCATCTAATAAGTCTAGGTTTAGCATCTTTCTTTTCCATAAGTTATTTGGTAGCAGCATGATTAGTGTGAATAGTTACTTTAGAATCAACAATATAAGGTCTAAACTTATCACAAGCAAATACAACTTCTAAAAATTCTCTCTCAGTAGTAGCATAATTTTGCTGGGCACTGTCTAGAGTTTTACTAGCATATTGGATAACATTCAATTTCTTATCAACCCTTTGTCCTAGAGCAACACCTACATCATAATCATGAGCATCACACATAATCTCAAAGGGTAAATTCCAGTCAGGAGGCTGGACAATAGGTGCAGAGATCAATGCTTTCTTAAGTATTTCAAATGCTTCTAGACAATCATCATCAAAGACAAAATGAATATCCTTTTGTAAGAGATTAGTCAGAGGGCTGGAGATTTTGGAGAAGTCCTTAATGAACCTCCTATAAAACCCAGCATGACCAAGGAAACTTTGTAAACCTTTGATGTCCTTGGGGCACGGCATCTTTTCAATAACATCAACTTTAGCCTTGTTAACTTCAATACCTCTTTCAGAAATTTTATGTCCCAAGACAATGCCTTAATTAACCATAAAGTGGCACTTCTCCCAATTCAACACAAGATTAGTGTCTTGACATCTCTGCAAAATTCGATCAAGGTTGCTTAAGCAATCATCAAAAGAAGTTCCGTAAACGGAAAAATCATCCATGAAAACCTTAACAATCTTTTCACAAAAATCAGAGAATATAGCCATCATGCATCTTTGAAAGGTAGCAGGTGCATTACATAAACCAAAAGGCATACGTCTATAAGCAAAGGTACCGAGAGGACAAGTAAAAGTGGTCTTTTCTTGATCCCCTTTTGACACATGTATTTGAGAGAAACCAGAATAACCATCTAGAAAGCCAAAATGAGTATGTTTGGATAACCTTTCTAGCATTTGATCAATAAAAGGTAAAGGGTAATGATCTTTCTTAGTGGCTTTATTTAATTTGCGGAAATCAATTACCATCCTATAGCCTGTAACAATTCTTTGTGGGATCAATTCATCTTTGACATTAGGAACAACAGTCATACCTTCCTTCTTAGGGACACAATGGACAGGACTTACCCACTGGCTATCAGCAACTGGATAGATAATACCTGCCTCTAGAAGCTTTAGTATTTCCTACCACTTCTTTCATCTTAGGATCTAACTGTTGTTGATGATCAATAACTGGTTTAGCATTTTCTTCCAGTTTTATCTTGTGTTGGCATAAAGTGGGACTAATGCCCTTAAGATCATCCAGAGTATATCCAATAGCAGCACGGTACTTCTTCAGAGTTTTCAATAATTTTTCTTCTTCCTGCTCTGAAAGGTTAGCACTAATAATAACATGATATATCTTCTTTTCATCAAGATAAACATACTTAAGATTAGCAGGTAAATGTTTAAGTTCAAACACGGAATCACCCTTAGGTGGAGGAGGATCCCCTAGTATTTCGACAGGCAAGTTTTTTTTTCAATACGGGTCCCTGATTAAAGAATATTTCATCTATTTCCCTTCTCTCATTCATATGCATATCATTTTCATGGTCTAGCAAATATTGTTCTAAGGGATCATTATGACGCACAGTAATAGAAGCAAGACCAATAATTTCATCCTTACTAGGTAATTCTTTATCAAGGGGTTGTCTATGAAATTTAGCAAAGTTAAAATCATGAGACATATCCCCTAAACCAACAGTAACAATATCTTTCACGCAGTCTATCTTAGCATTAGTAGTATTCAAGAAAGGTCTACCAAATATAATGGGACAAAAGTCATCTTGTGGGTAACTAAGAATAAGAAAATCAGCAGGGTATTTAACTTTCCCACACAAAACTTCAACATCTCTAACAATCCTGACTGGTGAAATAGTGTCTCTGTTAGCAAGCATAATAGTAACATCAATCCCTTCTAACTCAACAGGTGCAATATCCTGCATAATTTCTTGATATAGGGAATGAGGGATTATACTTGCACTAGCACCTATGTCAAATAAACCATGATAGCAATGATCTCCTATTTTAACAGAGATAACATGCAAGCCTCCAACAGGTCTATGTTTATTCCTAGCATCGGGTTTGGCTATTCTAGCAGCTTCCTCTTGGAGGTAAATAACATGTCCATCTAAATTTTATTCCAAGAGATCTTTAACCATAGCAACACTAGGTTCAACTTTAATTTGCTCAGAGGGTGTAGGTGTTCTAGTACTACTCTTATGAACCTCAATTGAAGTTTAGCATGATCCTTTATTCTAACAGGGAAAGGTGGTTTCTCAATATAAGTAGTAGGAACAATAAGATCAACATTATAAGTGATAGTCTTTTCTTCAACTTTAACAGGTTCAGCTACTTTTACTTCAACGGGAGGATGGTATTTAAGCCACTTCTCCTTGGGAAGATCAACATGAGTAGCAAATGATTTGCAGAAAGAAGATACTATCTCAGAGTCAAGTCCATATTTAGTGCTAAACTCACGGAAAACATCAGTATCCATAAAAGCTTTAACACAATTAAACTTAGGGGTCATACCTGACTCCTTACCTTCGTCGAGATCCCAATGTTCAGAGTTGCGTTTAACTCTTTCCAATAAATCCCATTTGAATTCAATAGTCTTCATCATAGAGCATGGAGCGCCTATTAAGAGAAAGCCGAGCATAAAATTTTTGAATGATCATTTCTCTTGAGAGCTCAAGATTGGAGCATGAATATAACATTGACTTAAGCCTCCCCCAAGCTTGAGCGATGCTTTCTCCTTCTCGAGGCCAAAAATTATAAATATAATTACGATCACGATGAACCTGGGGCATAGGATAGAACTTCTGATGAAATTCCAACTTCAGACGATTATAGTTCCATGATCCAATATCATCACATAGCCTAAACTATGTCAATGCATCTCCCTTCAAAGATAAATGGAAGACCTTCTTCTTGATAACATCCTCGGGCATACCTGCAAGCTTAAATAATCCACAAACTTCATCCACATAGATTAGGTGTAAATCGGGATGCAGTGTTCCGTCTCGTGTAAAGGGATTATCTAGCAGTTTCTCTATCATACCCGACGGAATTTCAAAGTAAACATTTTTACTAGATGCATTAGGTTGAGGAGAAACTCTTTGCTCTTCTGGTCGGGGTGCAGATACCCCGAACAAGCCCCACAAAGGATGATGAGCCATAGTAACAAGTGACAATAAATTACAGCACACTATATAAATTTTTCCTTACCAAATTCCACTTACCAAAGGCGCTTCACTCCCCGGCAACGGCGCCAGAAAAGAGTCTTGATGATCCACAAGTGTAGGGGATCTATCGTAGTCCTTTCGATAAGTAAGAGTGTCGAACCAAATGAGGAGCAGAAGGAAATGATAGGCAGTTTTCAGTAAGGTATTTTCTGCAACCACTGAAATTATAGGTAACAGATAGTTTTGTGATAAGGTAATTGGTAGCAAGTGACAAAAGATAAAAGTAAATAAGGTGCAGCAAGATGGCCCAATACTTTTTGTAGCAAAGGACAAGCCTGGACAAACACTTATATGGTGGAAAGCGCTCCCGAGGACACATGGGAATTATCGTCAAGCTAGTTTTCATCACGATCATTTGATTCGCGTTCGGTACTTTGATAATTTGGTATGTGGGTGGACCGGCGCTTGGGTGCTGTCCTTACTTGGACAAGCCTCCCACTTATGATTAACTTCTAATGCAAGCATCCTCAACTACAAAAGAAGTATTAAGGTAAACCTAACCATAGCATGAAACAAGTGGATCCAAATTAGCCCCTTACGAAGCAACGCATAAACTATGGTTTAAGCTTCTGTCACTCTAGCAACCCATCATCTACTAATTACTTCTCAATTCCTTCCTCTAGGCCCAAATAATGGTGAAGTGTCATGTAGTCGACGTTCACATGACACCACTAGAGGAGAGACAACATACATCTCATCAAAATATCGAACGAATACCAAATTCACATGACTACTTTTAGCAAGACTTCTTCCATGTCCTCGAGAACAAAAGTAACTACTCAGAAGACATAATATTATTCATGATCAGAGGGGTATTAATATGCATAATGGATCTGAACATATGATCTTCCACCATATAAACCAACTAGCATCAACTACAAGGAGTAATCAACACTACTACCAACCCACAAGTACCAATCTGAGGTTTGGGTACAAAGATTGGATACAAGAGACTAGGGTTTGAGAGGAGATGGTGTTGGTGAAGATGTTGATGAATATAGCCCTCCCCAAGATGGGAGAGTTGCTGGTGATGATGGCGGTGAGGATTTCCCCCTCCCGGAGGGAAGTATCCCCGGCAGAACAGCTCTGCGGGAGCCCTAGATTGGTTTCCACCAAAGTTCCGCCTCGAGACGACGGCATCTGGTCCCGAAAGCTTCCTTCTGATTTTTTTTCCAGGTCAAAACACCTCATATAGGAGCAGATGGGCATCGGGGGGCCCACGAGGCAGGGGGCGCGCCCACAGAGGGGGGGGGGCGCCCCCCACCCTCGTGGATAGGTGGTGGCCCCCTGGTGATTTTCTTTCGCCAGATATCTTTTATATTTTCTGAAACGGTGTCCTGTGGAGTTTTCGGGCTTTTTGAGCTGTGCAGAATAGGTTTCAGAGTTTGCTTCTTTTCTAGCCTAGAATTCCAGCTGTCGGCATTCTCCATCTTCATATAAACCTTGTAAAATAAGAGAGAAAAGGCATAAGTATTGTGACATAACGTTTAATAACATCCCATAATGCAATAAATATCAACATATAATCATGATACAAAATGGACGTATCAGATGCCCAGTCCCGAAATGAAAAAAACAAATTTACTTTATGTTATCAAATAATAAATTCCTTGGAAAGTGTTGGTATGGAAGGCAACCATGGATTCGGCTAGCCATGGCTCGTGAAAGTTTGGTGGAAAAGGAATAAACTTTATTTTCTGTTTGGGAACCGCCTATGATATATCTAGCATGGAAAGTGTTGGGAACCTCAAGTCGTTCTCGTAGGTCGGAAAAGTATACCTCCCAAACATTTTTCTCTCAATTTAAGCTTTGAGCTCTGGCACCTCTACAAATCCCAACTTCCCTCTTCGAAGGGCCTTTCTTTTACTTATGCAATTTTTATTTTTGAATTTGAGTCTCCATCTTCTCTTAGAAACACCAACTAGGAAACACTATGATCGTACTTAAGCATTGGGTGTAACTAATATGCGAGTGTGTTTCATGAATGGATCAATGGTTGAGCATAATGGGCTAGGGATAACTTATTTTAGCATTGATATTTTGAAAGACATGTTTGCTTATTGATATGTTTGAGTATTTAAATCTCATGTCAAAACTAGACTATTGCTTTGAACCATATAAAAGTCCAAATGTCCATGCTATAAAGAAAAGAATATGATATGATATGACATGATAGGCAGCATTCCACCTCAAAAATTATGTTTTGATCACTTACCTACTCGAGGACGAGAAGGAGTTAAGCTTGGGGATGCTGATACGTCTCCAATGTATCTATAATTTTTTATTGTTCCATGCTGTTATATTATCATTCTTGGATGTTTTACAATCATTTTATATCATTTTTTGGTACTAACCTATTGACATAGTACCAAGTGCCATTGCCGTTTTCTGCATGTTTTTTACATCGCAGGAAATCAATATCAAACGGAGTCCAAACGCAGCGAAAATTTTTGGAGATTTTTTGGACCAGAAGAAACCCAATGGGCCAAGGCAGCACCTCGGGGGTGCTCCAATGGCAGAACAACCCACCAGGGCGAGCAACGAGGCCCAGGAGCACCCTGGTGGGTTGTACCCACCTCGGGTGCCCCCGGACCTCCTCTTTGCTCTATAAATACCCCATTATTCCACAAACCCTCGGGAATCAGACGGAATTCCGATCCAGCCGCCGCAGAGTCCAGAGCCACCAGATCCAATCTAGACACCATCATGGAGGGGTTCACCACTTCCATTGCTGCCTCTTCGATAATGCGTGAGTAGTTCCTTGTAGACCTTCGGGTCTGTAGTCAGTACCTAGATGTCTTCATTTCTCTCTTTTGATTATCAATACAATGGTCTCTTGGAGATCCATATGATGTAACTCTTTTGCCGTGTGTTTGTTGGGATCCAATGAACTTTAAGTTTATGATTAGATCTATCTTTTTATGTCCATGAAAGTTATTTGAGTCTTCTTTTGATCTCTTATATGCATGATTGCTTATAGACTCATATTTCTTTTTCGATATTGGGCTTTGTTTGGTCAACTTGATCTCTTTATCTTGCCATGGGAAGAGGTGCTTTGTAGTGGGTTCGATCTTACGGTGCTTGATCCTAGTGAGAGAAGGGGAACCGACACGTTTGTATCATTGCCACTAAGGTTAAAATGACGGGGTCTATTTCTGCATAAACAGATCTTGTCTACATCATGTGATCGTTCTTATTGCATTACTCCATTTCTCCATGAACTTTATACACTAGATGCATGCTGGATAGAGCTATGTGTGGAGTAATAATAGTAGATGCAGGTAGGAGTCGGTCTACTAATCTTGGACGTGATGCCTATATAATGATCATTGCCTGGATATTGTCATGATTATTTGAAATTCTATCACTTGACCAACAGTAATTGCTTTCCCACCATTTGCTATTTTCTCAAGAGAAGCCACTAGTGAAATCTACGGCCCTCGGGTCTCTTCTTCATATTATTTGCCTTTGCGGTCTATTCTTCCTTTGCTTTTATTTTTAGATCTATTAAACCAAAAACTCAAAAATAATTTGCTGCAATTTATCTTATTTACTCACGTCCATTACCCGAAAGGGATTGACAACCCCTTTTACACGTCAGGTTGCGAGTATTTATTATTTGTGTGCAGGTGTTGTTTACGTTGTGTTGCTTGGTTCTCCTACTGGTTCGATAACCTTGGTTTTATTACTGAGGAAAATACCTACCGCTGGTATACTTTATCATCCCTTTCTCTTTGGGGGAAAAACTGACGTAGCTTTAGCAGCCATCAATGTCCACAAGAGCGGGATCATCTGGAGGTCTTGCGCGGGCTGGTGGATCTGTTTAGCTTGGAATCGATAGGCCTCACAGGATCGCACTAGATCGGCAACATAGTTGAGCGTCGTCGGCCAGTAAAACCCGCTGCGGAATGCCTTGCCCACGAGGGTGCGTGACGAAGAATGGTGTCTGCAGTCGCCACCATGGATAGCAGCTAGCAACTCGCACCATTGCTCTTTGGAAATGCATCACAGCGAGACGTCATTACGGTGCCTTTGGTAGAGCTCGCCCTCTCGCAAGCAGTAAGCGGTGGCCTAATGAGGCACGCGTTCCGCATCTTCCTCCTTCTCCGGCAGTGTGCCTTGGAGCAGGTACACCTTGAACTCCTCAGTCCAGCACCCCTCATGAGGCTCGAGTGCGAGGAGTAAGCGGGCTCCGGAGGTCAGGCCGCAGGTTGGGGCACCTGTGGACTGAGCCAAGGGCAGCTCCTCCCGATGCAGCACCGGGCCTGTGTTGGGGGGAGTCGTTGATGGCCTGAAGAGTCATTCCTCGAAGACACCAGGCTTCTGGCGCTCGCGTCAGGACGCCCTCTTGGCGATGTCGTCCGCCTCCCTATTTGTGTCGCGCGGGACATGCTGTAATTCCAAACCCAAGAATCGTTTTTCAATCTTGGGTACCTCTTCTAAGTATGCCTCCATGTGCTCATCCTTGGGGGTGTACTTCTTATTGAAAAAGTTGACCCGGAGCTAAGAATCACCCCTGATGGTGAGTCTCTTGACCCCTAGGGCTATCGCGGCCTTGAGGCCGGTGATCAGGCCCTCGTACACCGCAATGATGCTGGACACCTTCTCAGCATGCTGGAAGTAGAGCTGCACAGTGTAGTATAGCTTGTCCTAGGTCAGCGAGATGAGCACGGCTCTAGCCCCCGCACCCTGGCGCGTGAATGCGCAATCGAAGTACATGACCTTGTCATCGGGCCATCATCCCTAGTCGCGAGGGAGCAGTCATTGCCGATCACCCAATCAGGGGTATCTGTCCACTCTGCCACGAAGTTGGCGAGGGCCACGCCCTTGATGACCCTGTTGTTGCTGAACTCCAGCTGGAACGCCTGCAGCTCAATGTTTCACTCGGCAACCCTTTGCACAACATTGGGGTTGCGCAATACCTTCTCGAGGGGGTACGCGGAGACGATCTTGACGGGGTGGCCTTGGAAGTAGTGGAGTAGCTTCCTAGAAGCGACAAGGAGCACAAGCAGGAGCTTCTACGGCATGGGGTAGCACGGGCGCGTCGCGCAGTACCGTGCTAACAAAGTAGACAAGGTGCTCGATGAGGGTAGGGGTGTTGGTGATGCCCTGCTCTATTTGAAGCGTAAGGGCCTTGGGAGCCCTTCAGCCCAATCGGGCAACCGACGCCTCAGGAGCTCCGTCCTAAGGCGGTGGAGGCGCAGCCGCACATGGGGGGTTACGCCACGCGCCCGCACATGCTCCTCCCTGACCGCCACAAGCGCTGCACTAGCCGATTGGGGCGTGGTAGCCAGGTGAAGCACCAAGGGTTAAAGAGGGTGGGGCGCCACCATCACCGGCGGGCTTGTGAGGTACCTCTTCAGGCCTTGGAAGGCAGTCTCCGCCTCCAGAGTCCACTCAAAGGGGCCCTTCCTTTTCATGAGCTTGAAGAAATGGAGAGCCCGCTCGCCTAGCTTGGAGATGAAGCGTCCCAACACGGTAACGCTGCCCGCCAACTTCTGCATCTCCTCGAGGGTTTGAGGCTGGCGCATCTTCTCGATCGCCTTGATCTTCTCGGGGATGGCCTCGATTCCTGTATGCGACACCAGGAAGCCCAACAACTTGCCGGACGGGACACCAAACACACATTTCTCTGGATTGAGCTACGTGCTCACCTTGCGCAGGTTGGTGAACATTTCTTCTAGATCTTCAACAAGGGTCATTGCTTCTCGCGACTTGACCACTATGTCATCGACGTATGCCTCGGCGTTTTTTTCGAGCTGCTGGCCCAAAGCGATGTGCATCAATCTCTGGAAGGTCACGCCGGCGTTCCGCGGCTCAAAGGGCATGTAGATTTAGCAGTATACCCCGCACAGAGTAAGGAAGGCCGTCTTCTCGACGTCCTACACCACCATCTTGATCTGATGATAGCCTGAGAAGGCGTCCAGGAAGCACAACAAGTCGCATTCGGTGGTGGAATCGGTGATTTGATCAATGCACGGAAGAGGGAACGGGTCATGAGGGCACGCCTTGTTGAGGTTTGTGAAGTCGATGCACGTGCGCTCCTTCCCGCCCATTTGGGGGACGATGACCGGGTTGGCCAGCCAGTCTGGGTGTCACACCTCCCGAATGACGTCGGCTTCTTGTAGTTTGCGGACCTCCTGAATGATGAATGATTGCTTCTTCGGGGCTTGCTGCCACGCCATTTGCTTCACCGGGCGCGCACCAAGGCAGACCATCAAATGGTGTTCAATCACATCTCGCGGAACGCTGACCAAGTCCGTGGCCTCCCACGCAAACAAATCCTTGTTCGCGTGGAGAAATCCAACCAGCGCCTTCTCTTGATCGGGGCCTGAGCCCCCATCATCGACCGGCACTTGCTTCGTCTCAGCACGGTCCTGAGAGAACAACTATTTCTTCTTTGTGGTGGCGGCTTCCATGGCCTCTGGAGAATCTTCATGTTGGAGATATGCCCAAGAGGCAATCATGTAATGATGATATTTCCCTATGTATTCATGAGTCCTTTTTATTTTCCTGAACATCATCAATGATATATATCAATAAGTATGTGACTTGTTTGTGGAACTATGTATTGTATGATGATTGTTCTAATGGTCCCTGCACTAGTACGCGTCGGTGCTATACAAATGGTTTTTAACCCCTTTCCACGACAGCATTTGGAACCGTCACCAAGTGAGTGTGGGTGATAGGGGGGTCCTTCCCACATGACCCAGAAACCGGTGGGGATGGGCGAGCGGCTACTGACGATAGCCATAGAATAAACTTATGAGATGCCGCCCAAGTTCCACACGTTACATCTCGACATTACGTTTCTCATAACAGAAACATCCCAAATGATTACGCCGCTATAGTCGTGTGAAAAAGTTGGACATCAACATTTAATCTGCGGATATGTTTGTGATAGCTACGTTATCGCACACGGTTCAAGAATGTAAAATGTGTGCGATGCCTCTACTAACACCAACGTGTCCATTTTCATAACTGTGTGCTATTGGTATTCCTATCACACACGCACACTGGTTTGAAACGTTTGTCGTGTTACCATGAATCGCACACGCATATGAGATGAAACCGTGTGTGCGTCCGTCGGGCATCGCAAACATTTCACGTCAAAGAACCATTTGTTCTCTTTTTTTTTCATCGCACACGCACTTTTCTTTCTAACCGTGTGCACATTATTTTGTTCGCTCCTATATATTTTTATTTTTGCCTGTAATTTATTATTCAAATTGGAAATTTTGAAATATGAAACATGCAATTCAAATTCTCAGCACAATGGTTCAATAACGAATCCATAAATAATATTTTCAGTAAATATGTTCAGTAATTACAGGATTAGACAACAATTAACTATGATGAACCACAATATTTACAGGCGGTAAAGGTGAAGAGACAAGTGTAAATCATTTTGACTGCCAAAGGTGTCGAAGAAGCGGAATGCCCATAATGTGCCCTCCTAGATGCTATATGCACGAACACTTTTGTCCAAACCCTTGTGACGATCGCTCGCCCATCCTTCACCACCTTCGGGAAGACTTCTAGAGCATTATCATGGTAGCATGAATTATATACTTTAACCTTAGTTGCCTCCACTCCGGTCATGTAGTTTGCAAGGTAATCATCAGTAAATATCTTCGCGAACCATTGAAAAGAGGAAAATATCAGATACCAAGGTCTAATAGAGTATCTTGTTGTTGGCAGGGGGGAAAGGCAACACATTACTTACCATCCTAAAGTTCACTGTTGTCTTGTACAAAGTGTAAATAAAGAGCTTAATTCCCATCACCCATTTCTTTCGCCTAACAATCTTTCTTAGTTTCCTCACTTGAGGCTTGTTCGCGAATATCTCATTGCCCCATACGCAAAACGGATCGAAGCGTGGATCAGTACCGTTCATATATGTACCTACAAGCAACAGTAAATGTTAGAAGCTAAACTGAGATAGCACAAATGATGTAAAATACAACTACCCACGTTCCTAAGTACAATTATTTTTAGATATTTCAATATGAACTACATACGGATGTATGATGAATTATAGATATAGATTAGATTAGAATCTAGATTCACTCATTTTGCTCCTTATGTAGTCTATATTGGAATCTCTAAAAATACTTATATTTGGGAATAGATGGTGTATAAGACATGGGATGCAGCTAACCTCGACGGCAAACAACATCATCGCCCATTGTAGACCTCTGTAAGTAAATGGAAAGCCAATGTTAACTACAACAGGGTTAACATCCACCAAAAATAACAAATGGTAATAAAATGACAACATCTGTAGTGATATCTTCATTGCGAAAGAGTAGCACGGTAGCAAAGGGATGGATTAAAAAATGGATTCAACTATTGATTGCAACAGGCTTAACAACATCCTAATTCATGTTTTCTAAGTTTGTAGCCATTGAAATACAACGGTTTAATAATAGATACAACTGTTAATTGCGACAGGCTTAATGGCTATTGAAACCGGTACTAATACAAATGCAATTGGCAGAGTTAAACATCACAAGGCAGGTGTCGCCAGAGGAGATACTGGCCAAGTTGTCTATAAAGAGGTTGGGAAAATAGCTTAACGTGTTAGGCATGTTTACTACAACATGCTTAATACCTCGACCGTACAAAACATACCAATAATTTCAACTGGTATTGGTAAGATTGACCTGTTGAGTACTGAGTACATACTTGGTAAGTCCTGAGAGGTAGTTGCTGGGGCACTTCATCTTGGTCACAGCCTGCCCATATGCAGCGGCAACGGAGGCAAGCTATTCCTCGGGGTCGAAGCGTGGATCAGTGCCACTAACATGTGTACCTACAGGCAACCAGTAAATGGTAGAACTTAAACTGCAATTGCACAAATGATTTGAAATACTGTAAGACATGGGATGCATCTTACCTCGACGGCAAACAACAGCAACGGCCGTTATGACCCTGCGTAAGTACATGGACATGCATCTTAAGTATAACAGGGTTAGCATCCACCAAAAATAGCAAATGGGCATCATCTCCAGTGATATCCTGAGTCATGTATTGTAAGTTTGTTGCTGGTATTGGTGAAATTGAGCTGGACAGTTAATACTTGAACATCACATAGTGTGCAGTACTGAAATAAACAAGGCACGAACATGCTTAATACATCAACCATACAAAACATAGCCATTGCAAGTGGTATTGGTAAGATTTAGCTGGTCAGATCATACATGTTAAGTACTGGGGGTAGTCGCTTGGGAACTTCATCTAGACCAGAGCCTACACCATGTCGTCGGCGGCGGAGGCGAGGTGTTCCTCCAGGACAACACACACACAGAGGCCATCGCACCATGGACCGCCATCAGCTCCTTGACCTCCACATGATATGTGTTTGGGCTTGCGTGGTGATACGTTGGAGGTAGGGCGGTGGGGATTTGGAGGCATTAGGATGTTTCGCAGGCGCCATTTAAGCAATCATGCCGGTTCATCTCCGTCGCTTCCGAAAACAGTGTGTGCTGAGCCTATTGTGTGTTGCGTTATGATTGCGCCGCGACTGAGCTAAAATCCATGTCCCTCACATCACACCCGTGGAGCTATAGCTGGATATACGCGATAAATGCCTAGAAAATGCACACAATCCCCTAAATACGGTAAATGAACCCGGAAAAAAATGCCAAATTTGAACACAGTGATTTGCAGGGTGTATGTCCGTCGTACAAAAAAACTCCAAGGAAAAGAATGAAGAAAATTTGGATTCCCCTTCAATCTTGGTGATTTCCCTCTCGAAAGCATGGAACTTCTTCGGTGGTGGTTCAATTTATGAAGGACGTGCATGATGACATAAGCCAAACCTTCTCAAATTTTTACCAGGGCATGGTGAGATCATACCATGGCACCATGCCAGACGTCTTGTTTTTCAAGCATTTATTTCATTTTTATATAGTTGAAACCCAATATACAAACGTTTGTGGTTCACTAGTGCCGCACATTTTATCGAAATATATGTCCATTCCTTGTAAAAGGCATGCGAATTTACTAAATGGCACGAGCATGGTTTTCCACGCCGTTCTTGTGCACCCTTTCATGCACTGATTGTTGGAACTTGAATTATGTGCATTGATGCCTAGAAAATGTACATAATCCCCTAAATATGGTAAATGAACCTGGAAAAGTACCACATTTGAACACGTTGATTTGCAGGGTGTATGTTCATCGTAGAAAAAAACTCATGGACAAAGGACAAAGGAAATTTGGATCGCCCTTCAATCTTGGTGATTTCCCCATCTAAACCATGAAACTTCCTCGGTGATGGTTCGATTTATGAAAGGCGCGCATGACGGCATAAGATAAACATTCTCAAGTATTTACCAGGGCACAATGAGGCCATACCATGGCACCACGCCAGGCATCATGTTTTCCAAGCATGTATTTCATTTTTGTATAGTTGTTAACCCAGTTAACGACGCATTTATGGTTGAGTATTGCCACACATTTCCTTGTAATGTCTGCCAATTCATTGTAAAAGGCATGAGAATGTACTAAATAGCATGAGCATGGTTTTCCAGATCGTTCTTGTGCACCTTTTCATGCGCCGATTGTTCGAATTTGAATTATGTGCATTAATGCATAGAAAATGCAAATAATCCCCTAAATATGGTAAATGAGCCCGGAAAAATGTCAAATCTGAACACGTTGCATTTGAGGCAGTATGTTGATCGTTGGCAAAAACTGAATGACAAACTAGGACGGAAATTTGGATTCCCCTTCAAGCTTGGTGATTTCCCTCTTGAAAGCATGGAACTTCCTCGGTGATGCTTTAATTTATGAAGGGCGTGCATGGAGACATAAATCAAATCTTCTCAGCTTTTAACCAGGGCATGGTGAGGCCTTACTATGGCACCATGCCAGGTGATACGTCTCCAATGTATCTATGATTTTTGATTATTCCATGCCGTTTTCTTTGCCCTTGCCGTTTTCCTCTCCCCAACTCACCCTTGCCGTTTTCTTCGCCCTCCTTTTTCCGTTCGCCTTTCTGTTTGCTTGTGTTGCTATGTGCCCTCAATTAGCTTGCATCTTCGCTTGCTAAAGTATGGATCCTCATCAGCTTGATAATCTCTTTAAGAGATCCAATTATGTTGAACCTATTGCTAGTGAGCTGCGTGCACTAGATTATCTTTATGAGGTTTTGCTTGAAATTTATGAGTCTGAAAATTATGATGAAGTATTGAAAGAAAATTATAAAGTTCTTCATGAAAGCTCCTTGAGTAAAAAGCATGATTGCAATGATGTTACTATAAATTCTATTGATGTCAATTGTGCTAATTATATACAAAACCCTAAGCTTGGGGATGCTTATTTTGCTATCTCCACTACTTGTTACTATGATCATGATTGGGGTGATTCTTCTTATGATCTTGAAAAATTATTTAAGCCCCCTGATGAATATGAGATTGATAATAATATTTGCAATAATATTAAAAGTGGGTTTGGAAGAGTGCCAACTTTAGATCCCACCTATTTGGAGAATGTTCGATCTTATGATATTTATGATAAAAGTGTGTTTGGAGTGGTCATGACTTTAGTTAATGTTGATCCCACTATTTTGGAAGAGTGTCAACTTCGTATGCATGTGGATCGTGTAGAGAATATGTTTTGTGACAGCTATACTGTTGAATTTGCTTATGATCCTACATGCAATTATTATGAGAGAGGAAAATATGGTTGTAGAAATTTCCATTTTACTAATTTACCTCTCGTCATATTGAGATATATTGTTTCTTTCTTCTTCCTTGCATATGCTAGATCTTGCTTGTCTTGCTAATTTGTTATCATACAAAATGCCTATGCATAGGAAGTATGTTAGACTTAGATGTGATTTTCACATGCTATATGATGCTCTCTTTGTGCTTCAATTCTTATCTTTCATGTGAGCATCATTGCATTCTCAAGCCTATCTTAATGGCTATAAAGAAAGAGCTTGTTGGGAGGCAACCCAATTTTATATTTTTTGTTTTTGCTTCTGTTTGGGAATAAATATTGCATCTAGCTTCTGTTTAGATGTGGTTTCATGCTTTTTTAGTGTTTGTGCCAAGTAGAACCTTTGGGAAGACTTGTGTGAAGTTTATGTGATCGTGCTGTGAAAACATAATCGTTAGCGCTCACTAGAATGGTCATCAGATTTTACTGGAGCATGCTACTTAGTTGATTCTTTTTGCAGATGATTAATAGACAAATTCCTCACGTTTACCAATTTAGTTTGAATTTTTTGGAGTTACAGAAGTATGCGAAACCTGCAGATTACTACAGACTGTTCTGTTTTTGACAGGTTCTGTTTTTCGTGTGTTGTTTGCTTATTTCAATGCATCTATGAGTAATATTGGGACGTATGAACCATAGAGAAGTTGGAATACAGTAGGTTTAACACCAATATAAACAAAGAATGAATTCATTTCAGTACCTTTGAGTAGTGGTTTACTTTCTTATACTAACGGAGCTCACGAGATTTTTGTCTAAGTTTTGTGTTGTGAAGTTTTCAAGTTTTGAGTATTGCTTTGATGGACTATGGAACAAAGAGTAGCAAGGGCCTAAGCTTGGGGATTCCCATGGCACCCCAAGTAAAATTCAAGGACAATCAAAAGCCTAATCTTGGGTATGCCCCGGGAAGGTATCCCCTCTTTCGTCTTCATCCATCGGTAACTATACTCGGAGCTATATTTTTATTCACCACATGATATGTGTTTTGCTTGGATCGTCTTGTATAATTTGAGTCTTTGCTTGTTAGTTTGCCCCAATTATCCTTGCTGGACACACCTATTTGGGAGAGTTAAATATGGCCTAGGAATTGATAGAACACTCTATGTGCTTCACTTATATCTTTTCAGTTGAGTAGTTTTTGCTCTAGTGCTTCACTTATATCTTTTAGAGCACAGTGGTGATAATATTTTGCAGAAATTGTTGAACTCTCATGCTTCACTTATATCCTTTTGAGAGTCTATTAAAACAGAATTTTAATGTTCTTAGGCTATAAAACTAGTCTTCACATGATAGACATCCAATATAAATGTAGTAAAAACTTTCACACTAAGTGCATTGAATATGATGAGATGTTGGATGCTTGATAATTGTTTTGAGATATGAGGATAGTGATATTAGAGTCATGCTAGTGGATTTATTATGAAATTGATAAATACTTGTGTTAAGGTTAGTGATTCCCGTAGCATGCACGTATGGTGAACCGCTATGTGACGTAGTTAGAGCATGAGGTATCTGTAAAGTGTCAACCTTTGTGTGGAGGTCGGGGGCGCGCGATGGTTAACTCCTACCAACCTCCCCCCTAGGAGCATGCATTGATTGTTTTGTTTTGATGACTCGTAGATTTTTGCAATAAGTATATGAGTTCTTATGACTAATGTCGAGTCCATGGATTATACGCACTCTCACCCTTCCACCGGTTCTAGCCTCTCTTGTATCGCGCAACTTTCGCCGGTACCATACACCCACTATATATCCTTCCTCAAAACAACCACCATATTATTCCTAAAAACAGCCACCATACCTACCTATCATGGCATTTCCACAGCCATTCTGAGATATATTGCCATGCAACATTCCACCGTTCCATTCATATGACACGCTTCATATTGTCATATTGCCATGCATGATCATGTAGTTGACATCGTATTTGTGGCAAGGCCACCATGCATAATTTATCATACATGTCACTCTTGTTTCATTGGACATCCCGGTACACTGCTGGAGGCATTCATATATAGAGTCATACTTTGTTCTAGTATCGAGTTGAATGAAAGTGTGATGATCATCATTATTAGAGCATTGTCCCATGGGAGGAAAGGCTAAATAAATAAATCCCCTCCACAAAAAAGGCCAAAGAAAAAAAAAAGAAAGGCCCAAAAAAAGAAAAAAAGAAGAAAAGAAAAAGGGATAATTGCTACTATCTTTTTCCACACTTGTGCTTCAAAGTAGCACCATGTTCTTCATTGTAGAGAGTCTCATGCTTAGTCACTTTATATACTAGTGGGAATTTTCGTTATAAAACTTGGCTTGTATATTCCAACGATGGGCTTCCTCAAATGCCCTAGGTCTTCGTGAGCAAGCAAGTTGTATGGACATCCACTAGTTTCTTTTGCTGAGCTTTCATACATATTTAGCTCTAGTGCGTCCATTGCATGGCAATCCCTACTCACTCACATTGATATCTATTGATGGGCATCTCCATAGCCCGTTGACACGCCTAGTTGATGTGAGACTATCTCCCTCCTTTTTGTCTTCTCCACAACCACCTCTCTATTCCACACATAGTGCTATGTCCATGGCTCACGCTCATGTATTGCGTGAAAGTTGAAAGGTTTCAAAGAACAGAGTATGAAAACAAGTGCTTGGCTGAAATCGGGGTTATGCATGATATAAATATTTTGTGTGATGAAGAGGGAGCATAGCCAGACTATATGATTTTGTAGGGATAACTTTCTTTAGCCATAGTATTTTGAGAAGACATGATTGCTTTGTTAGTATGCTTGAAGTATTATTATTTCTTATGCCAATATAGACTTTTATCTTGAATCCTTCAGATCTGAACATTCATGCCACAATTAAGAGAGTTACATTGAAAAACTATGTTGGTTAGCATTCCACATTAAAAAATCAGTTTTTATCATTTACCTACTCGAGGACGAGCATGAATAAAGCTTGGGTATGCTTGATACGTCTCCAACGTATCTATAATTTTTTATTGTTCCATGTTATTATTTATGATGTTTTGGATGTTTAATGGGCTTTGTCATAGACTTTTATATTATTTTTGGGACTAACCTACTAACCCAATGGCCCAGTCCAGATTGTTGATTTTTTGCCTGTTTTAGGGTTTTACAGAAATGGGATATCAAATGGAGTCCAAAGGGAATGAAATCTTCGGGAGAGATATTTTTGGAGAAAATCACGCACGGGAGACTTGAGAAACACGGAGTAGGGGCCACGAGGTTTCCGCGAGGGTGGGGGGCGCGCCCCCCTGCCTAGGGCATGCCCCCTGCCTCGTGGACCCCTCGTGAAGCCCCTGGTGTCCTCCTTCCTCCTATATAAGCCTACGTACCCCGAAACCATCAGAAGAGGAGAGAAAACCCTAGTTCCACTGCCGTAACCTTCTGTTCCCGTGAGATCCCATCTTGGAGCCTGTTCAGGAGCTCCGTCGGAGGGGGGATCCATCACGGAGTGCTTCTACATCATCATCATCATCGCCCTCACCATGAGTTGTGAGTAGTTTACCACAGACCTTCCGGTCCATAGCTAGTATCTAGATGGCTTCTTCTCTCTCTCTAGATCTCAATACAAAGTTCTCCTCGGTCTTCGAGGAGATCTATTCGATGTAATCTCTTTTTGTGGAGTGTTTGTCGAGATCCGATGAATTGTGAGTTTATGATCAAGATTATCTATGAGAAATATTTGGTTCTTTTCTGAACTCTTTATGTGTGCTCATAATATCCTTGCAAGTCTCTTCGAATTATTGGTTTGGTTTGGCCTACTAGATCTATAGTTCATGCAATGGGAGAAGTGCTTCGCTTTGGGTTCAATCTTGCGGTGTCCTTTCCCAGTGACAGTAGGGGCAGCAAGGCACGTATTGTATTGTTGCCATCGAGGATAAAAAGATGGGGTTTATATAGTTTATCCCTCTACATCATGTCATCTTGCTTAAGGCATTAATCTGTTCTTATGAACTCAATACACTAGATGCATGCTGGATAGCGGTCGATGTGTGGAGTAATAGTAGTAGATGCAGGCAGGAGTCGGTCTAATTGTCTCGGACGTGATGCCTATATACAATGATCATGCCTAGATAGTCTCATAATTATTCCCTTTTCTATCAATTGCTCGGCAGTAATTTGTTTACCCACTATATAATATCGCTATCAAGAGAGAAGCCACGAGAGAACACTATGGCCCCCCGGGTCTATTCTCAACATATCAATCCACATCTACTTTATTTTTCCGCTTTTACTTTTTGTTCTTATAAACAAAAATACCAAAAATATAAACTATCATCTCTATCAGATCTCACTTTCGTAAGTGATCGTAAAGGGATTGACAACCCCTTATCGCGTTGGCTGCGATGTTCTTATTTGTTTGTGTAGGTGCGAGGGACTCGCGCGTGGTCTCCTGCTGGATTGATACCTTGGTTCTCAAAAACCGAGGGAAATACTTATGCTACTATGCTGCATCTCCCTTTCCTCTTCGAGGGAATACAACGCAAGCTCGAGAAGTAGCACCAGGTGTCATGTTTTTCAAGCAGGTATTTCATTTTTCTATAGTTGATAACCTAGTGTAAGACGCATTTATGGTTGACTATTGCCATACATTCCCATGAAATCTCTGCCCATTCCTTGTAAAAGGCTTGAGAATTTACTAAATACCACGAGTATGGTTATTCTAGATCATTCTTGTGCACCTTTTCATTCACCGATTGTTTGAATTGAATTATGTGGATTAATGCCTAGAAAATGAACATAATCCCCTAATATGGTAAATGAGTCCAGAAAATGCCAAATTTGAACATGTTGCATTCGAGGGGTTACTTTGATTGTAGAAAAAAACTGAATGACACGCTAGGAAGGAAATTTGGATTCCCGGCCCCTTCCATCTTGCTGATTTCCCCCTCGAAACCATGAAATTTCCTCGGTGATGGTTCGATTTATGAATGGCATGCATGACGACATAAGACAAACATTCTCAAATTTTTACTAGGGCATGGTGAGGCCATACCATGGCACCACGCCAGGCATCTTGTTTTCCAAGCATGTATTTCGACCCTGTTCGGCAAATCGCCACTAAGCGGAGCCTGCGGAGCGGCCTTCCAGCCACTCCTCAAATTAGAACTAGATCCTGCTCCGCTCCGGCGTGGAGTTGGAGAGTGGAGAGAGTCCGAACAGCTCCTTCATTTTTGTATAGTACCCAGTAAACACATTTCATTGAAATATCTGCCCATTCCTTATAAAGGCACGAGAATTTACTAAATAGCACGATCATGGTTTTCCAGACTGTTCTCGTGCACCTTTTGAAGCACAGATTGTTTGAATTTGAATTATGTGCATTAATCCCTAGAAAATGCACATAATCCCCTAAATATTGTAAATGAACCAGGAAAAGTACCAAATTTGAACGCGGAGATTAGCAGGGTTTATGTTCATCGTAGAAAAAATTCATGGACAAAGGACAAAGGAAATTTGGATTCCCATTCAATCTCGGTGATTTACTATCGCACACGATTCATCTCTGTTGCCACTGCGAACCGTGTGTGTTCACTCACACATGCAAAAGGAAAAAGAAAACCCTCGCTCACTTCGTCCCCACCCACTCGCCGTGGACTCCTCCGCAACTCTACAGCTTATCAACTTCTATCGTGGCGTCCAACCTAAGCTCGACGGCTATTGTTAGCAGGTGGAGATTGCGCTCCAAACGGCACGGGATTTCGCCCCTACCGCTTTCCGCGGCCTATCTGCACCGACATTCTAGACTTTGTCGACTAGGGTTTCCTGCAGGATTGGGACGGGGATTTTTCTCATGGAGAAGGTAATCAACTTTGCGAAATATTCACTCATCTCTTATCGTAGTTCGCCCGTTGTTGTTAATCAACCAGCGGAAATCGCCATGGAATCATTTGTGTTCTAGCTGATTAGTGGGTGTTCATTCATGTGTCCACATTGTGAGCACAAATCGGGCAAGTGTGGTCACGGCCAGTCGAAAATGAAGTTCTATCATACCATTCCGGATGACTTCAGGGAGCGCTCGATATGTTAAATCTCAACCTACCATGGTCGGTATGGCCTAAAATTGTGAACATATACCGTCTGTTGCTACATTATCTATATATTTGCATCGAATCTATGTTACATTATCTATTTTTATTATATAGTTTTGTACTTTGCTTTCATCTGTATATTGATCTGTTCTACCAGTCACTCCCATATTTGCATCTTGCTCTGTTATTTCGATATATCTAATTTACGGTCTTAATTTTCAAGTAGTACATCCCTTGCTTTGCAAGAATAGGAGTAGAAGGAAATCTTGGGATTTACTTTGTTGATGACACCCAGGATGTCATATTGACAACACAACATGGATTTACAATGACGGTTAGAGTAAAACTTGATAAAGATGGTCACTCATATTTTAATGCGAACCTTTGGACAAAAATGTCTAAGTGTTATGAACTGAAAACTGACAATAAAATTCTAGTGTGTGCACCATAGCCTGGTCTAATTAACATGGATGTTTACTTCCCCAACGCCATCAGCCAAGCAAAGTCTGATCGAGGTTAGTGTCCTTTCAACTTTCTCGATGCTGTCATATTACTTAGCAAAATTGGGGTATTTGTTCTGACTAAATGATCACTATTTAAGCAACCAACTGTGATTTCATTTTCAAACTCCGTTCCTAGGCAGTAACAAATTCTATTTACCAATTTATGCGCACTATATATTCTTCTACCATGTTTTCAATAAATAATACCTTTCCACCTTTTAAGCAGGATATGTTGGATGCATAGTGAACAATCTACATGTTATTAAGCGTACCAAATTTCACTAGAAGGACTTGAAGCATGTCATAAACTTTGTTAATAATCCGACAGAGATATAGCACAGCGTATGAACGCTGGATTTTTGAAGGGATTAATTATACCTATGGTGCACACATTGAACAAGACCAATTGTGTGCACAAGTCGCTAGTAAAAAGTCTTATTTTAATGTTGCTGCTCAAAAACTATATATATCTTCAACTATAAGTTACAGTTGGTTTTTGTTCTACATTTCAACAGAAATTTCCCGCTATAGCAGTTCCTGGATCGATTTCCCGGCATGGTGGAATTATACTTGTGGCCGCTAATAAGGCCAAAGTGATTGCAAGGTACTGCATTTCCCGCAGAAATGGAACCATTCAAATTAACAAGTTCTCGCTTGTCGTGGCAATTCATCCATATTGGAAAATTGGAGGACACTGTTCTACTCATGCTCCACCAAGGCACATGAGGGCTCTTCCTTTTGATTGACGAGATGTCGAGTCGCCTTAATGAAGCTGCTTCCAACGGATAGTTGTGGTTGTTGGCCCTCAGCCTCTTAAAATGTGCTAGCCGTTACTATGTTAAGTATGTAGATATGGACCATATGGTTGTTAGCCCTCAGCCTCTTAAAATGTGATAGTTGTTACTATGTTAAGTATGTAGATATGGACCATATGGTTGTCAAAACCATGTTACGAAGATCCTTATTTTGTTGAATAGTGTAACCACTATATATATGTTACTCAAATGATGTTACCCAAGTTCTTAATTTTTCATGGAAAGTATTAGTATCATATATAGTTCATTGAGTTTCAGTGTCTGCCCGATGTCCAGAAGGCATTTGCTTATTAACTATCCATATTGCAAATTAACACACATGTTAACACAACGAAACATATGTGTAACTTACTAATCATCGCACACGAGTACTCGCAGACGCATCGTGTGCGATACTCCTAGCCACCGCAAGCAACTAGTTTGCATTTTTCAAAGTTTTTTGTACACACAGAATCGCACACGAATTTTTTTTTTGACTATGAATCGCACACGAATTAACTATAGTAACCGTCTGTGTTGTAATTTCTCATCGCAAACAGTTCATACGAGTCGGTCGTTTGCCACATATCACACACATCTTGTTCACACGACTCATTTGTGTTCTTTTGACTCATCGCAAACATTTCATCAATGTGAATTGTATGCTGCATATCACACACATCTTGTTAAGTTGAACCATTTCTGTTGTATTACCTAATCAAAAACAGTTCGTCCAAGTGAATCATATGCCGTGTATCACACAAACCTTGATCTGGCTAACCATTTCCGTTGCACTCCCTAATATCAAACAATTAAGCGGATCGAACTATATGGCGTATATCGCACACACATTGATACGGCTGCCCTTTCTATTGTTCTGCCTCATCGCAAATAGTTAGTATGTATTAACCGTGTGCCTTGCATCGCACATTGTCGGTGTACTAAGGTAGGGGTACCTCAGTACCCCAACTTGTGCACAGGCAGTCGCAGCTTCCCGCGGCAGGATTTACCACGTGCTCGCCGGAGACCTTCCTGCCCCACGTCAAACCATTCAAAAACAAAGTATACAAGACAGAAGATCGAGACCCCGGCAAGCGGAGCTTGCCGGGAAGGCCGTTCCAGGCTCAAGGTTACCTCACTCACGCAAGGCCCAGGCAAGAGGAGCTCGCCAGGAAGACTAGAAGGTTACATCATAGAAGACACGCCTCGGCGCTATATGCGTCCCGGCGAGGGCCCGGAGAGCGACAAGCTTCAGAGCCCGGCAAGCTCCCGGGCCCGGCAAGGTCAAGACCCCGGCAAGGTGCTTGCCGGGAGAGTTGTGCTGTGTGCCCGCGCTCCAGCTCATCGGCCCACGCGTCGCCCTGGGGCCATTCCAGGGACGCGTGGCGGATGGCTGTGCAGCCTGGGGGACACAGTGGCACTCCACGGTGGAGAAGCCATCGCCGTGGCGAACGGAGACGCAAGGGCGGGAGCTTTTGGAGTCGACGGCGACGGGCATTAAATGCCCTTGTCCCCCACTGTCAAAGTAGGTAGCGACCACTGTTCACGCACTGTAGCTCCACTATTCCCGCACTGTTACAACTACCACCACATTTACATTTTTACCCCTTTCTCCTACGTTGACACCTGTCGGTGACCCCTTGCACTATAAAAGGAGGCCCATGCACAACGTAGAGGGGGTTCGGAACCTAGATCGCTCATACGCTCGGTGTAGCTGTTTCTTCAAGCTCCCGAGCTCTCCAACTCAATACACAACTAAGCAGGAGTAGGGTTTTACGCGTCCACCGCGGCCCGAACCTGGGTAAAACTGCCCGCGTGCTCGCTACGATCTGCTCTACGTGTTCCCTCCGCCCTCTTACCACACAGACAAGGGGCTCCGGTCCCATAGGTGTTCGTGGCGGACAGTTTCCCCCGACATCTTTGGCGCGCCAGGTAGGGGGCGTCGAGGTTGTGCGAATCTGATCCGGCGTTCGCGCGGGCGCATTCTTCATCAACCTCTCCAGTTTCATCAGCAACTTCATCAGCAACAGCACCATGGCCCCGAAGAAGAAGACTTCGGAGGTCGGAGGCCCGTCTGCGTCTCACCCGCCGCCACCAGAGCCAACGGTGGGCGGGGGAGGCGCCGTCGGAAGGGTGGTCGCCGGCGAGGACACTCGCGGCGCCACCAGATCCAAGGACAAGACGGACGACCGAGCCTCGGTCTTCGTGGACGCGCCGCGTCCATCTCAGCACACGACAACCCCGCAGCGCCATACCACAGGAGGTGGTATCCGCTTGCTGGGGCAAGGACAAACCGGAGGCTCGCGGGACGCCCCGGACCACCGTCCGGGCACAAGCAAAGCGAAGGCGCCGGCGCGGGACCCTGCTCCTTCTAACGCTGTTAGGAGTCCGAGCATATCCCGCTCCTCGCACCGCTCGCCCCCGTTCCCCTCCACTCCAGCAGAAGCGCTCGCAAGGGCGCAACTGCTCCTCGATTTCCCTCCAGCGTCAGACAAGGCCGAAGACTGGAGGGCCACCATCCAGAGCCTGATTGCCTTCGCCAACAACGACTCTCTACAGCAGCCGGCGACCTCGCGGCCGCGGCAAGCTGAGAAGACGAAGGCCGACGGCGACAAGACCGCCGGGGGTGCGACAACCGTGCACTCCCCGCCGCAGAAGCAGAAGACGCCGCCCCGCCGGAACAACGCCGACGACGGCTCCACGGCGTCGTCGGATCCGCGGGCTCGTCGGGACCAGCGACAAGAAGACGCTCGGATGACAATCGAGCGCCGCCGAGAAGCTCGGCGACAATCAGACCAGAGGGCTGGGAACGCTGTCGACGCGCGCGCGCCCGGTGAACCAGGCGACTTGCCGTACGCGGTAGGCTGCCCTGCGTTCACCCGTGAGCTGCGGCGCGTCCAGTGGCCCAGCGTGAAGAATTTCAAGCCCGACGTACCGGAGAAGTACGACGGCAAGACGCACCCCTCGGAATTCCTCAGCATCTACACCATCGCGGTGCAGGCTGCCGGGGGGCGCGACGTGAAGATTTTGGCGAATTACTTCCCGCTCGTGCTTAAGCCGAACGTTCGTTCCTGGCTTATGCACTTGCCGGAAGGTTCCATTTCTTCTTGGGCGGACCTTTGCCACCAGTTTGTTGGCGCCTTCACCGGCGGCCACAAACCCCACGGCCAGGAGAGCGATCTCCACATTCTGGCCCAGAAGGAAGGAGAATCCCTGCGCAAGTATATCCAACGCTTCAGCCGTGTACAGCACAACATCCCTGATGTCCACCCTGCCGCGGTTATCAGCGCGTTCCACCAGAACGTGCGTAACCGCCGCATGCGTGAGGAAATGGCGATGACCAAGATTCGGGATGTCAGCGAGCTCTATGCTCTGGCTGATAAGTGCGCACGCGCAGAAGAGGGGAGGAGACTCCCCGGGGAGGACGCTGGCGCAGGAGGAAGCGACAGCGACGACGCCGCCCCGGCAAAGAAGAGCCGGCGGCGGAATAACAGAAGGAAGAACAAGAAGGAGGTGCTTGCCGTCGAGAAGTCCGGCAAGGAGGCTCCCGCCAAGCAAACACAGGCTGGCGGCTCCGGCAAGGAGCCTGCCCCTGTGGCGGCAGCCGACAAGCAGGACGGCTCTGACAAGCAATACTGCAAGATCCACCGCACCAAGGGTCACGACCTCTCCAACTGCAAGCGCGTCGAATACCTCGTCGAGCAGCAGAAAGCTGAGTACGAGAGGCGCGACAAGGAGAAGGCCCAAGGTGGCGGGGGAGAGCCAAGCAAGAAGCGGCCGTTCAACGGCCGGGGAGGACGCCGCGGCAAGGCCAAGCAGCGGCAAGGTGATCGACCTCCCCGGGGCCGCGACAAGGATGAAGAAGACGACGACGAAGACATGGAGGATGAGGATAACAGCGAGCAGGAGTTCCAGAAGGCCACGGAGGTCCTGTGCGTCGACGGTGGCGCCTCTCTGCACACCTCCCACCGCCAGCTCAAGCAGTGGGTGCGTGAGGTGAATGCAGCGGAGCCGCCCGTGGAGTCGCGCAGGCTCCTCAAATGGTCCAGCACGCCCATCATTTTTGATCTTGAGGATCACCCTGACCGCATCACTGCGGTCGGGTGCTTGCCGATGCTGGTCTCACCCACCATCCGCAACCTCAAGGTCACCAAAATGTTGGTTGACGGCGGGGCCGGGCTGAACTTGATCTCCTCTGCTATGATCAAGAAACTCCAAATCCCAGATGGCGAGCTCGAAGAGGCATATGCGGCCACCACATTGGCGCAAGGGCGCTTGCCGGGAAAGCTTTCCGGCAAGGGTTCTTTTGGCAAGAAGCCCTCCAAGATGCAACTGCACCAGTAACCAAGTGTGAAGCGTGCCAGTTCCATGCAAAGCAAATTCACCAGCTAGCTCAAGCTCTCCAAACAATCCCTTTGTCCTGGCCCTTCTCGGTCTGGGGGCTCGATATCCTCGGCCCTTTCCCCCGAGCCGTCGGGGGCTTTGAGTACTTGTACGTTGCAATCGACAAGTTCACAAAGTGGCCAGAAGTGGAACCAGTGAGAAAGGTGACAGCACAGTCAGCAGTCAGGTTCTTCAGGTCGATTGTTTGCCGTTTCGGGATCCCTAACAGGATCATCACCGACAACGGTACACAATTTACTAGTCGCACCTTCATGCAGTACGTCCAAGACCTTGGCGCCAAGGTCTGTTTTGCTTCTGTTGCTCACCCGAGGAGCAACGGTCAAGCGGAAAGGGCCAATGCTGAAGTGCTGTGCGGACTCAAGACAAGGACCTTTGACAGGCTGCGCAAGTGCGGAAGAAATTGGATAGAGGAGCTACCGGCGGCTCTTTGGTCAATCAGAACGACACCAAGTCGAGCCACCGGACAGACACCCTTTGCTCTAGTCTATGGAGCAGAGGCAGTTCTCCCCACGGAACTCGTATACGGATCTCCTCGAGTGCTCGCTTATGATGAGCTCGAGCAAGAGCAACTGCGAAAGGATGATGCATTGCTCCTCGAGGAGGAACGTCTCCAGGCTACTGTACGAGCTGCTCGATACCAGCAAGCCTTGCGTCGCTACCATAGCCGCAAGGTCAAGGCCAGGAGTCTCGAGGAAGGCGACCTTGTTCTTCGGCGTGTTCAGTCCGCCAAGAATTCCAACAAGTTGACGCCGAAGTGGGAAGGCCCTTATCGGGTGAGACAAGTCACAAGGCCCGGCGCTGTCCGCCTTGAGACCGAAGAAGGCTTACCGGTGAGCAACTCCTGGAACATAGAGCATCTTCGCAAATTTCACCCATAAGGCGCGGTTGCCGTGATCCGCTCCGGCAACCACCTTTTGTACAAGCTTTGCCGCTGTTGCATGTAACCCATTGTACAAAGCCGGGCGCAGACCCCGTGCATCAGTAAAGATTTTGTGTTTTGCGCTATTTGCCTTTTGCATGTTTTCCTCCGCTATTTACATGCGTTATTTGGCATCTTGTGCAACATACACATCCGGTAAGCATTACAACGCCGAAAAGCCATATACTTGTTTCCCTCTTCTTTTCCTTTGCCTCTTAAGCAGAAGGAACGTTCCTCGCGCACAAGTTTGCCGGGGGGGGGAAGGAGATGGAAGAGGAACCAAGTGCTGTTCAAGAAAGTGAAGTCTTACCGAGAAGCAATATATGAAAGCTAAGTTATCAGAATTTGACCAGTTCAAATTTTTAAATTTTAGTTGTCTTCCTTGAACAATCACACTTTGTATGGAAAACCTGTGCGCGGAGGAACCTACCCGTAGCTAGCCGCACCCTTGTCTTGTTTCCGAGTACGCTCAACAATTTAAGTGAGCTGCGACAAGTGTCGCGCCCTTCCTTCGTTTTTGAGTTCGCTCAACAAGTTAAGTGCGTTGCGACTAGCTGCGGCAAGGTTGCTTGCCGGTGAGACCTTGGCCAGCAGGCTGCTCAGAGTCCAGCACTCAGCGCTCGCGGCAAGGGACCCTTGCCGGCAAGCTCCCCGGGAGCGTAGGGTGAAAGGCATACAAAGTAAAGGACTAAGACAAGGAAGATAACATTGCACTGATTGATCAAAATAAGATAAATATCTTACAAAGGATAACTTGTCCCAATCGATTAATGAGTTCATAACACCCTATGCAGCAACAAAAAGAGATAAAGATAATGGAGGCCTAGTCTACGCGGTCGCCCTCGATCCTGGAGATCTTGTTCACCTTGGCGATGATGTGGGCGACCTGCTCCTTCAGCACCTCCATGTTTGCGTCGGCCGGCAGGCTGCGGAGAACGTTGGTGAGGTTTATGCCGGGTTTGCGGTATACAATCTTCGTCAGCACACACTCCAAGGTTCCCGTGCAGAGCAGGCGCGACTCCTCGGCCAGCTGCGCGGGGATCTTCTTCCGAAGACCTGCAAGAGCCGGCGCAATCCCTCTGAAGAAGAGGCTGAGCTTGGCGCTGTGAGGGAGGTTCGGATCCGGAGAGTAGATGAGGTGCTCGACTTTCAGCGCCATCAGCTCCTGGTCGATGTTGGACGCAGAAGATACCAAGTCTTCGGTCCATACCTCCACGGTACGGCGGAAGTTCTCGGCCGCTTTGTTGGCGCTGTCCACCAAGGTTCGCTCCTTGCGGAGCTCCTCCTTCAGTTTGGTCTCCCGGTCCCGGACGGCGTCGAGCGAGTCCTTCAGTGTGGAGACCTTCAGCTCCAAATCCTCGATGGAGTCCTTGGCGGCCTTCAACTCGTCGCCCTTCTCGGAAAGACGCACCTGGAGTTCTGAGTTGGTGTGGGCGTCCTTCTCGCGCTCCGTGTTGAGCGCGGCGACCTTCTCCACGCTCGCCTTCAGCGACTCCTCCAGCTGCGCGACCTTGGCGGCAAGCTCCTCCTTGGCGGTCTCCGCAGTAGCCGCGGCAGCTCTCGCCTCCTTCAGCTCCCCGCCAAGGGCCTGCTCCCGAGCGGCAAGTTCTTCCTCGTGGGCGTCGAGGTTGACCTTCCGCTGGGCGAGCTCTCCTTCTCGCCGGGACAGCTCCACCCCGGCGAGCCGCTGCTGCTCCTCGGCCTCGGCCTTCTCCAGCAGCCACTCTTGGTATTCCCCGGCGAGTCGCTCACGCTCCTCCGCCACCTCGCGGAGGGCAGCCTGGTTGGCGGCGCTGAGCTCCGCCGCGTGCTTCTCCATCTCCGCGGCAGCCTTGGCAGCAAGGGCCTCCCGGGAAGCAAGCTTCACCTGCCTGGCCCGGTAAAGGGCCAGGAGCTGGTGAAGCAGCTTCTCCTCCTCGGGCCCTTCGCTTCCGCCGGGCGCCTCGACGATCTTCAAGCCCGCGGAGGCGAGGACCTCCCCATCAAAGGCCTCGCCCTCCGCGGGAGCTCGCGACGAAGAACCCCACGGCACCTAGATGAATACGCCGTTGGGGGCTTCAAGGTAGTAGCCGGCCTGCTCCTTTCCGGCGGAGGGGTCGGCGGCCGGCGCAGCACTTGATGCTCCCGCCGCCTCCGGGCCGGCGGTGCGGTCGCCGTCCCCCTCCCCGACCGCTGCGTCCGCAGCCGGAGCGGTCTCCTGCGCGGCCGGCTCGGTGGCTCCCGCCGTGTCCTCGGCGATAGGGGCGTCGCCGCCGCCTCCCTGCGCGCCCTCCTCCTCGATGATGATGACTTCCGTCTCCATTTGCTCGGGGGGAGGAGGATCTAGAAGAAGAAGAAGAAGAAAAAGAAGTTCAAGCAAATATCCAAAAAGAAACAACTCCAAGAAGACAAAGTAACAAGGCCTACCTTGGCGGATGTCGTCAGCGGCGGGCTCCCTCGCCGGGGAGCTCTGCCTTGGCGGAGTGGCCGCCCTCGCCGGGCTGCTCGCCCTTGGCGGGGTACTCGCCCTTGGCGGAGTACCCGCCCTTGGCGGAGCGCTCTCCCTGGCCGGGGAGTTCGGCCTTGGCGGGGACGGCGGGGCCTGCGGCTCCTCGGGGGCGACCTCCGGACGCTCCTGCGGCTGTGGCTCCACCTCTGCACAAGTCAAGACAAAATAATCAGGATATTAGCACAAGGACAGATGCTCAAGCGCACCCGACAAATGGAAATACAGAACCCAAACTTACGCTGGGGGCTGCGCTGGGGGCTGCTCCTCGGAGCAGCGCTCGGGTCCGGGAAGCTTCGCTCCGGCACGTCCCCAGTTGCCGCGGCGGGCGAGTCGTCCGCGACCTCGACCACGGGCACCTTGGCTTTCTTTGCCACTCGCTCCGCCAAGGTCCTGAAATCAAAGCAAGACACAAGATTAGCATCAACAATAATCAAGACGAAATTAGAGAAGATGAAGGATATCGAGTTCTTACTCCTGCTCCTCCTCGTCGTCGTCGCTCAAGGCGGAGAAGTCAAACTCCACCTGGGGCGCGTCTGCGCGAGGAGCGGGAGGCGAAGACTCCCTCGGGCGCTTGGCGGTCCCGGTGGCTAGGGGCTGCGAAGACCCAGCCCCTGTGGTAGCCGGAGCCCGAGGAGCGGGCGGAGCCGCCGCTCCGCTCCGTGAAGACTCCTGTCCGCTCGGCGCCGACTTGCGAGGCGCCTCTGCCGTGGCCTGCGTGCGGGCCGCCTCCGCCGTGGCTGGTGCACCGGTCGCCCCCGGCGCAGCTTGGCTCCCCCGGGGGGCTCGCGCTGCCCGGCGAGCTGGTTGTTGCCGGGGGGCCTGCGCCCTCGCCCCCGTCGCCGTCTTGCGGAGACGCTTCAGTGGAGACCGCCTAGGGCTTGCCCGGGGCGGGGAGGTCTCCGACGACGAGGAGATGTCGTCGGCGTAGAGCTCCGTAGACCCGCCGGAGTCCTCGGCGGCCTCGGCGTCCTCCTCCTCCTCCTCCTCGGCAGGCTTGCTGGGCCCGGCGCCCTGCGCCGCGGCCTCCTTCTCTCCGGCGCCTCCGCTCCTTCCGGCGCCTCCGCTCCCTGCGGCGCCCCTGTTCCCTCCAGCGGCGTTGCCTCTCGCCGCGGCCTCCGTCTGGATCCCAATGATCCCGGAGTGCCTCAAGGATGGGACTCCGGCGAGCTCGTCGGGAGGCAGCTTCAGTAGCCTGCGGATCTCCGCCTCCTCCGCTTGGCAGGACGCCTCCGCAGCATCTGCCTCGTCGGGCGTGTAGCCGAACTCTCCTGCCGCTGCGGCTGCAGCGGCCTCTTCAACCCGAGAAGCGATGTACGCTATCTCCTGGTCGGTGGTGTCCCGCGTCAGCTCCCGAGTCTCGTTCTTGTTCTTCGCCACCTCCACAAGGTTGTCGAAGAAGCTGAGGATGTCAGATGGCGTGGGCGGAATCCATGTGCGGTCCACGCCGTGCGAATCACACGCGGGCATCATCGCGCGAAGAGGATCACAAGCCGTGCTGTTGCAAAGGGGCACCACTCCCCGGGGCCCCCTGAACCATTCCGGGTGGGCCGGGTCGTGCTTAAACAGCTCCCGGACCATCCCCTTTAGCTCCAGCGACGCGAAGTTGTAGTTGAGCCCGGGCCGCAACCTCATGATATCCGCCGATTTGCCGTACTCCCAGGCCGGCCTTTTCCTGTCTTGGAGAGGGGCGATGCGGCGGCGGAGGAAGTCTGTGCCTACTTCTGCGACAGACAGCCTAGTGGTCCGGAGACGCAGAATCCTGATGAGGGCGACGTCGAGCTTCTTGTCGTCCGAATCCAGCTCGCTCCAGTCCCTGCCGCGCACGATAGGCGTTGTGCGCGGCGCGGTGAAGGATTGCGGCTGGTCCTCGACGATCCAACACCATTCAGCACGCCATTCCTCCCACTTGCCGCGGAGCTCCCCCGGCAAGTAGGACTCCTTCTTGTTCAGACGGAAAACCCAAGATATTCCTCCGGAGAGGGGGGCGCCGGCCTCTGCTCTAGGGGTGAAGAAATGCCTAAACAATGCTACGTTTGGGTGTATTCCTATATAGTTTTCGCACATGTGTGCGAAAACCGCCATTGTGAGGATGGCGTTGGGGGTGAAGTCAAGAAGATGGAGGCCGTAGGTGTGCATTATGTCACAGAAGAAATCAGAAAAAGGAGGGCAAAGACCGCAGTGGAAGAAGGCTGCGAAGAAATAGTACCCGCCGGGGTAGTTGTCCTTGGCGGCGGCCGGATAAGCTCGAGTGCGGGGGTGCGCCTTGGTTCCCTTGGACCAGAACAAGTAATACTTGTTCCAGAGCTCCCGTGCGCTGAGCCTTGGCGGGAAGACAAGGTTCCGCTTCCGGTACGCGGTAAGCCTCGCCGCTTGCTCCGATTTCTCCTTCTTGGCCTTCTCCGCCTTCGCCTTCTCGGTCTTCGGGGCCATGGCGAGGCGGCGGAGGAAGGGGGATGAAGAGCCCGGCGACGCCGGAGATGCAGACGGCGGCGGCGGAGGTGTGGAGGCGGAGCGCAAAGGGGATCTCTGGAGGAGGAAGGAGATGCAATGAAAGCGTAAGGAGGGGAACCGCTCCTGCTTCCTGTGCTTTTATGGGGAAGTGGGGGGCGTTTCGCTCTTTCCATTAAGAGAACGTGGGCACGTCCCATCCCACGACGCCGCAATCGACGCGTGCCGTTGCGGGGGGATGCGGCAGATGTGGAAGTGGATTCGGCGCGCCGTGGGCCGCGTGTGCCCGTGCACTGTTTTGGGCCTGGCCCAACAGCGCTCGGCACCGTGTGTGGCCCAGGCCCGGGGGCTCCTGTCGGTGTACTAAGGTAGGGGTACCTCAGTACCCCAACTTGTGCAGGGGCAGTCGCAGCTTCCCGCGGCAGGATTTACCACGTGCTCGCCGGAGACCTTCCTGCCCCACGTCAAACCATTCAAAAACAAAGTATACAAGACAGAAGATCGAGACCCCGGCTAGCGGAGCTTGCCGGGAAGGCCGTTCCAGGCTCAAGGTTACCTCACTCACGCAAGGCCCAGGCAAGAGGAGCTCGCCAGGAAGACTAGAAGGTTACATCATAGAAGACACGCCTCGGCGCTATATGCGTCCCGGCGAGGGCCCGGAGAGCGACAAGCTTCAGAGCCCGGCAAGCTCCCGGGCCCGGCAAGGTCAAGACCCCGGCAAGGTGCTTGCCGGGAGAGTTGTGCTGTGTGCCCGCGCTCCAGCTCATCGGCCCACGCGTCGCCCTGGGGCCATTCCAGGGACGCGTGGTGGATGGCTGTGCAGTCTGGGGGACACGGTGGCACTCCACGGTGGAGAAGCCATCGCCGTGGCGAACGGAGACGCAAGGGCGGGAGCTTTTGGAGTCGACGGCGACGGGCATTAAATGCCCTTGTCCCCCACTGTCAAAGTAGGTAGCGACCACTGTTCACGCACTGTAGCTCCACTATTCCCGCACTGTTACAACTACCACCACATTTACATTTTTACCCCTTTCTCCTACGTTGACACCTGTCGGTGACCCCTTGCACTATAAAAGGAGGCCCATGCACAATGTAGAGGGGGTTCGGAACCTAGATCGCTCATACGCTCGGTGTAGCTGTTTCTTCAAGCTCCCGAGCTCTCCAACTCAATACACAACTAAGCAGGAGTAGGGTTTTACGCGTCCACCGCGGCCCGAACCTGGGTAAAACTGCCCGCGTGCTCGCTACGATCTGCTCTTCGTGTTCCCTCCGCCCTCTTACCACACAGACAAGGGGCTCCGGTCCCATAGGTGTTCGTGGCGGACAGTTTCCCCCGACACACATGCAACTACAATCTCAACCGTGTTTGATGGCTCCGCCGTCTCAAACATTTTGCACCTTTTCTGATGCGTTTTTGACACCACCGTTTGCGATTAATGCATCGCACACAGTTTCTGCAAAGGGTCTCTGATTGAAGTGTCGCGCTAGCAGCATACATCAGTAGTGCTGGTTGATAAGGTTATGCGGACATATATCCTTTACTAGTATACGACTCGGTTGATGACTATGTTTCACAAGTCATGTGCATGGAGATGCTAAACCGGTAGTATGGACTCGGGGATGGAGATCACTAAGTCGGACAGACTCACTTTGAGATGCAGCGAGATATAGTCATCTGTTAGTCACAAGTACAATGTCTATGCCCTGTCCTAGACCTGAGTTTCTTGCATGTTCTCGGGATGAGGATCGACTCACTTAGGGCCTATCAAATGCTACCCGTAACTGGTTAGTTATAAAGGTAGCTTTCTGGTGAGTCGTGGGACATGCCGCGACACATGGCTGACCAAGATGTGATTTGCCCCTCCTGTATGGAGAGATGTTCTCTAGGCCCTCTCGAGTGATCAAATTAGGAAAGCATGGCCATGCGACTTGGGTTCAGTGTTAACCCAGTTCGGTAATCTATAACATGGTTTCGAGAAAAGAGGTTGAGCTCTCACAAGGGTGACAAGTACTGGCCTTAAGCTCGACAACAAATATCATGAGTCAAAAGGAATGTTGGATATGCCACATTGGCAAGGTTTGTCTAACGACTTTATGCACACAAAGACTTGGCATGTTTTGCTAGGAGCCGCTACCAACTATCGACTCTGGTCGTGTCCATGTGTATGTGTACCTATAGGGTCGCGCACTTAAGGGGTTGCAGCCCATTCGGATTGGATCCGAGTGGAAAATGGATATGGACTCCTACTGGGTTCAAGTGTTGAGCCCACCTCGGAGGTCTATATAAAGGGGAGTGGGCGCACCACTTATGTTTGATCTTTTTCCACCATGGATTGCCAACGCCACTCCCCATGCCCATGTCGCGCGACCAGACCTAGCAGTCTGCCACTCGACGCTGCTCCCCGTACGTGTGGATACCTTGGAGGCATCACATCTGTGGTGCTTGGACGAACCGCCCGAGGGAACCGCGATGTGCCATTCACGGGAGATCATCCTTCGCGATTCTTGGCTATTCGCGGGAGATCGGCAACACGGGGAGGAGATGGGCCGAAGGATCGACTACTCGCATCACCAACCCTACTTCTGCTATGATGACTGCGCGTCTAGTGGTAAACCCAGTCTCGTAATCTATTTCCAGGAGCTTGATCTTGGGTGCGTGGTAGAAATGTTATTTTGCGCTAGCGTGGCGTACCGCGTGTTCCAAAAGTGGTATCAGAGCCTCCGCTCTGTGGTGATAGATTTGATGATAGGCACATGAGATATGTAGATTGGTTTAGGTGCGGGTCGATGATATCGTCCGCACACGTCAGTGTTGAAGGTTGGTTTCGTGATCTTGTTTCCGTGATCGTGACGCAGAGGTCGTGACACAAGTTACCCCTACTAGTCGGTTTCCGCCATCGAGGTAGACAGTGGAATGTAAATCCGAATGCAATAAGCGAAGAACAATAAGATTGATCAAAACGGAACATAGATCAACACAGTGGAAATGTGATTTCCGCAGTGCTGAAATCTGTTGGAGTGGTCTCGGTGAAACGACTATAACTTTTGCATACAAACTCTGTTTTTGCTCCATGACCTGTCAAACTGAATCTAACGAAAAGTGGCGAAATTTAGGAATGAGTTTTTAGCTCGTTTGGCTAGGCCAAAATCCCCTTGGAAAATAGATTTTTAGGAGGTTTAATCTTCGGTGGTAGAACGTCTGACTCGTTTTTGCAGGGAATGACTGTGATTTGGTATAGCCCATGAATGTTGCTTTTCCATTATTGTCTCATGACATGCGTGTCATGAGTGTGGCAACCGGCAGGAGCCATATGGTTGTCCCATTGTTTTATTAATGACCTGCGTGTCAACATCAGGAGCCATGTAATGTAATTTACTTCAGTAGCTATTAGTTTGTAATAGCATAATATCTTATGTAACACTTGGCGGTTGACACCATGGCGTGGAGTTGGAGATCACCACGAGGACAACCATGCATGGAGATGGACATCACCATGGGCACACCACGCACGTGGAGATGGATATCACCATGTGTTGCGAAAAGGGGCTATACCATATCACACATATATAAACTGCATGTGATAGTTTATCCCGTTTGTGCAGCCTCCATTTGCATGATAGATGTTGTAAGTAGGGCGATCCCTCAAAGAATGTCAAGTTTAAATGCATCCCCTATTGTTGCACCTTCACATGTCAAGTATATTTAGTGGTGGGCATATAAAATTAGGGTGCCACTACATCTCCTTGAAGTGATGGGTCTATGTCGGACACTTACACGCAAAACATTGATTGACTTGTCATGGCTATCAAAATAGTTTTGGCCCACGATGCATAGGAGTTGGCGTGGAAGAGATGCCCAACAACAAGAGTCGTATGGAGACACAATTACCAAGAGTCGCTTGCCGAGTGATCTTGTCTTCTAGCGGTGATGCAAAAGCTCACTAGTTGACATGTTGATCTTGGATCTTAAATCACTAAGGATCAGCCGAGGGATGTTGATTTTAGTGGGAGTAATGATCTTATTAAAATGTTTAATATGAATTACTCTTCTTGTATACATGTCTTAGTATTTTTGCATATTTCTGCTGTAGATCAATGGCAGCACCTGCTCAACCCAACTTTGAATTGAAATCAATCTTGGAAAAGGATAAACTTAATGGAACAAACTTTACCACCTCGTATAGAAATTTGAGAATTATTCTCATGCATGATAAGAAGGTACATATTCTAGATGATCCACTTCCAGATGAACCTGCCGATACTGCTAATGCCACATCCAGGAATACCCACCAGAAACTCGTTGATCAATCAAACGAGATCGCTTGCCTCATGCTGGCTTGTATGGAGCCCGATTTTCCACAGCATTTCGAAGATGTTGGGGCTTTCGATAAGATCGAGAGTCTCAAGAGCCTGTTTTAGGTTCAGGCTAGGACCGAAAGGTTCAACATCTGGCGATCCTTGATGGACTGTAAGCTGAAGGAGGGTGATCCACTAAGCCCACATGTGATCAAAATGATTGGATAGTGCAAGCTTTGGATCGGTTAGGCTTCCCGCTCTTGGATGAGATGGCTACAGATGCAGTTCCGGGTTCTCTTCCGCCTAGCTATGGGACTTTCATTTCGGATTATCATATGCATGTCATGGATAAGAATCTCACTTAATTTCAAGGTATGCTTAAGGTGACAGAGCAGGATATAAAGAAAGGTGTGCATCATCAAATGTTGATGGTGCAGAACCCGGCTAAGTTCAAGAAGAGCTGGTCCAAGAAAAAGGCTAAGGCAAAGGGCAAGGAGAAGGAGGCAACTCCAACTGCCGCCGCTGCGCCTAAGTTAGGGATGGCCTCGGGGAGTATTTTCTTTAATTGCAAGGAACCCGGACACTGGAAAAGGAACTGAAGCAAATGGCTTGTCGAGAAGGGAAAGAAGACTGGAAGTGTGACTTCTTCTTTAGGTACACTTGTTGTATATGTTCTAGACATTTATCTTGTTGATGTATCTAGTAGCTCTTGGGTATATGATACCGAATCAGTTGTTCACATATGCAACTCGATGCAGGGGCTAAGTAGAACTAGGAATGTCGCAGGAGGACAAGTTGACATACGCGTCAGGAATAAAGCAATAGTTGCTGCATTAGCCGTCGGCACTATGCAACTTAATTTACCTTCACGATTTGTAATGGAACTTGGTAATTGTAATTATGTTCCTTCTTTGAGTGGAAACCTTATTTGTGCCTCATGTTTGATGAGACAAGGTTATGAATTCAGTATTAAAGACAAGGGTTGTTCTATTTACTTGAATAATATGTTCCGTGGCTTAGGACCCATTGTGAATGGGTTATTTATCCTATATCTTGATGACGAATCAGTCTATAACATAAATGTCAAGAGGCATAAGACTAATGAGATAAATCCGACTTACATCTAGCGTTGTCGACTAGGACACATTAGTCAAAAGCGCATGAAGAAGCTCTGTGATGATGGAATTCTATCTTTGTTTAGTTTGAATCATTCGAGACATGCGAGTCTTGCCTACTCGGCAAGATGACTAAGACTCCTTTTGCAAAGAGTTGCGAGAGGGCGTCCGAGCCATTGGAACTTATACATAGTGATGTATGTGGACCAATGAGCACGACAGCCAGAGGTGGCTTCCAATACTTTGTGACTTTTACCGACGACTAGAGTAGATATGGATATGTCTACTTTATGAGGCAGAAGTCAGAAACTTTTGAAAAGTTCAAGGAGTTTCAGAACGAAGTAGAAAATCAACTCGGCAAGAGAATCAAACTTCTACAATCTGATCGTGGCGGTGAGTATATGAGCCAGGAGTTTGATGATCATTTGAAGAGTGATGGAATAGTTCCAAAACTGACTCCTCTGGGTATGCCATAGAGAAATGGCGTGTCGAAACGGAGGAATCGGACTCTGTTCGACATGGTCCAATCAAAGATGAGTCAGTCGGATTTACCCTTGTCATTTTGGGGATATGCTCTAGAAATTGCAGCTTTCACACTAAATAGGGTTCCATCTAAGTCTGTAGATTTGACACCATATGAGTATGGACTGCGAAGGGTCATAGTTTGTCTTTTATGAAAATTTGGGGATGTGAAGCATATGTCAAGCAACTCCAGTTGGACAAGCTCACACCCAAATAGGACAAGTGCATATTCGTGGGATATCCAAGGGAAACCTTGGGTTATAACTTCTATAACCGTGAAGAGGGCAAAGTGTTTATCGCTCGACATGGAGTTTTCCTCACTGCTGCAGGATGGTCCAAACACGACACTACGATCAGAGACCCTTCGACGAAACTGTGTGCGATGCCATAATCGCAAACGGTGGTGTAAAAACCGTCAAAAGGTGCAAAACGTTTGCGATGACAGATGCATCAAACACGGTTAAGATTTTAGTTGCGTGTGCGATGAAGGGCATACGATACTGTTCAATTAACTATTTGCGATGAGGAGGAACAAAAGAAACGGGCAGACAGATGAAGGTGTGTGCAGTATACAACATACGGTTCACTAGGATGAATTGTGTGTGATTAGGCAACACAATGGAAATGGTTCAACTGAACAAGATGTGTGTGAGACGTGGCAAACAGGTCCGTAATCAGAAATGTGTGCGGAGACCAATAATAACACAGACGATTGCTGCTAATAAGCCATGTGATTTGCTGTGTCTCCAGAATAATAACATGTATATATATGTATGTATGTATATATATATATCTATATATATATATATATATGTATATATAAATAAATATATATATATATATATATATATATATATATATATATATATATATATAACTGAAATAAACATCCAATTACATAAGTGACTATACAAATCATTCGAGCATGTGCTTTAGAACAATTGCATGCATTCTAAAGTAGGAGAAACGATCGTCTAGTGATCTACTTCTTGTGACGCTCCCGCCACTGCTCTGTGGCTTGATCCCTCGTCTAGGGTAGGAAGAAGACACTTCCTCATGTCAACAGTCCGCCTATACATCTTGTTGCTTGTGTATGCATCCTTGGTCACGTACTTGACATGTTCTTCATCTAGTCTCTCATGTCACACACTGTGCGAGGCGTTCTTCTCTTGTTGCTCTCATTCTTCATCTTCATGTAGTAGGGGTCGATGATGGCCGAGGCGAGGTCAACCAGTGAGTTTAGTTTGTTTTTGTCACTGCCCTAGAGCTTGTAGTGGTGCTGGATGTTGACAAGATTCGGGCATTTCAATTCCGAAACCTTGAGCACTTTTAGATCGTTGGTGGTGTCCACTATAGCGAAACTGTATTCGGAGCTATTGATAAACCTGGAGAAATGCTCGCAAGGCCTTGTGGCAAGGTGGTAGTGGTTGACGAGGACGTCATGTCGCACGCACAATTGGGCGACGGCAACCTTCTGATTGTGCCCGGCACAACCGGTGGTGTACTCGAGGTCGAAGCCGACCACTTAGTACTTGTCCTCGGCAAGGAATTGCTCCATAGTTTGGATGGATCTCTCCACCGAGACCGGATCATTCATGTACACCACCGAGAGGGCCTCCCACCTCACGTGGGTGTCCACTAGGTGATGCGTGGTGAACTGCCCGCCGTTGTCGTCGTCATCCGCTGGGAGTGCCATTGGAGCCACGGGGATCGCCATTGGAAGCGATGGATGTCCTCTTTGTATGTATCATCGTGGGTGTGCTTACTGTGTCGTGTGACGCGAGAGATGAGGGTAAATGGCCGCAGGAATAAATGGGGTCCGAGCGGCCTGGATTCTCTGCGCATTGGCATGGCAGTTTTTGTAGCGGGTAACTGCATTGTTGCGCTGCGCCCGGTTCAACTGCATGCACAAGAACATGCGTGATTGTGCGATGGTCCCAAACACTGGCAGCGCGCGTGGATCGACGAGGGTAGAGCACCCGGAGGGATGCAAGAGCAGAGCGCGCCACGGCCGCATGAACCGCAAGCAACCACGCGCATAGAGCTATTGAACACACATGAAATGGTCGCCTAAAAGACGGATGACAGTTGCATCGCTGTGTAAAGAGCGGCCGTGTGCTACTACCTCTGTCTAGTTTATAGTCTGCTTCATATTATGTGCCATACTTTCCCCTCAAATTTAACGGACAAAATGTTAATGCATGTTATAAAAATTATATAATTGGAAACTATGTTCAAATACGAATCCAACTATATAATATTTGGTGACATGCATTCGTATTTTATTAGTTAAATTATACTTATAAACCTGGATGAGTGTTATAGTAGGTTATTAAATTGCAAATGTTTTTTATTAACCGTATGTGTATGTGGCCTTTCGTCCTCCTCTCACATGTCTTGTCACCCCGTTCCAATAGACGGATTACAGTGCAAGCTTGCATAACGCACGGGGGCATTCTTTTGGCCAAACGGTGGCGCCAATGAATCGTCGGTGAGCTCGATCCCGTGCAACCTCGTTGGTTCCCGCGCAAGCTTCCCGCCCGACTCGGTGAAATCCCCCAAAATCTCAATTCTTACCGCCCTACTATATAAACATTCACGGCCGGCGACTCCTGCGTCGCATTTTCCCCTCCCTCCCTGTAGCATATCTAGTCTGCTTCTCCCACAATCGCCAATGGCACCGGTCTGTCATTGTCGTTCAGCCACATAGCTGTCATTAGCGGACAGCTCCAGCTGGGAGGCTACATCGCGGCGGCAGCGCAGTCCCCGGCGTTGTGAATGCGCGTGGCCTCCCTGTTGGGTGTGCGCGGAACACCCACCACACGCTCCGCCGCCGCTGCCCGTCGGTAGCTGTTGCTGGCCTTTGTTGCCGCCACACCAGTCGAAAGACAGGACCATCTCCCGCTCTGTCGCCGCAACCCGAAGGCAGGAGGTGGTCGTCGTGGCCACCACCCCACTGCCGGCCACCGTGGCCATCACCCGCTCCGCCACCGCGGCCCGAAGGCGGGAGGTGGTGGCCGTGGCCGCCACCCCATCGTCGGCTGTCGTGGCCGCCAGCCCACCGTCGACCATCGAGATCATCACCCGTCCGCCACCGCCGCCCGAAGGAGTGAGGCGGAGGTGGATGCCCGCACGTGCGTCAGCGGCCTTGCGCGCTACACCAAGTTCCTGCGGGAAGAGGAGGAGCGCCTCGTATAGCACTAAAAGAGCCTTACCACCGCAGTGGCCACGGCACACGCTTCTTGAGAGGCGAGGAATCATGAGATCTACGAGGAGAACCACCGCTTCAAGAGGGGTCGTCTAGAGCGGCAGAGGGTGTTCGAGGTGAGCTTCGCTGAAGCAGCAGCGGCAGGCACCCTATTGCAGTTGTCCATCTGGTCGGTATGCTCCTCCTCCTCTGCCTCTTACTAAGAGCGCTCGACAGAGGAGAGGCAGACGGAAGTAGTACAAAGCCCCTCCGTAGTAGTAGTATTTTGGGGCAATTTTGTTCAGTTCATCTGACTATAGATGTGGTGGAACTGTACAACTTACTTAAAATTAGTTAGTGTATATAGTTGAACTAGTTATTTCAGTACGTGGTTGGCAACAATTTGAGGAAAAGTTTGGTCGTTTCAGCTGTCGAGTTTAACTGTTTGTATAAATTAAGAACGACCACGTAATCTATGAATAAAATCTATGCTTAATTACTGAATTTTATTTGCAAAAACTAGATACTGCTAGTGATTGTTAGGACAAATTGAAGTGTTACAAGGTTGAAAAATGGCAATGTTACTAGATCAACAAATATCAATCTTTCCAGTTTGACAAATGGCAACATACCCAATTTGACAGATGCAAACCTTACCAAATTGTTTGTAAGTTATTGCACACGGATCATCCAAAAGAACCGTTTGCGTTCAAGAGATGCACAAATCCTGCTCTCACTTTGCATACGGTGTTCTATATAAAACGTTTGCGATCAAGAGCCACAAAAATCCCGCTCGGTACATTTCAGACGAGTTTTGGATTGATACTAGAATTTTAAAATAAAATACCTCAATGTTTTGCCGGCAATCAACGGTGCCCTGGCGTTTGAAATTCATTCCCATTTCTTGCATGGGACCTAAGCATGCATCCAAGGACACAAATTTTATTTTTCAACCAATTTATATGCACTTGAGCATGTGCATGTAGTTCAAATTTGAATTATGCACACAAATGCGTTAAAAACTCAGTTAATGCATAAAAATGTCCAAACGAACCCCGAAAAATCACAAAAATTGACACAACACTCCGGTTGTTCTATGTCGACACGAGAATTTTTTTGAAACCAATAAGAGGCAATGGATATCGTTTCGTCCCCAAAGGTGGGATGTTCCCTAGCGAAACATCATGCTTGTTGTGAGAAGCTTCGGTTTGTTAGAAGCATATACCCAAACCTGCCCCAAATGGGACAATTTTTTTACCACGGCATATTGATGGCACTGCATGATAGCATGGCAAGTTTCATGAATTTCAGACGAGTTTAGGATTTACTAGAATTTAAAAATAAAGTTTCTCAACGTTTTGTCGGCAATCAATGGTGCCCTCGTGTTTGAAATTCATTCCCATTTCTTGCATGGTACCTAAGCATGCAACCAAGAACATAGATTTGAATTTTCAACCAATTTACATGCATTAGGGCTTGTGCATGTAGTTCAAATTTTAATTATGCACATAAATGCATTGAAAACTCAATTAATGCATAAAAATGTCCGAACGAACCCCAAAAAATCAAATAAATTGACACAACACTCATGTTGTTCTATGTTGACACGAGAATTTTTTTGAAAGCAATAGGAGGCAATGGATATCGTTTCGTCCCCAAAGGTCGGATGTTCCCTAGCGAAACATCATGCTTGTTGTGAGAAGCTTCGGTTTGTTAGAAGCATATACCCAAACCTGCCCCAAATGGGACAATTTTTTTACCACGACATATTGATGGCGCTGCATGATAGCATGGCAAGTTCCATGAATTTCAGACGAGTTTAGGATTTACTAGAATTTAAAAATAAAGTATCTCAATGTTTTTATGGCAAACAATGGTGCCCTTGTGTTTGAAATTCATTCCAATTTCTTGCATAGGACCTAAGCATGCAACCAAGAACATAGATTTGAATTTTAAACCAATTTATATGCATTAGAGCTTGTGCATGTAGTTCAAATTTGAATTATGCACATAAATCCATTGAAAACTCAATTAATGCACAAAAATGTCCAAACGAACCCCGAAAAATCAAAAAAAATTGACACAACACTCTCGTTGTTCTAGGTTGACATGAGAAAATTTTGAAAGCACTAAGAGGCAATGGATATCTTTTCGTCCCCAAATGTGGGACGTTCCCTATGGAAACCATCATGCTTGTTGTGAGAAGCTCTGGTTTGTGAGAAGCATATACCCAAACCTGCTCCAAATGGGAGAAAAATTTACCACGACATGTTGATGCCGCTCCATGATAGCATGGCAAGTTTCATGAATTTCAGACGAGTTTTGGATTTACTAGAATTAAAAAATAAAGTATCTCAACATTTTGCTGGCAATCAACGGTGCCCTGGTGTATGAAATTCATTCCCATTTCTTGCATGGGACCTAAGCATGCAACCAAGAACACATATTTGAATTTTCAACCAATTTATATGCATTAGAGCTTGTGCATGTAGTTAAAATTTGTATTATGCACATAAATGCATAGAAAACTCAATTAATGCATAAAAATGTCCAAAGGAACCCCAAAAAATCCCAAAAATTGACACAACACTCCTGTTGTTCTATGTTGACACTAGGAAACAAAATTAAATTGCAAAGATGCAACGGATATCGTTTCGTCCAAAAAGGTGAAAAATTCCCTAACGAAACTATCACACTTATTGTGAGAAGCCCTGGTTTGTGAGAAGCATATCCCCAAACCTGCCCCAAATGGGACAAAGTTTTAACACGGCATGTTGATGCCGCTCCATGATAGTATGCCAAGTTTTACGAGTTTCAGATGAACTTTGGATTACTAGAATTTAAAAACCAGGTATCTCAATGTTTGCGGCCGAGTTACGGTGGCAGGGTTCTTGACATTCATTCCCATTTCTTGCATGATACCCAAGCATGCAACCAAGGACACATATTTGAATTTTCAACCAATTTATATGCATTAGAGCATGTGCATTTAGTTCAAATTTGAATTATGCACATAAATGCATTGAAAACTCAATTAATGCATAAAAATGTCCAAACGAACCCCGAAAAATCCCAAAACTTGACACAACACTCCTGTTGTTCTATGTTAACACTAGGAGAAAAGATGAAATCGAGAAGAGGCAACGGATGTAGTTTCGTCCGAAAAGGTGAAACGTTCCCTACTGATAACCATCACACTTGTTGTGAGAAGCTCTGGTTTATGAGAAGCTTATACCCAAACCTGCCCAAAATGGGACAAAAATTTTCCCACGACACGTTGATGCCTCTCCATGATAGCATGCCAAGTTTCATGAATTTCGGACAAATTTTGGATTTACTAGAATTACATAAGCAAGTACGCCGACGTTTGCCAGAGAGCCACGGTGCCGTGGTATTCGAATTTCATCCCCATTCTTGCATGAGACATAAGCATAAACCCATGGACACATATATGATTTTACAACCCATGTTGGTGCACCGGAGCATGTGCATGTCGTTTAATTTTGAATTATGCACCTGAAATGGCTAGAAAACTAGTTTAATGTATAAAATGTCCAAATGAACCCTGAATAATTCCAATTCTTTCACGACACACATATAGTTGCATGTTCATTGCAGATAAATGGTCTAGCAATTCAACCAACGTCCATTTCCGCTGTGACCCCATTATGTAATTCAAATCAAGATGAAAAATCAAGTAGATCACACAAAGTTTATTATATATGACCAACCATGTGAGAGGGAGCACAAAATATCCTAGAGCACCGTTGGTGTATAGTACGCTTATGGCTTACGCGAGAAGGTGCGTCAGCTACATTCCACAGCCGGTGTCTTAAGTACACTAGCTTGCTCCCCAAATATTATTTCACCATTCAATCGCCGCCGGCGAAATATGTGCATGTGGACCCGTGTTGTGAGGGCAACTTTGGTGGCCCAATATAGTGAGAGCGCGGCCGCAGCCGCCTAGTGCGTGCCAACAAGGTGCATGAGCGCGGCCGCAATCAGCGACCGGGCGGCGGAGACAGCCCAAACGGCCGCTGTTGCTTCTCAGGCAGTGGCATCAACATCTGCCTCGGGGTTAGCAACTGGCGAGCGCGGCAGAGCAGCTATCCGTTTCGCAGCTGCGGCCTTAGCCCTGATGGAGGCCGCCCACGATCATGTCAAGGCCGCCCACGCCCAGCTCGTGGCGGTCACCGCACAAATCGAAGAAGATTCTTCGACAACGGTTGGCAACCAACGGCCGAAGAGTTGGCGATTGCCGAGAGCGTTCGACCAGCGGTCCATTCCTCCGCCGGATACCTTGCGATGGCGGAGCCCGTCCAAGCCCAGATCGTGACCGCCCATGCCCAGCTCATGGTGGCCTTTCCCAAAGAGATGGTGGATGCGGATGGCGAGATGCTTGCCGAGTATGGTGCGATGGATGCCATGGAGCCCCTTCCCCAGGAGACCGTCTGGCATTAGCTGGACATGGCGGCGGCGGCGGAGATCGACGAGCATCAGCCGTAGTAGTACTCTTTGTTTTGTTTAATTAAGAGCACCGGTCTTTCATTTGTTAGAGTAATATTTAGATCAGCTAGCTCTGTTTAATTGCTGAACCTGCTCGATTAAGAAGTGTGGGTGTGCTGTAGCCTCCTTTGTGTACCCAAATTATGCAATGAGGTTGATGACCACTTTGACCATGGAAATTTGAACCAAATTTTTTCATATTCAAACTCATCACACATGGGTTAATCTATCTGAATCGTTTGTGATATTCACATATCGTACACAGTTCTGAATAAGGGACCGTGTCTGATGACACATTGCACGTCAGCTTTTTTGCTGAAGTGATTCCAAATTTTCGGCTTCCGTGGAAATATCTACCTCCCCGCCCCCTCCTCCTTACCAAAAGCCACATTTCCCCTATTTCCGCCTTCCTTTCCAAGTTGAAACCTTCACTCCTTGCTTGCAGCTCCGCCTCCTCACCGGCGACCCTCTCCTTCACGCTTCTCGGCCTCGCCTATGTAGGCAGGTAATCCACACCTGACCCCATCCTCCTCCTTCCACATCCCACATGCCCTGACCGTCAGCGCGAGCGCGAGACCTTCCACACAAATCACCGACCCATCGACCAAATAAGCGCCGCCCTCAGCCATGGTGCATGCAGTATAGCCAAGATCTCAAGGAGCATTTGGCAGCGGAGAAGCAAATCGCGGCCGCAAGCGCGGATGAGGTCGCGGTGGAGGCCATTCTTGCTGACCCCCAAATCTTGGAGGAGCACCTTTCCATTTTCTAGCTACGCCGGTTAAGCATGCTCGGTTTACCCGTTGTGTGTGCTGCTCCTGCCTTTCATTAACAAAGTCTAGTGAATTGTGCTATCTAATTTTACCATGCAATCTGTTGCTCTAGTGTATATGTTCTATATGTCGTCTAGTGTGGTGCTCACTGTTTGGTTAATTAGTTGTCGTCTTTAGTTAACTGTTTGGTTCAATTCTTCATATGTGATGTTCAATTCTTCAGGCTGCAATTTTGTATTTTCTTCCATGTGAGAAATAAATCGAATTTATCTTTACTAAATACACGAGAAACAAATACAATTATTATATTTCCAAGTTGTCAAGCACGCTTGGTTTGGTTGTACATTGTGCAATGTGGCACTCAGTTAACGTTTGGTTCATTTGTGTTGTGGTGTTTAGTTAACTGTTTGGTTCAATTCTGCAATGCGATGTTCAATAGTTGTGGGTGCATTCTATTATTGTATACCATGTGAGTAGTAAATCGAATTTGGTTGTACTAAATATATGAGAAACAAATACAATTGCTATATTTCCAAGTTGTTAAGCATGATTGGTTTGGTGAACTGTCTGATCTTCTATTAGGAGTATGTTATATTGTGCAATGTGGTGCTCAGTTAACGTTTGGTTCATTTGTTGTGGTGTTTAGTTAACTATTTGGTTCAATTCTGCAATGCGATGTTCAATAGTTGTGGGTGCATTCTGTTATTGTATACCATGTGAGGAATAAATTGAATTTGGTTGTAGTAAATACGTGAGAAACAAATACAATTGCTATATTTCCAAGTTGTTAAGCGTGCTTGGTTTGCTTAACTATCTGATCTTCTATTAGGAGTATGTTATATTGTGCAATGTGTTGCTCAGTTAATGCTTGGTTCATTTGTTGTGGTATTTACTTAGCTGCTTGTTTCGATTCTGCAATGCGATGTCCAATCGTCGTTGGTAGAATTTTGTATAGTTTTGCATGTGAGGAATAAATTGAATTTGGCTGCACTTAATACATGAGAAACATATACAAGTGCTATATTTACTAGTTCTTAATAATGCTTGGTTTGGATAAATTGGTTTGTTATGTGGCTTTAATTAATCTGGTGAATCTGCAATGTACTTATTTTTCATCTACATATTTTACTGATAGCATGCGAGCCCTTACTTAACCTCATGACTAAATACCATATATGTGTTGCAGGGAAACAATGGGAAGCACTAAGGTTTACAATCGAGGTTAGCACGTGCATGGTCCGTTGTCTAATAGCACATTATTGTGCAATTGCAGGAACCATTCTAATATTTAGGTTTTTAACAATTTGGTCTTGCACATGTAGGTCCTACTGTAAGAAGTTTTGACCCACCGTTCGACCCTTTTTGCATATGGGGAAATGAGTTGTCAATGAATATCATTCAAATCAAGAAACTCAGAAAGATTGTTGGGATAAAGAAATTAGCAACAAAAAACAACAAGATCTTTGTCTCCACAATGAAGAAGACATGAGTTTACTACCAAATGATACTAACTATTATACCTTGCCTTTTTTATTCCTTTGCCCCATTTCCAATATATAGAAGATATTTATGCACATCCTTGTTTTCAGGCCTTTCCAAAGCAGTTCACTGATGATTACCTCTCAAACCATCTCTATGGTCAGGAGGCGAGGAAGGTTTTCATACAACAACCATAGTTCTATGTTGAAGTGTTTCTGAAGAGGACGAAGGACGGACGGTCAATCATCCACAGGCACTGGCCTAAAGTTGCAAAGACCTTCAATATGAATGAAGGCTCAATATTCGCCTCCCGCTTCAACAGTTTTCCAGAAGAGATGCATATGTCTATATACCGTCTATGATGCTTATTTTGAAAGGCTCTACATGTTGCATGTGATACTTGGTGCTGGTGATGTTGTGTAATGGGGTAGCTGAGTGCTGAAGCTATATCATGTTGTACTCTGATGTATTTCAATTATGAAATTCTGCTTCCTTAATATGGAAATGAAATATATTATGTGCTTAATATGAATGTCAACTAGATTAATAAATGGATTATGAATAATAGGGCAATTAGCCTGCTAATCGTGAATTAGCCTGCTAATTGCGTTTTTTATTGCAAACGGTTATTCAAAAAAAAACCGTGGGCGATGACATCAGGCAACACACACAGTTTCTAGGAATAAACCATGTTGGATCAATGAACAACCACAAACGACTTTCTCTTGAAAACTGTTTGTGTTAGGCCACCTTGCGCAAATGTTTACCACATAAAAATTGTGTGGGATGGACAGCCTTTGCCACACAGTTTCTTCTATGCACCGTGTGTAATGGAAATGCTATCACAAACAATTTAACGGGAAAAATTGTATGTGATGTACCCGTGAACGGAAACGTTTTCCTTGGAGCTACTGTGTGGGATGTACATACGAACGGAAAAGTTTAGCGGGGATTGACTGCGTGGGATGTACTGATGACCGGAAACAATTTCGCCTATATAATTGTATTTTTTAGTTCTACTATACGTATTCCCGTATTTGAGAGCTCGCCGGTCACACACGACCTCATTTTGCCGAGCGTGTGTGCCAGGAGGGCATATCCCGGACGGTTTCTGGGTCGTGTGGGAAGGACCTCCCTGTCACCCACACTCACTCGGCGACGGTTTGAAATGCCGTCGCGGAAAGGGGTTTAAAACTGTTTGTATAGCACCAACTCGATGAAATACAAGAACCACACGGGGACATTCTGGTAGGTGATTCTGTCACAACGGAATTAGTTAGGGAACCCATGGTGGAGTCAACACCAGTTCCACGGAGGTTGTAAATGTTACGCAGTACGCATGACTGCAATGTGTTGTTCTTGGAGAACAACGAGCCGACTACATACGCGGAAGTGATGGAGAGCCCTGATTCCAAGTTATGGCTTGATGCCATGAGATCCAAACTAAAGTCCATGGATAATAATCAAGTTTGGAACTTGGTTGTAAGTGCAAGTGGATCTTTAAGAAGAAAACTAATATGGAGAGAAATGTCACAGTCCATAAGGCTCGACTTGTCGTTAAAGGTTATCGACAAGTTGAAGGAGTTGACTACTATGAGACATACTCACCGGTAGCGATGCCTAAGTCAATTCGGATCATTCTTGCTATAGCTGCATATTTCGACTACGAGATATGGCAGATTGATGTCAAAATGGTTTTCCTTAATGGAAATTTGACCGAGGATGTGTATATTACACATCCCGAGGGTTTTCTCATTCCGAAGAACTCTAGAATGGTATGAAAGCATCAGAGATCCATTATGGATTGAGGCAAGCATCTTGTAATGGGAACATTCATTTTAATGATGCAATAAAAGAGTTTGGCTTCATCAACAATGACTGTGATCATTCTGTATTCAAAAAGGTTAGTGGGTGATCTGTCGCATTTCTGAGCTTATATGTGGATGACATGTTATTGATTGGAAATGATATTCAAATGCTTAAATATATGTCAAGGACTCATTGAAAAGTAGTTTTTCGATGAAGGACTTGGGAGAAGCAACCTATATTTTGGGAATCAAGATCTATAGAGATAGATCGAGAAGGCTTATTGGATTAAGTCAGAGTGCATATATTGACAAGGTGTTGAAGCGATTCAACATGCAAGATGGCAAGAAGGATTTCTTTCCCATGTCACATGCCATTAGTCTAAGCAAGACTCCGAGTCCTTGGACTCCTGATGAGCGAAGACGCATGGATCGGATTCCATATGCTTCGGCTGTTGGGTCCATCATGTATGCTATGGTATGTACTCGTCCTGATGTTAGCTTTGCTCTTAGCGTGGTGGGCAAATACCATGCTGATCCAGGTGAGAGTCACTAGACAATGGTTAAGAATATCCTTAAGTACTTGATAAGGACTAAGGATATGTTTCTGGTTTATGGAGGTGAGGATGAGATCATTGTAAAGAGTTACACCAATGCTAGTTTCCAAACCGATAGGGATGATAGTCGATCGCAATCTGGGTTTGTGTTCTTTCTAAATGGAGGAGAAGTTAGTTGGAGGAGCTCCAAGCAAGATATGGTAGGTGATTCTACAATAGAGGCCGAGTACATTGCGGCTTCTGAAGCTACAAAAGAAGGTGTTTGGGTGAAGAATTTTATTTGTGATCTTGGTGTGGTTTAGAGCGCGTCCAAGGCATTGGACCTCTATTGTGATATCAGAGGTGCCATCGCGCAAGTCAAGGAAGGATGGAACCATCATAAAACCAACACATAGTCAGGCATTTTAACCTTGTTCAGGACATTGTCAAAACATATGCAAGGTACACACGGATGCAAATGTCGTTGATCCATTGACGAAGCCTCTCCCATGACCGAAGCATGAGGAGCACATGAGCTCCATGGGCATACGATGCCTAAATGATTGACTCTTGTGCAAGTGGGAGACTGTTAGAGATATGCCCTAGAGGCAATCATGTGATGATGATATTTCCCTATGTATTAATGAGTCCTTTGTATTGTCCGTGAACATCATCAATGATATGTATCAATAAGTATGTGACTTGTTTGTGGAACTATGTATTGTATGATGATTTTTCTAAGGGTCCCTAGTTGATAAGGTTATGCAGCCACATATCATTTACTGTATACGACTCGGTTGATAACTATGTTTTACAAGTCATGTGCATGGAGATGCTAAACCGATAGTATGGACTCAGGGATGGAGATCACCGACTCGGACAGGCCCACTTTGGGACACAGCGAGATATAGTCATCTATTAGTCTCAAGTAGAATGTGTATGCCATGTCCTAGGCCTAATGTCCTCGCATGTTCTCGGGATGAGGATCGACTCACTTAGGGTCTATCAAATGCTACCCGTAACTAGGTAGTTATAAAGGTAGCTTTTGGGTGAGTCGTGAGACATGCCACGAGACATGGCTGACCAAGATGGGATTTTCCCTTCCTGTATGGAGAGATATTCTCTGGGCCCTCTCGACTGATCAGATTCGGAAAGGATGGCCATGCGAGTTGGGTTAATTTTTAACCAAGTTCAAGAATCTGTACCACGGTTTCAAGAAGAGAGGTCGAGCTATCATAAGGGTGACAAGTACTCGCCTTGAGCTCGATAACAAATTTGGTGAGGCAAAAGAAATGTTGCATATGAAACATTGTCGAGGTTCGTCTAACGACTTTACGCACACACAAAGTTGGCACGTTCTACTAGGAGCCGCTACCAACTATCGACTCTGGTCATGTCCATGTGTATGTGAACCTATAGGGTCACACACTTAAGGGGTTGAAGCCCATCGGATTGGATCCGAGTGGTAAGTGGATACAGACTCCTAGTGGGCTCAAGTGTTGAGCCCACCTTAGAGGTCTATATAATGGGAGTGGGCACCCCATTTAGGGTTGATCTTTCTCCAACCTGGATAGTTCTCGCCACTCCTCACGCCCATGCCGTGTGACCAGACCTAGCCGTCTGTCGCTCGACGTTGCTCCCCGTATGTCTGGATACCATGGAGGCATCACATATGCGGTGCTAGCACGAACCGTTCGAGGGAACCGTGAGGTGCCGTTCGTGGGAGATCCCCATTCGCAGGTCCTCGCTGTTCACGGGAGATCGGCAATATGAGCAGGAGATGGGCCGAGAGATTGACTATATGCATCACCAACTGTACTTCCATTGCGGTGACTACACGTCTAGTGGTAAACCCGATCTCGTAATCCGTTTCCAGCAGCTTGATCTTGGGTTCACGGTAGAAAATTTTATTTGGCGCTAGCGTAGCGTACCGCGTGTTCCAACACTTCGTCGCTCGTTTTTGTGGCCCCCGTAGCCTTGTAGGCGAGCTTGACAATCTGGAGTGCGTCTTTGGTGTCTCCCGACACGATGATGATGCCCCTGCTCCCAGGCATCTTGAGGACATTGTAGCCGGTGTGCGTCGCTACCATGGACATGGCGAGGGCCGGGTACAAGGATGGCATTGTATGGGAGCCCGGTGTGTGCGATGTTGAAGTCGATGAGCTCGGTACGGTAGTTGTAGCGGGTGCTGAAGGTGACCGGGAGGCGTATCTGCCCCAAAGGAGCAGTGGAGCCGTTGGCCACCCACGTGAAGCAATTTGTGGGCGTGAGTTGGTCATAGGGTACTTGGAGCAAGTCAAACGCTTCTACGAAGAGGACGTTGAGGATGGCGTCGCCATCGATGAGGGTCCTGGTGACCGCGATTTTCCTGAGGGTGGGCGTGCACAACATCGGGAGCGTGACGACACCCACCATGGTCTTGGGGTGATCCTTGAAGTCGAATGTAATGTCTGTCTCAGACGCTACGCCGTCCGGGAGAGCCCCCTGCCGCGGCCGAGCAACTCCTATTCAACTAATAAGCTGCTTGACGTGGCGGCTCGAGGCCAGCGCCCGTGACTAGCCTAGAATGGCCGCAACCGCGTGGGGCACCGGAGCTGCGAAGCATGCGATAAGCAGGTCGCACAACTCTTCCTAAGAGGTCACCGAAGGCCCCGTCAGGCTGAGCAGCCAGGCTACGACACGCCCGTGAGGGCCATAGGGAGCCAGTTTGCCATGACCTCTTGGTCGCCTCCCATCGACCAGATGGCCTCCGCATAGACCCGGAGGAACTCCGCGGGGTCCGCCACGCCATCGTACCGTAGGGGCAAAGTCGACCTGAACTCCAGCGGCCACCGCACTTGCCGCGGAGCGGGGAGAAAGCCGGTACACTGGCGAAGCGCCCGAGTATGCCCAGCGGCTCGGTGAGTAGGGTGGCACCGGCCATGGAAGGCACGCTGTGGAGGCGGAACGTAGCTGATGAAGCGGTAGATCTTCGACACACCCCTACCTGGCATGCCAATTGTCGGATTCGGGGCTCCACGGACCTGATATTCCAGAAGTATAGGTGATCGTAATAGTATTCGAGGGTAGAGTATTCAACCCAAATTTATAGATTTGACACAACGGGAGCCAAAAATATTTGCAAGTATTAGCAACTGAGTTGTCAATTCAATCACACCTGGAGATTAGTTATTTGTAGCAAGGTGATCAGTTGCAAAGTAGTATGATAGTTTTGGTAGTAGCATTAACATCACTAGTAAGAATAACTGTGATAGTAGTAGTTTTATAGCAGTGGTAATAATAACAGCATCAGTAGTAACTTAGCAAGATCAGTATGTAGGAAAATCGTAGTCATTGGACCGGCAATTTGTTGCATGATTTTCATCATGTCACAGTTACAACCTAGGGCGATACAGCACTAGCTCCAGTTCATAATTATAATGTAGGCATGCATTCCATAAAAATTCATACGTGCTTATGAAAAGAACTTGTATGACATCTTTTGTCCTACCCTCTCGTGGCAGCGGGGTCCATAAGGAAACTAAGGGATATTAAGGTCTCCTTTTAATAGAGTACCGGAACAAAGATGTTGGCGTTCAAGGAACTAGGGTACCCTGACTTTTCTGCCTGCAGCCCATGACGTGGCTCCTTCACCGGCCTGGTATGGCCCATCTTTAGCATCGACACTCAAGACCCTCGTGAGGGGCCAAGCCTCGCGAGGAGGACGAAATCAAGACCTCCGGAAGGAGCAGCTTCACTATGTTGTCTCCCGAGGGGCGGAGATCTCTACGCAAACCCCCACCTCATGAGGTTCGGATTACGCAAGCCATTACGACCAAGGCCAGGCGGGCGCCAGCGGGCGCAGGACGACGGGTTTCCTCTTTGGTGCTAAGGAGGCAAGCGTAGGCGCAGAGTCCCGAGGAATCAACCAAAGGTTTCCATTTCCATGCAATAAGACCAGGGTCGCCAGAATGACAGGACAGAAGTCATCACCGAGCCCATCGTGGTGTTAGGATCAGAAGCTCTGCAGGCGAAGACCACCTTTAGTCAGGATAAGATGTACTAGTTGTCTCCCTTCAAATTGGCCATTGTGGGATCCCTACCCGCCTACATTTTGGGGGAAGAGGACCAAGGCCTCTATAGATATATCTTAGCCACCACATAGAAGAGGACATATCATTTAGACCACCCTCACCACCACAAGCAAGAACACACCTCGCGAGGTTTTTCAACCTCTGTACTAGTTCTTCCTCAGCCCACCTTGAGGTAATCCACCAGATTGCAGGAGTAGGGCCACTCACCGATAGGTGGCCTGAACCTGGGTAAACTACCCTGTGTCATTTTCCTTCTTGTTCCTCGAGCTAGTTCATAGAGACGGAGAGCAGGCTAATAGGGGAAGTTGAGTTCTTCGCACGCAGCCCAGTGTTCGAACTTACAAGGGTTTTGCGGAGCCTCGAATCTGACATTTGGCGTTCCAGGTAGGGGTGTGTATCGAGGAGCCACCTCCCCTGTCCTCGTGCTCAATCCTCGCCGCCCAGCCTCCGACCATGGCAGGTGTTCTACCACCCGCTGGCCCGCGGGCCGTGCTCGAAGGTGGCGAGTGTCGGATTCAGGGCTCCGCAAAACCCTCTAGGTTCAAACTCTTGGGTGCGTGCGAATATCTCGACCTCGCCTATCTATGTACTCGCCGTCTCACGAACTAGCACGATGAATAAGAATGTAGAAGAGACACGAGGCAGTTTATCCTGGTTCGGGCCACCTAGTGACGAGTGGCCCTACTCCAGCAGTATAGTGGATTAGCATGAAGACGGGCTGAGGATGAACTAGTACAATGAGTGGACAACCTTCGAAGGTGAGGTGTTCTTGCTTGGTGGTGGAAGAGAGGGTCTGAATGATCCGTCCCCTTGTTGGGTGGTGGCTATCCTACTTATATAGTGGCCTTGGTCCTCTTCCCCGAAATGTTTGGAGGGAAGGGATCCCACAATGGCAAATTTTGAAGGGGGATAACTAGTACATCTTATCCTGACTAAAGGGGGTCTTCGCCTGTAAAGCCTCTGATCCTGACGCCATGGTGGGCTCGGTGATGACCTCCATCCTGCCATCCTGGCGGTCTTGGTCTTGTTGCACTAGAATGGAAACCTTTGGCAGATTTCTCGGGACTCTGCGTCTGAGCCCTCTTCCTTAGCACCAAAGAGGAAACTGATGTACTACGCCCGCTAGCGCCTGCCTGGCCTTGGTCGTCATGGCTTGTGTCATGAAAACCTCGCGAGGTGGGAGGTTGCATAGAGTTCTCTGCTCCTCGGGAGCCAGCCTGACAAGGCTGCCCCTTCCGAGGGGTCATCCGCCCCGCGAGGCTTGGTCCCTCGCGAGGGTCTTGAGTGTGGATGCTGAAGATAGGCCATACTAGGCATGGAAAAGGAGCCACGTCTTGGGCCGCAGGGAGGCAAGTCTGGGTACCCTGCTTCCCAGAACACCGATAGTAGCCCCCGGGCCCAAGGCGCTCTCATACTGGTTCCCAAAACGACGATAGTAGCCCCCGGGCCCAAGGCGCGGTCAGACTTGGCTTCGAGGCAAAGCCAAAAGGCAAGGGTGAAACGCCGCGGGCCCCAATAGCCTGCGGTTCTAGTCGACGCGTGGCGCCTTGATTGGACGTGGGTGTCTCCGCTCCCTATGCTACCTTGGCAACCGTTCGACTTGACTAGTGGGGGCCAGCACCCACTTCTGGTCCTTCTGTGCTTTCCCTTCGTCATACTTCAGATCCCTCTTCTTCCTTAGCGCAAACGCTCCCACATCTGCCGAATCCGGCCCCCAATTCCAGCACTGATGGCCTCAAGCGTGACTAAGCCTTCTGCTTCTCCTCTACGCCTGGTTTCTGACTCCGACCCAGCCCTCAGCGTCTCCATCATCACTAAGGAGAAGGACTTCACAGTCGTGCTCCCTCTCCTGGCATCCAGCCACAATGAGGGGGAGACAGAGGTCCGGCTCGGCTCCACCCCACCGGAGTCCTTGGGTAAAACCTTCTACCCTCTCTTTCTACACAATCTCTTCATGGGGCTCGTCCCCCCTTCTCCATCTTCTTCTTTGCTATCCTCAAGCAATACCAGATCCGCTCCCTTCATCTACATCTCAGCTCCACCTTCCTTTTGTCCATTTTCTCCTTTTACTGCGAGGTGTTTGTTGGAGTGCTACCCTCCGTTGAACTCTTCCACCACTTCTTCTATCTCCGGGCTAACGATGACCACAGTGTCGGGGGGCTCGGCTTCATCGCGGTCCATCAGGGAAATGTGATCTCAAAGGCCAAGAAGAAGGTGGAGGACTTCCGGCGTAAGTGGGTGTTTGTGCATGCCAAGTGTTCCCGCGCTTGGCTGGAACTGCCAGGTGTGCTGCTGGAGAAGCTGCCGCGATGGAATCACGAGATGCTCAATGACCCCCGGGCGGCATAGCTAATGCAGGTGATGACGAAGGAGCTCCCGACGGGGGCGTGACGGGGCCCCTACTCATCAAGGATTTCATGAAGCAGCGGCTGACCCCTCTTCACGCGCGCTCACGCCCCTTGTGGACCCTTCAGGGCGATGGCGACATGCTCCGGCTGCACCCGTAGGCCCTGACCACCAAGCAACTGGGCAAGGTCCTACGCGTCGTGCTCAAGAAGGACCCTGAGGACTTGCCCGAGGAGCACATCCCGCTTTACCATTGGGAGGACAAGGAAGATGTAGTCGCCGCTGCGCCTGTCGTTGACGAGCGAGGCCTCATGCCGCCGACAAGCCCCCTGCCCCTTCTCTTGTGATGTTGGTGCCTTTCGACGAGGACTCAGAAGAGGAGGGGAAGGACAACTCAGAGGAGACTCTTGAGAAGGTGGCAGAGACTTCCTCTCTGCGGTAGAGCGAGCTCCTCCGCGACTTCTCTGATGATGATGATGCCGGCGAGTACTTGGTGAATGCGTCGCCATGCCTCACCGGGGTGACCACCAGATCTGGTGCCTCTCCCTTGAAGAGGCTGGCGCGTGGCACCCCAAAAAAAGGAGAGGCGGCCGCGCCCCTCCAGGGCGGTGCCCTTGGCGCATCATCGACTGATACGCTCCAATTTATCTATAATTTTTTATTGTTCCATGCTATTATATTATTTGTTTTGGATGTTTAATGGGCCTTATTATACACTTTTATTTTATTTTTGGGACTAACCTACTAACCGAAGGCCCAATGCAAATTGTTGTTTTTTGCCTATTTCAGTGTTTCATAGAAAAGGAATTTTTGGAACAAACGCAACCCATAAGACTTGGAGTACACACCAGGGAAGCCACGCGGTGGCCACGAGGTAGGGCGGTAGGCGCGCCCCCCACCCTCCTGGGCCCCCCGTAGCTCCACTGACATGCCTCTTCCTCCTAGATATACCCATTTAACCTGAAAACGTCCGAAAGTACCATGAAACCCTAATTCCACCGCCGCAACCTTCTATACTCGTGAGAACCCATCTTGGGGCCTGTTCCAGAACTTCATCGGAGGGGGAATTGATCATGGAGGGCAGCTACATCAACACCATAGCCTCTCCAATGAGTTGTGAGTAGTTTACCACGGACCTTTGGGTCCATAGTTATCAGCTAGATGGCTTCTTCTCTCTCTTTGTATCTCAATACAAAGTTCTCCTCGATCTTCTCGGAGATCTATTCGATATAATTATTTTTGCGGTGTGTTTGTTGAGATTCGATGAATTGTGGGTTTATGATCAAGATTATCTATGAACAATATTGGATTCTTCTCTGAAATCTTTTATGCATGTTTTAAATATCTTTGCAAGTCTCTTCGAATTATCAGTTTGATCTGGCCTACTTGATTGATCTTTCTTGAAATGGGAGAAGTGCTTAGCTTTGGGTGCAATCTTGCGGTGTCCTTTCCCAGTGGCAGCAAGGGCAGCAAGGCACATATTGTCTTGTTGCCATCGAGGATAAAAAGATGGGGTTTATATCATATTGCATGAGTCTATCCTTCTACACCATGTCATCTTGCTTAAAGCGTTACTCTGTTCTTATGAACTTAATACTCTAGATGCATGCTGGATAGCGGTCGATGTGTGGAGTAATAGTAGTAGATGCAGAATCGTTTTGGTCTACTTGTCACAGACGTGATGCCTATATACAATGATCATGCCTAGATATTCTCATAACTATGCGCCTTTCTATCAATTGCTCTACATTAATTTGTTCACCCACCGTACAAATCTGCTATCTTGAGAGAAACCACTAGTGAAACCTATGGCCCCTAGGTCTATCTTCCATCATATAAATCTTCCATCAACTATTTATCTTTACTTTACTTTTATTTTGCAATATTTACTTTTCAATCTATAACAAAAATACCAAAAATATTTATCTTATTATCTCTATCTGATCTCACTTTTGCAAGTGGCCGAGAAGGGATTGACAACCCCTTTATCGCATTGGTTGCAAGGTTCTTATTTGTTTGTGTAGGTACGAGGGACTCGCGTGTAGTATCCTACTGGATTGATACCTTGGTTCTCAAAAACTGAGGGAAATACTTATGCTACTTTGCTGCATCACCCTTTCCTCTTCAAGGGAAAAACAACGCAAGCTCAAGAGGTAGCAAGAAGAATTTCTGGCGTCGTTGCCGGGAAGATCTATGCAGAAGTCATATACCAAGTACCCATCACAAACTCTTATCCCTCGCATTACATTTTTTGCCATTTGCCACTCATTTTCCTCTCCCCAACTTCACCTTTGTTGTCTTATTCGCCCTCTTATTTTCTCCGCGTGTTTTATCGTTTGCTTTGCCGTCATGGCTAGTCCTTCTATCATTATTAATACTCCCGAAAGGGAGGGAGAAAATCTAAAAGATGCTTGGTTTAGAATTTGCAATACTCAGAATAGATCTACTAGGAAGCATTCCACCTCCGTGCTTCTTCGCAATTTTTATGTAGGCTCCACTCCTTGGAATAGATATATTCTTGATACCATTACTAGAGGGAATTTCTTGGGTAGCCATACTTTTGAACCCATAGTCAAAGAGAAAATAGTTCAAGATTCCACTAGAATTGATAAACTTGAGGATATTATTACCAATGTAGGGTCTGCTTTTTCTTCTGTGAGAAATACTTCGAACCCCTCTACTACTAAAATGGCCAAGTTTATGTATGTTCCTACAAATAAGGGTGAACCTTCTAGTAAGGAAACTACGGATCTCAAATCAATAAGTGTTCACCCCAACTTTCTCACTATCATAAGGGAACCTTTTGCTACAAACGAATTTCTTGATTTCTTGCATAGAAGTTTGATTATTAATAGGAAGGAAGAAATTCCTAAGAATTATAAGTGTTCAATTGAAGAAATGCCTACCGAAGATGGCAATACCTAGATCTATTCTTATATCATGCCTAGCTGAGGGCGTTAAACGATAGCGCTTGTTGGGAGGCAACCCAATTTTATTTTCTTTGCTTGTACTTCCGTTTAGTAATAAATAATTCATCTAGTTTCTGGTTAGATGTGGTTTTGTGTTTTAATTAGTGTTTGTGCCAAGTTGAACCTTTGGGAAGACTTGTGTGAAGTCTTTGCGATCTTGCTGTAAAAAACAGAAACTTCTGCGCTCACGAGATTAGCTGCCATTTTTTACTCGAGAGTGCTTTTAAGTTGATTATTTTTGAAGATAATTAATAGAAAAATTCCTCACATCCACCAATTTATTTCAAAATAATTAGATCTACAGAAGTATTAGAAAGTTACAGATTGCTGCAGATTGTTCTGTTTTTGACAAATTCTGTTTTTCGTGTGTTGTTTGCTTATTTTGATGAATCTATGAGTAGTATCAGGGGGTATGAATCATACAGAAGTTGGAATACGGTAGGTTTAACACCAATATAAATAAAGAATTAGTTTATTACAGTACCTTAAAGTGGTGGTTTGTTTTCTTATACTAACGGAGCTCACGAGATTTTTGATAAGTTTTGTGTTGTGAAGTTTTCAAGTTTTTGGGTAAGGATTTGATGGACTATGGAACAAAGAGTGGAAAGAGCCTAAGCTTGGGGATGCCCAAGGCACCCCAAGGTAAAATTCAAAGACAACCATAAGCCTAAGCTTGGGGATGCCCCGGGAAGGCATTCCCTCTTTCGTCTTCGTCTATCGGTAACTTTACTTGAGACTATATTTTTATTCACCACATGAGATGTGTTTTGCTTGTAGCATCATGTATGATTTAAGTCTTTGTTTTTAAGTTTACCACAAACATCCTTTCTGTACACACATTTTGAGAAAGATACACATGAATCGGAATTTATTAGAATACTCTATGTGCTTCACTTATATCTTTTGAGCTAGATAGTTTTGCTCTAGTGCTTCACTTATATCTTTTTTGAGAACGGTGGTAGTTTTATTTTGTAGAAATTATTGATCTGTCTTGCTTCACTTATATTATTTTGAGATTCTTTTAGAACAACCTAATAATTTGCTTTGGTTATAAAATTAGTCCTAATATGATAGGCATCCAAGATGGGTATAACAAAAAGTTTCATATAAAGTGCATTGAATATTATGAGAAGTTTGACACTTGATGATTGTTTTGAGATATAAGGATGGTGATATTAGAGTCATGATAGTAGAGTAGTTGTGAATTTGAGAAATACTTGTGTTGATGTATGCAAGTCCCGTAGCATGCACGTATGGTAACCGTTGTGTGAAAAATTAGAAGCATGAGGTATTTCATTGATTGTCATCCTTTGTGTGGAGGTCGGGATCACGCAATGGTTAACTCCTACCAACCCTTCCCCTAGGAGCATGCATGTAGTACTTTGTTTTGGTGACTTGTAGATTTTTGCAATAAGTATGTGAGTTCTTTATTACTAATGTTGAGGCCATGGATTATACGCACTCTCACCCTTCCACCATTTCTAGCCTCTCTTGTACCGCGCAACTTTTGCCGGTACCATACACCCACCATATACCTTCCTCAAAACAGCCACCAAACCTACCTATTATGGCATTTCCATAGCCATTCCGAGATATATTGCCATGCAACTTTCCACCGATCCGTTCACTATGGCACACTTCCCCATTATCATATTGCCATGCATGATCAGGTAGTTGACATCGTATTTGTGGCAAGGCCACCATGCATAATTTTTCATACATGTCACTCTTGATTCATTGCACATACGAGTACACCACCGAAGGCATTCATATAGAGTCATATGTTGTTCTAGTATCGAGTTGTAAACTATGACTTGTAAATAAATAGATGTGTGATGATCATCATAATTAGAGCATTGTCCCAAATAAAACAAGAATGAAAAGGCCAAATAAACACAGAAAGGCCCAAAAAAGAAGCAAAAGAAGAACAAAAGAAAAAAAGAAAAAAAAAGGGACAATGCTACTATCTTTTTCCACACTTGTGCTTCAAAGTAGCACCATGATCTTCATGATAGAGAGTCTCTTGTTTTGTCACTTTCATATACTAGTGGTAATTTTCATTATAGAACTTGGCTTGTATATTCCAATGATGGGCTTCCTCAAATGCCCTAGGTGTTCGTGAGCAAGCAAGTTGAATGCACACCCACTTAGTTTGTTTTGTTGAGCTTTCATACGTTTATAGCTCTAGTGCATCCGTTGCATGGCAATCCCTACTCACTCACATTGATATCTATTGATGAGCATCTCCATAGCCCATTGACATGCCTGGTTGATGTGAGACCATCTTCCTCTTTTGTCTTCTCCACAACCACCACTCTATTCCACCTATAGTGTTATATCCATGGCTCACGCTCATGTATTGCGTGAAAGTTAAAAAGGTTTGAAATATTTGAAGTTTGAAAGCACTTCTTGGCGGAAATCGGGGTTGTGCATGATTTGAGTATTTTGTGTGACGAAGATGGAACATAGCCAAACTATATGATTTTGTTGGGATGAACTTTCTTTGGCCATGTTATTTTGAGAAGACATAATTGCTTTGTTAGTATGCTTCAAGTATTATTATTCTTATGTAAATAGTAAACTTTTGTCTTGAATCTTTTGGATCTGAACATTCATGCCACAACAAAGAAAATTAGATTGAGAATTATGTTGGGTAGCATTTCACATCAAAAATTATGTTTTTATCATTTACCAACTCGAGGATGAGTAGGAATTAAGCTCGGGGATGCTTGATACGTCTCCAATGTATCTATAATTTTTTATTGTTCCATGCTATTATATTATTTGTTTTGGATGTTTAATGGGCTTTAATATACACTTTTATATTATTTTTGGGACTAACCTACTAACCCAAGGCCGAGTGCAAATTGTTGTTTTTTGTCTATTTCAGTGTTTTGCAGAAAAGGAATATCAAACGGAGTCCAAATGGAATGAAACCATCGGGAGGATCATTTTTGGAACAAACGCAACCCAGAAGACTTGGAGTACTCGCCAGGGAAGCCACGGGGTGGCCACGAGGCAGGGGGGTGCGCCCCCACTCACGTGGGCCCCCCGTAGCTCCACCGACATGCCTCTTCCTCCTATATATACCCATGTACCCTGAAAACATCCGAGAGCACTACGAAACCCTAATTCCACTGCCGCAACCTTCTGTACCCGTGAGATCCCAACCTGGGGCCTGTTCCGGAGCTCCACCGAAGGGGGGATCGATCACGGAGGGCTTCTACATCAACACCATGGCCTCTCCGATGAGATGTGAGTAGTTTACCACAGACCTTCGGGTCCATAGTTATTAGCTAGATGGCTTCTTCTCTCTCTTTGGATCTCACTACAAAGTTCTCCTCGATCTTCTTCTAAGATCTATTCGATGTAATTATTTTGGCGGTGTGTTTGTCGAGATCCGATGAATTATGGGTTTATGATCAAGAATATCTATGAACCATACTTGATTCTTCTCTGAAATCTTTTATGCATGATTTAAATATCTTTGCAAGTCTCTTTGAATTATCAGTTTGGGTTGGCCTAATAGATTGATCTTTCTTGCAATGGGAGAAGTGCTTAGCGTTGGGTTCAATCTTGCGGTGTCCTTTCCCAGTGACAGCAGGGGTAACAAGGAACGTATTGCATTGTTGCCATCGAGGATAAAAAGATGGGGTTTATATCATATTGCATGCGTTTATCCCTCTACATCATGTCATCTTGCTTAAAAGCGTTACTCTGTTCTTTGAACTTAATACTTTAGATGCATGTTGGATAGCTGTCGATGTGTGGAGTAATAGTAGTAGATGCAGAATCATTTCTGTCTACTTGTCACTGACGTGATGCCTATATACAATCATCATGCCTAGATATTCTCATAACTATTCTATCAATTACTCGACAGTAATTTGTTCAGTCACCGTAGAAATCTGCTATCCTGAGAGAAGCCAATAGTGAAACATATGGCCCCTGGGTCTATCTTGCATCATATAAATCTTCCATCAACTATTTATCTTTACTTTACTTTTATTTTGCAATGTTTACTTTTCAATCTGTAACAAAAATACCAAAAATATTTATCTTATTATCTCTATTAGATCTCACTTTTGCAAGTGGTCGAGAAGGGATTGACAACCACTTTATCGCGTTAGTTGCAAGGTTCTTATTTGTTTGTGTAGGTACGAGGGACTCACGTGTAGTCTCCTACTGGATTGATACCTTGGTTCTCAAAAACTGAGGGAAATACTTACGCTACTTTGCAGCATCACCCTTTCCTCTTCAAGGGAAAAACATCCTAAGCTCAAGAGGTAGCATCGACCGTTGGTGCCCCCGGGTCTGCTGCGTCGCACCCGTCTGCCTCGAAGAGCATGGCGGGTCTGTCGTCCAGGAAACTTGGGCCTGCCTTGCTCCTATCCAAGAAGAAGAGGGAGTACATCGCCGTCGAGTAGTAAGCGTCTCAGCCTACCTTTTTTTTTACTGTAGGTGTTGTACTCATCGTGTCCTCCCCCCACAGGCCGCCACCGTCGAAGAAGAGGAGGGGGAGGTCCAGCTTCCTGAGGCTGCGCCTGTTGTTGCCACCGAGACACCGACGTCAGGAGTAGGGGCCGACTAAAGATGACCCATCCTTGTGGACGCCTCCCGAGGAGCTGGAGCCCCAGCTCAGGAGGCGGGCACAAGCATGCCCAAGCTGACTCTGGAGGCCGCAGCTCCCGGTGGCCCTGCTGAGGGCATGTGGGCTCTGGAGCCCCAGCTATCCATGCTCTAGTTGCCCAACCAACTCAGGTGACTTCTCTTCAAGCTGCCTTCTTCAGCATGCCTCCTGTCTTGGAAGATGCCGTCGCTGCGCTGGACCAGTTCCAGCTTGACCTTCGTGACGCCGACCGTCGCCTGGTGACGGGACGCCTAGGGCTAATTTACGGGTGTCTTCGAGCGGAAGCGTCCCTCAAGATGGCCTGGAGTAAAGCCGAGCCCATGACCAGAGACGGCCAGAAGGTGGCGGGCTTGGCCACACCCGATAACAATGCGGCGCGAGCCGGTGAGAAAGCCGTCGAAGAGCATTGCCGAAAGGTGGAGGCCGGTCTCAAGGCCCTCACCGACAAACATGAAGAAGACACCCGCCGTATTGTGCAGCGGGAGAAGGAGTTGAACGCCAGCCAGGTGGAGCTTGACAACCGCGATGCCGAGCTGAAGAAGACCGCGCAAGAACAGGCCACAGAATACGGCTGCCTCGAGTAGTTGGGGGAGGAGCTGGAGGCGACCTGGAGGTCCCTTGCCGAGGCTGAAAAAGCGATCGTCATGAAGTGCGATGCCTTTGACTCCCTTGAGGAAAAGTTCCACGAATCCTTGCGATCGCTCTATGGAACAGGACAGAAAGCACCGCTGGCAACGTCTTTGCTTTGGGATTTTTGGTAAAGAAAAAAATATGCTATGTAATAATTTGCTTTGGATTTTTCTATTTTGTTTGCCTTTGGAGTTCTGGGCCGGCAGGGCCTGACCCAGCGCATACCTCGACCGCCATTTGGCTGTCCGGATCACCGGGACGAGACCAAGGGGCGAGGGGCTATGTGGCCAGTTAGGCCCCTGGGTCGCGATGCCCAGGGGTCCCCCTTAACGTACGAATAGGCTTAGTATTTTTCTATGCCAGAGCCTCACGAGGGTGGGCTCTGCGTCGGCGGGGCCCGGACCAGCGCATTCTTCAACCGTCGTTGGGTCGTCCGGATCACCAGGACAGTACCAAGGGGTGAGGGGCTACGAGGCCAGTGAGGCCCCTGAGTCGCGATGCTCAGGGGTCCCCCTTGACGTGTGAGTTGCCCTTGTGAGTTCCATACCTTCTTCCCATCAGCCTTTGCCTGGGAGGGGCACGCAAGGACCAGGTACAAGGACCTGGTGAGGTGGCTTGCACCAGGTTTTCACCGACCTGGGCGCAGCCCCCGTGTCTAGCCCCCCTGCACGCTCATCTCAGGAAGAGGCCGAACGGTCTACCGAGAGGCCATCCTGGAGTTAGTGCGGCCCGAAGGCGGCCCCAGTTATTTATCCCCAGCGCGGAGCATAGGGCTACCACTTGGAGTGGGCATAGCTACGCCTCGGCCGTGTTGTTCTCCAGCGCGATGCATGGGGCTTCCACTTGTCGCGTGGGTGGAGGTCCCTCCGGGGGAGTACTCCGGGCGTGTACAGCCCAGCTGGAGGAGGTGTATATGGGCACCCGTGGGCCAGCGCGGGACCCACGAGGCCCTACCTCAAGGAGGGTTTCGTCCGGTCTTCAAGTTCTTTTGCGTGACAGCTGTAACCTGCTGTGAAATGAATCTCCGGAAGCCATTGCATGGGAAGATCAAGCACCAAGGACCTTAGGAGGTGACGTGAATGGGGCGAACCCGTCAGACAGAGCTTGGTCGCTTGGATTTGTCAACACTACAGGGATGGACCCAAGAAAAAATTTCGTGCTTAAGCTTCTTCATGTAACAACCCCAGGAGGTGCCTCCGGAGCACGGTTCCCGCGGAGGCGTCCCAGGCTGCAAAAAGGGAAACCGGCTTGCGTGCCCTGGCCTTCTGGTCAGGGCGCAAGACACTTCAAACAACGAAACGCTAGGCAAGCGACTTTCAAAAAACAAGGTGAAAAAGCCAATCTCAAGCAAAGTCAATCCCTGTTTGAGCAAAAACGATATAGCTGTAGGGACAGGCCCACGCGGTCTGGGGATGATGCAGCCCGAGGGGCGCCCCCAACTAAATTCAAACAAAAAGATGAGACATGCTACAGGGACGGACCCACACGACCTGCGGATGATGCTGCCCGAGGGGCGCCCCCAAACTAAACAAAACGGTAAATGTCACCTCGCACCATTGGTGGAGAAGTGTTGGACTAGCCGAAGACGCTCGCCACAGATGTTGCTCCTCATGACTCGCCTGGCTCCGGGACCTCGTGAAGCTCCTGAGGTTCTGGGAGCTAGCGAAGGACCAGTGCCCCCTCCGCCAGGATCTCCTGTTGCTTGGCCTCGTGAGTCGCCAGGCCGAAAGGCATGCGGACGTAGCTGTGAGGAGGGCCCTCGCACCGGCCCACCTGGGACGGCTAGTAGAGCTCCTGAGATGCGACACTGTTGAGTCATGGCAAGTTGACACAGAGGCCCAGCCTGCCGCCCGAGCCTGGGACGGCAGCTGCTCTTGGTGGTGTAGGACGACGCTCGCCTCGCATCGCTCTTGGTACATGAAAGTCTTCGATGATCTGGGTGATGAACTCTTGAGCACTTGGCACTTCACGCCTTGTGCCATCCTTGCGGAAACGTGCACTGAAGCACACCTCTAGATGGTGCCCGAGTGCCTCCCTCGTGGCGTTGGCAAAGTCAGAGGCCCTCCAAAGGAGAGCCCCCGAGCCTAGCCGGAGAGGGGCGCCGGGCGCGCCTTCCTATGCGTGGGAGGAAGGCGCCCGTTCACGGGCGCAGATCCTGTGGTGCGGCCGCCGGGTGCTGCTTCCTCGTGAGGCTCCAGGGCGAGCAACTGCTTCTTCTTCTTCGGGATGGCTTCAGGAAGATATGCAAAACCCTCGGTGTCGGGGTTCTCCACTACTTCATCTTGGTAGGCGCCCTCGAGAGCGCACACTGCATCCTTCTCATCACAGGTAACCACGTTGACGCCGCCGTTTCCCGGCATCTTGAGGACGTTGTAGCCGTGGTGGCTCGCCGCCAGAACTTAGCTAAATCTGGGTAGCCAAGGATGGGTTGGAGCTGGTCGTATGGCACCTGGAGCGTGTCGATGTTCTCTACGGAGAGGATGTTGAGACCTACCCCGCCGTCTATGAGGGTCTTCAAGACGAGCACGTTACTGATGGTAGGTGGGCAGAGCAGAGGGAGGGCCCCGTCTGCGGCCGCGCACTTGAGCTGATCAGCGGAGTTGAAGGTGATGCCACACTTGGACCATCTGAGAGGATGCGTTATCTCGAGCTTGGAGAGGATTGCATTCACTTCTTGGGCAAACTTTTTGAAGACGTGATGAGATGCAGGGGCCGGAGCGCCTCGCAAGATGCATGCCACTGCGCGGCTCCTAAAGCCCCCAGGCCCTTCATCTTGATGGTGGCGTTGTTCCTTCTCGGTGGTGGTGGCAACGGAGGAAGGGTTTCGTTGTCTCGGGGGCGATCTTCAGGTTGCTGGTCCCTCTAATGATGCTCACGAGGCTGGTCTCTCCATGAGCCATCACGAGGCTGGCCCTGCTAGTGATCCTCGCGAGGCCGCTCACGCAAGCCTTGACAAGAGTCACGATTTTCCCAATGTCCTCCTCCACGGCCACCTCCATGATCGTAGCCTCGTTCACCGTGTTCAGGGCGGCGTCCGAAGCGCCCGTCATGGATGGCCCTGAGTTCCTGGCAGTCGTTGCTATTGTGGCTATGCATGTTGTGGAAGGCACATAACGGGCGGCTGCCCTTGCAGGAATCAGGATAATTGCACCCGCGTTTCATCTCAGGCTCAGCCGTGAGTACTGTCGGTCCTTTGCACTTGGCATCCTTCGTCTTAGCCTTCTCGTCTTCTGGGTCGGCTTCAGGAAGCTCGATGAGCGAGAGGCCACCCTCTTCTGCCTTTGTGCACTTGATTGCGAGGTTGAACATCTCTAGAGCTGAGCACAGGTCCTCCATAATGGCAAGTTCCTCCTTCATCCTGACATCCCGGACGCCATCAGTGAACGCCGAGATGATGGCTTCATCAGATATCTTTGGGATCTTTGATGCGGACATTGGTGAAATGTTGCATGTACTTGCGCAGGGTCTCTCCTAGCTGCTGCTTGATGCGCTGCAGGTCTCCTACGGTAGGGGCATTGTCACGGGTCCCTTCGAAGATGGAAACGAAGCGTTCGTGCAGCTCACCCAAGGAGGAGATCGATTCCATCAGGAGGTTCAGGAGCCACGAACGAGCACCATCTTTGAGAGCCATGGGAAACCAGTTGGCCATGACCTTCTCATCGCCATTAGCCGCTTCGATGCTCACCTCGTAGAGATGCAGGAATCCGACTGGGTCAGGTGTTCCATCGTAACGTGGGGGTAGAATGCTTGAACTTGCCGGGCCAGATGACACGACGGAGCTCCGGGGTGAATGCCTTGCAGCCCGCCGTGCTGATTGGTGCTTGCAGCTGATGTGGAGCCTAGTCTGGGTGTTCGTGCACCACTTTGTGGGGAGGCCCCCGACCTTGATGAGATGGAGCATGAAGCACGCGCGCCTCGCCTTGCGGCCGCTGCAGCACTTGACAAATTTCTTCATCTTGCGTGGCCACCTTGCGCGGCTGGTCACGCTGGGGGGGCCTCGCGCCTCAGCTTGGGAAAGACTTCTCTCCGAAGCGGTGGAGGAGGTGCACCGCGAACCTCATCGCCTGCCTGAGGTTGTGGAAGAGGCAGCGAACGGCACGATGTTGAAGCTTCCCCCGCGGTGTTGACGAGCTCGGCGATGCGGTCCAGCTATTCTTCGTAGAGGTCGTCGGCCGGGCGGTAGCGCAGGAGCTCACGCGGCATGAGCAGCGCTGCCTGCGCGTTCGCCAAGCCCCGACGAGTGTGGGTGGACGAAGCAGCCGCTGGAGTCAGTGACAGGGAAGCTGTGCGGCCGTCACGCTGTGGGGAGAGCGGGAACGACGAATCCTGCTACTCGTATGCAGCTGGGCTGGTGGCATCGTTTGCCGCCGGTGATGGAGAGTGACGGGGGATGCCGTCACCGAGGGTTGCTGTCTGGGCCACACGAGCGGCGACATCGGCCTGGCGCTCGGCACAGACGTGGCGGGCGTTAGCCATTGGGCGGTGAAACGACGATGAACCGAACGGACGAAGAGGAGCTTCGACGCACCCCTACCTGGCGCACCAAATGTCGGATTCAGGGCTCCGCAAAACCCTCTAGGTCCGAACTATGGGGTGCGTGCGAAGTTCTCAACCTCGCCTATCTAACTACTGGCCGTCTCACAAACTAGCACGATGAACAAGAATGTAGAAGAGACACGAGGCATTTTATCATAGTTCAGGCCACCTAGCGATGAGTGGCCCTACTCCAACAATAAAGTGGATTAGCATCGAGACGTACTGAGGATGAACTAGTACAATGAGTGAACATCCTCTAGAGGTGAGGTGTTCTTGCTTGGTGGAGGAAGAGAGGATCTGAATGATCTGTCCCCTTGTTGGGTGGTGGCTATCCTACTTATATAGTGGCCTTGGTCCTCTTCCCTAAAATGTTTGGCCGGAAGGTAACCCACAACAGCCAATTTTGAAGGGGGGCAACTAGTACATCTTATCCTGACTAAAGGTGGTCTTCGCCTGCAAAGCCTCTGATCCTGATGCCATGGTGGGCTCGGTGATGACCTCCTTCCTGCCGTCCTGACGGTCTTGGTCTTGATGTACATGAGTGGAAGCCTTTGGCAGATTCCTCGGGACTCTGCATCTGAGCCTGCTTCCTTAGCACCAAAGAGGAAACTGCTATACTGCGCTCGCTGGCGTCCTCCTGGCCTTGGTCATCGTGTCTTGCGTCATGCAAACCTTGCGAGGAGGGGGGTTGCATAGAGTTCTCCGCTCTTCGGGAGCTAGCCAGACGAGGCTGCCCCTTCCAGAGGTCTTGGTGTCGTCCACCTCGCAAGGCTTGGTCCCTCGCGAGGGTCGTGAGTGTCGATGCTGAAGATGGGCCATACTAGGCCTGGAAAAGGAGCCACGTCTTGGGCCGCAGGTAGACAAGTCTGGGTACCCTCGTTCCGAGAACACAGACAGCGCGAGCCCCCTGGCGCTCTCCCCTGCTCTATGACAAGTGTGGTGGCCGCCAAAGTTCAGGCCGGCGCTGTGATACGTCTCCAACGTATCCATAATTTTTGATTGTTACATGCTACTATATTATCCATCTATGATGTTTTATATGCATTTATATGCACTTTTATATGATTTTTGGGACTAACCTATTAACCTAGAGCCTAGTGCCAGTTTTTTTTTCCTTGTTTTTTAGTATCGCAGAGAAGGAATACCAAACGGAGTCCAATTGACCTGAAACTCCACGGAGATTGTTTTTGGACCAGAAGAAGCCCATGGAGTACCGGAGATGGACAAGAGGGGTCCCGATGCCACGACGAGGGTGGGGGCGCGCCCTATCCCCCTGGGCGTGCACTCCTATCTCGTGGCCGCCTCGAAGACCCCCATACTTTTTCCCGACTCCAACACCTCTTATATATACCCAAAGTTCTAGAAAGTAACCTAGATTCGGAGTTCCGCCGCCACAAGCCTCTGTAGCCAGCGAAAACCAATCTAGACCCTTTCCGGCACCCTGCCAAAGGGGAAATCTCTCTCTGGTGGCCATCTTCATCATCCCGGCGCTCTCCATGACAAGGGGGGAGTAGTTCACCCTCGGGGCTGAGGGTATGTACCAGTAGCTATGTGTTTGATCTCTCTCTCTCTCTCTCTCTCTCTCTCTCTCTCTCTCGTGTTCTTGAGATGGCATGATCTTGATCTATCGCGAGCTTTTCTATTATAGTTGGATCTTATGATGCTTCTCCCCCTCTACCTTCTTGTGTAATGGATCGAGTTTTCCCTTTGAAGTTAACTTATCGGATTGAGACTTTAAGGATTTGAGAACACTTGATGTATGTCTTGCGTGGGATACCCGTGGTGACAGTGGGGTATTCTATTGATTCCCCTGATGTATGTTTTGGTGATCAACTTGCGGGTTCCATGACCTTGGGAATCTATGCATTGGGGTTGACACACATTTTCGTCTTGACTCTCCGGTAGAATCTTTTGGCACTCTTTGAACTTCTTTGTGTTGGTTGAATAGATGAATCTGAGATTGTGTGATGCATATCCTATAATCATGCCCACAAATACTTGAGGTCACAATGGAGTATCTAGGTGACATTAGGGTTTTGGTTGATTTGTGTCTTAAAGTGTTTTTTTTGCGGTGTATCTTAAGGTGTTATTGTAGTACGAACTCTAGTATAGATTGAACGGAAAGAATGGCTTCGTGTTATTTTACTACGGACTCTTGAATAGATCGATCAGAAAGAATAACCTTGAGGTTGTTTCGTACCCTACAATTATCTCTTTGTTTGTTCTCTGCTATTGGTGACTTTGGAGTGACTCTTTGTTGCATGTTGAGGGATATTTATATGATCCAGTTATGTTATTATTGTTGAGAGAACTTGCACTAGTGAAAGTATGAACCCTAGGCCTTGTTTCATAGCATTGCATTACCGTTTGTGCTCACTTTTATCATTAGTTACCTTGCTGTTTTTATATTTTCATATTACAAAAACCTATATCTACCATCCATATTGCACTTGTATCACCATCTCTTCACCGAACTAGTGCATCTATTCAATTAACCATTGTATTGGGTGTGTTGGGGACACAAGAGACTCTTTGTTATTTGGTTGCAGGGTTGTTTGAGGGAGACCATCTTCATCCTACGCCTCCCACGGATTGATAAACCTTAGGTCATCTACTTGAGCGAAATTTGCTACTGTCCTACAAACCTCTGCTCTTGGAGGCCTAACAACATCTACAAGATGAAAGTTGCGTAGTAGACATCAAGCAATTGCTGGCGCCATTGCTGGGGAGGTGAGTGCTTGAAGGTATATCTTTAGATCTTGCAATCGAATCATTTAGTTTCTCGTTTTATCACTAGTTTAGTCTATAAAAGAAAACTACAAAAAAAAATTAGAATTGAGGTTGCCTGATATGCTTCACCTTTTTAATATCATTCGTGAAAATGATGGAAAGGAAAATTGTGCCGAAGTGCTAGAAGAAGAATGCATTAAAATGTTTGGCACTAAATACTTGAATGATGAGCATGATTGCAATGTTGTTAGTGTGAATTCTTCGAATATCCATAGTACTAACGATGATTGCACTAGTCATGATGAAAATATCTCATATAAGCATGTCAATTTTTGGGGAGTGCATAGAGTTTGCAAGTACACACCAAATAGGGAAGATAGATTTTTCAAGAGCCATAAGTGTTTAGAAACTAAATGGTTGCAAGAAAGACTAAATGTTTGTGCTGAAAATTTAAATTTTCTTAGTCATCCGTGTGAACTTTGCAATGAACGTGGTCATTTAAATGTTCAATGCAAATTGTTCCATGATCGAATCATGTCCAAAAAATTGTGATGACTTGATTTCCCTTGCACATCATAATGAGCTTGGTTTGCTTCTGGGTTATGAAGAAATGAAACGTATAACTAAGAATATTCTAGAATTTTCCCTTCAGAGAGTTCTTGAATACTAATGAAAGGGAAGAGACTTCCCAATATCCTCCTATTCTTTCTTATGATGAATCAGGTAATGAGGAGGAGCCTTCTATTCAACCAATCTCAATAATAAGGAGCTCCAAAAAGAGGATTAAACCCACACATGATGCAAAGAAGAAAAAGAAAAGACAGAGAAGTAAAGGTAAAAAGGTATCCCTTCCAAATGATGTTCCTCCTATTACTCATTGTGATGATGATAATGTCTATACTATCGGTGCTATCCATACTATTAATGATGAGAGTGATTATGCTTATGGTATTAAAAGGCCCAAGCTTGGGGATGCTATGTTGGATGAGAATGACATGTTTGAGAAGTTATTTGCTGCAATTAATGTTTGTGCCAAACTTGGGGATGCTATGTTTGATGAAGATGATATTTTGAGCCTACCAAGTTTTGATATGCAAATTTATCATGATAATAGCATGCCTCCTATTTCTGATGATTATATGGACAAAAATGGATTTGGAAAGGTCATGAATTTATTTAGTAATGATTCCACTATCTTGGAAGAGGTTTCAATTGATTATGATGAGAACAAAGTTGCTACTTCTGATGATTATTGTGATGACACTTATGCTATAAAAAGTAGTGATGATTATATTTGTAAAACTTGTCATGATTGTGATTACCATTTTCTGAACATTACTCTTTTAATGTCGAAACAATCTATAGTATTCAAGTTTCTTATGATACTCCCACTATTCCAAATGAGAAGAATTTTGCTTATGTGGAGAGTAGTAAATTTTTTATGCTTGTAGATTATGAAAATAATGCTTTATGTGATGGTTATATTGTTGAATTCATTCATGATGCTAATGAAAATTATTATGAGGGAGGAATATATGCTTGTAGGAGTTGCAATAATATCAAGTTTCCTCTCTATGTGCTTAAAATCTTGAAGTTATGCTCATTTTCCCTTCCTATGATAGTTGATTCTTTTTCCCATAAATTGTTTGGTCACAAAATCCCTATGCATAGGAAGTGGGTTAGGCTTAAATATGTTATTCATATTCTTCATGATGCTCTCTTTATGTTTCAATTCTTATCTTTTATGCGAGCATCATTAAAATCATCATCCCTAGCTAAAAGGCATTAAAGAAAAGCGCTTGTTGGGAGACAGCCCAATATTTACCCCTACAGTTTTTGTGTGTACACATGATTAAGCTACTATAGTAATCATGTTTTATATCTTTTGTTTCAATAAAGTGCTAAGTAGAACCTTTGGAAAGACTTGGGTGACAATTAATGTGATCTTGCTGTAAAAAACAGAAACTTTGCGCTCACGAGATTAGCTACCGTTTTTTTTACTAGAGAGTGATTTTAGGTTTATTGTTTTTGCAGAAGATTAATAGACAAATTCCTCAAATCCACCAATTTATTTCAGAATTGTTTGAGTTACAGAAGTATTCAAAAGTTACAGATTGCTACAGACTGTTCTGTTTTCGACAGATTCCATTTTCTTTGTGTTGTTTGCTTATTTTGATGAATTTATGAGTAGTATCGGAGGGTATGAACCATAGAGAAGTTGGAATACAATAGATATTACACCAATATTAATTTAGAATGAGTTCACAATAGTAACTGAGTGGTGGTTTTATTTTCTTATACTAACGGAGCTTACGAGTTTTCTGTTGAGTTTTGTGTTGTGAAGTTTTCATGTTTTGGGTAAAGATTCGATGTTCTATGGAATAAGGATGGGCAAGAGCCTAATCTTGGTGATGCCCAAGGCACCCCAAGGTAATATTCAAGGACAACGAAAATCCTAATCTTGGTGATGCCCTCGTCTTCGTCTATCGGTAACTTTACTTAAGGCTATATTTTTATTCACCACATGATATGTGTTTTGCTTGGAGCGTCAGTATATTTTATTTTGTTTTTCCTGCCTTCTGAATACTATCCCAAGATCTGAAATTCTTAAATGTTAGAGAGTCTTCACATAGTTACATAATTATTTAACTACTCATTGATCTTCACATATATCCTTTGGGAGTAGTTTGTCATTTGCTCTAGTGCTTTACTTATATCTTTTAGAGCACGGCCGTGGTTTTATTTTGAAGAAATAGATGAACTCTCATTCTTAACTTATGTTATTTTGAGAGTCTTAAACAGCATGGTAATTTTCTTTGGTTATGAATTTAGTCCTAATATGATGGGCATCCAAGATGGGTATAATAGAAACTTTCATATAAAGTGCATTGAATATTATGAGAAGTTTGATGCTTGATGATTATTTTGAGATATGAGGATGGTGATATTAGAGTCATGGTAGTAGAGTAGTTATGAATTTGATAAATTACTGATGTTGAGGTTTGCAAGTCCCGTAGCATGCACGTATGGTGAACCGTTATGTGATGAAGTTGGAGCATGATTTATTTATTGATTTTCTTTCTTTCCGTGGAGGTCGGGATCGCGCAATGGTTAATTCCTACCAACCCATCCCCTAGGAGCAGGCATGTAGTTCTTGGTTTTGATAACTTGTAGATTTTTGCAACAAGTATATGAGTTCTTTATGACTAATGTTGAGTCCATGGATTATACGCACTCTCACCCATCCACCATTTCTAGCCTCTCTAGTACCGCGCAACTTTCGCTGGTACCATACACCCACCATACACCTTCCTCAAAACAGCCACCATACCTACCTATTATACCATTTCCATAGCCATTCCGAGATATATTGCCATGCAGCCTTCCACCGTTCCGTTTATTATGACACGCTCCATCATTGTCATATTGCCTTGCATGATCATGTAGTTGACATCGTATTTGTGGCAAAGCCACTGTTCATAATTCTTTCATACATGTCACTCTTTATTCATTGCACATCCCGGTACACCGCCGGAGGCATTCACATAGAGTCATATTTTGTTCTAAGCATCAAGTTGTAATTCTTGAGTTGTAAGTAAATAAAAGTGTGATGATCTTCACTATTAGAGCATTGTCCTAGTGAGGAAAGGATGATGGAAACTATGATTCGACCACAAGTAGGGAGGAGACTCCAGACGAAAAATAAAAAAAAGGAATAAAAAAAGAGGCCAGAAAAAAGGAGATGGCCCAAAAAATTTGAGAGAAAAAGAGATAAAGGGCAATGCTACTATCCTTTTACCACACTTGTGCTTCAAAGTAGCGCCGTGATCTTCATGATAGAGAGTCTCCAATGTTGTCACTTTCATATACTAGTGGGAATTTTCATTATATAACTTGGCTTGTATATTCTAATGATGGGCTTCCTCAAATGCCCTAGGTCTTCGTGAGCAAGCGAGTTGGATGCACACCCACTTAGTTTGTTTAGTTGAGCTTTCATACACTTATAGCTCTAGTGCATCTGTTGCATGGCAATCCCTACTCACTCACATTGATATCTATTGATGGGCATCTCCCTAGCCCATTAATATGCCTAGTTGATGTGACAATATCTTCCTCCTTTCGGCTTCTCCGCGACCACCACTCTATTCCACCTATAGTGCTATATCCATGGCTCACGCTCATGTATTGCGTGAAAGTTGAAAATTTTTCAAAAATTAAAGTATGAAACAATTACTTGGCTGAAACCGGGGTTGTGCATGATTTAAATATTTTGTGTGATGAAGATTGAGCATAGCCAGATTATATGATTTTGTAGGGATGAACTTTTTTTGGCCATGTTATTTTGAGAAGACATGATTACTTTGTTAGTACGCTTGAACTATTATTATTTTTATGTTGATATTAAACTTTTGTCTTCAATCTTTCGGATCTGAACATTCATGCCACAATAAAGAAAATTACATTGATAATTATGTCAGCTAGCATTCCACATAAAAAATTCCGTTTTTATCATTTACCTACTCGAAGATGAGCAGGAATTAAGCTTGGAGATGCTTGATACGTCTCCAACGTATCTATAATTTTTTATTGTTCCATGCTATTATATTATCCATCTAGGATGTTTTATATGCATTTATATGAACTTTTATATGATTTTTGGGACTAACCTATTAACCCAGAGCCCAGAGCCAGTTTCTGTTTATCCTTGTTTTTGAGTATCGCAGAAAAGGAATACCAAATGGAGTCCAATTGACCTGAAACTCCACAGAGAATGTTTTTGGACCAGAAGTAGCCCATGGAGTACCGGAGGTGGACCAGAGGAGTCCCGACGCCACCACGAGGGTGGGGGCGCGCCCTATCCCCCTGGGCGCACCCCCCCTATCTCGTGGCCGCCTCGGGGACCGCCCTTACTTGTTCCCGACTCCAACACCTCTTATATATACCCAAACTTCTAGAAACAAACCTAGATCGAGAGTTCCACCGCCGCAAGCCTCTGTGGCCATTGAAAACCAATCTAGAACCATTCTGGCACCCTGCCGGAGGGCGGGAAACCCTCTCCGCTGGCCATCTTCATCATCTCGGCGCTCTCCATGACAAGGGGGGAGTAGTCCACCCTCGGGGCTGGGGTATGTACGAGTAGCTATGTGTTTGATCTCTCTCTCTCTCTCTCTCTCTCTCTCGTTTTCTTGAGATGTCACGATCTTGGTGTATCGCGAGCTTTGCTATTATAGTTGGTTCTTATGATGCTTCTCCCCCTCTATCTTTTTATAATGGATTGATTTTTCCCTTCAAAGTTATCTTATCGGATTGAGTCTTTAAGGATTTGAGAACACTTGATGTATGTCTTGCGTGGGATACCCGTTGTGACGATGGGGTATTCTATTAATTCACTTGATGTATGTTTTGGTGATCAACTTGCGGGTTCCGTGACCTTGGGAATCTATGCATAGGGGTTGACACACGTTTTCGTCTTGACTCTCCGGTAGAAACTTTGGGGCACTCTTTGAAGTTCTTTGTGTTGGTTGATTAGACGAATCTGAGATTGTGTGATTCATATCGTATAATCATGCCCACGGATACTTGAGGCGACAATGGAGTATCTAGGTGACATTAGGGTTTTGGTTGATTTGTGTCGTAAGGTGTTATTCTAGTACGAACCCTAGGATAGATAGAACAGAAAGAATAGCTTCGTGTTATTTTACTACTAGCTCTTGAATAGATCGATCAGAAAGAATAACTTTGAGGTGGTTTCATACCCTGCAATAATCTCTTTGTTTGATCTCTTCTATTAGTGACTTTGGAGTGACTCTTTGTTACATGTTGAGGGATAGTTATATGATCCAGTTATGTTATTATTATTGTGAGAACTCGCCCTAGTGAAAGTATGAATCCTAGGCCTTGTTTCAAAGCATTGCAATACCATTTGTGCTCACTTTTATCATTAGTTACCATGCTATTTTTATATTTTCATATTACAAAAACCTATATCTACCATCCATATTGCACTTGTATCACCATCTCTTCACCGAACTAGTGCACCTATACAATTTACTGTATTGGGTGTGTTGGGGACACAAGAGACTCTTTGTTATTTGGTTGCAAGGTTGTTCTAGGGAGACCATCTTCATCCTATGCCTCCCACAGATATATAATCCTTAGGTCATCCACTTGAGGGAAATTTGCTACTGTCCTACAAACCTCTGCACTTGGAGGCCCAACAACGTCTACAAGAAGAAGGTTGCGTAGTAGACATCATGCTACCACTGTGGTACAACGGCGCGGCTGACCCTGAGGCGTTCCTCCAGGTCTACGCAGAGGCCGCGTGGGCAGCTGGTGGTGACGACAAGGTGATGGTGAACTAGCTCCCCATGGCCCTCGTGGGGGAGCCGCGCGCCTGGTTTCTCAACTTACTGGATTCTTTGGTGGCCTCTTGGGAAGATCTGCGTTACTTGTTCGTCGCGCTCTTTGCGGCACCGGCACTCAATGCGGTCGCGGCAATCCTCGGCGGTTCGCGGGCATCGGCATCACGGCGCCACATCAAGCAATTCATGCAGCAGGCAGGGGTCACGCAGTTGCCCCCAGGCTGGGTGGCCCCCGAGTCTGACCTCACCTTCGACTCAAGTGACCACCCTCCATCCACGGCGGGCGTGGGTGCGCTCCCTATGCTCTGCACCCCCACCATATCCAACGTAGCCGTCACCAAGACCCTCATCGATGGAGGCGCAGGCCTAAATGTCCTCTCTGTTGAGGCGTTCGACCTCCTCCATTTGCTCTACGGTCGGCTCCTCCCCACAAAGCCCTTCTCTGGGGTCATCGGCGGCTCCACCTGCCCCTGGGGTAGATCCGCCTTCCCATCACCTTTGTAACGCTCTACAACTACCGCACCGAGCTCATCGACTTCGACCTCGCCCACATCAACCTACCGTACAACACCATCCTTGGCTACCTAGCACTGGCCAAGTTCATGGCAGCGACTCATCCTGCCTATAACCTCATGAAGATGCCGGGGAGCAACAGAGTCCTCACTGTGGTGGGCGATACCCAGCACTGGTGAAGCTAGCTGTCAGGTATGCGGCTGCCGCGCAATTGGGCAAGGAAGGTGCTCCAGAAGCCCTGGGGGCCGCACCAACAAAGAAAAAGTTGTTGTTCTCTCAGGATCGGGCGGAAACAAAGTAGGTTCCGGTAGACAAAGACGGGAGGTCAGGCTCCACCTTCACCATAGGCGCCTGCCTCCCCTCCAGACCAAGAAGAGGCTTTGTTCAATTTCCTACACACGAACAAGGAGGTATTCGCATGGGAGGCGGCGGACCTGGTCGGAGTCCCGCGAGGAGTGATCGAGCATCACTTGATGGTGTGCCCAAACGTGCACCCAGTAAAGCAGAAAGCGAAACGGCAAGCTCCGGAGAAGCAGTCATTCATCACTCAGGAGACCCGTAAGTTGCTAGAGGCAGGTACCATTAGAGAAGTGTGGCACCCAGAATGGCTCGTGAACCCGGTCATTGTCCCCAAGAAAGGCGGGAAAGAGTGCATGTGCGTCGACTTTACCAACCTCAACAAGGCCTACCCTCAAGACCCTTTCCCTCTCCCGTGCATCGACCAAATCATCGACTCCACCGCCGAGTGCAATTTGTTGTGTTTCCTGGATGCCTTCTTGGGCTGTCATCAAATCAAAATAGCGGTACAACATGTTTAGAAAACGACCTTCCTGACCCTGTGTAGGGCATACTGCTACACTTGTATGCCCTTCGGGCTGCGTAACGCAGGAGCAAATTTCCACCGGTTGATGCACATCGCCCTGGGAGAGCAGCTCGGGAGGAATGCAGAAGCGTACTTCGATGACATAGTGGTGAAATCTTAGGAGGCCAGGACTCTCATTAATTATTTGGAGGAGACCTTCACCAACCTGCGCATGGTAGGCCTGCTGCTGAACACGAAGAAGTGTGTGTTCGGTGTCCTATCGGGCAAGTTGCTGGATTCCATGGTGTCGCACAGAGGAATTGAAGCTAACCCCGAGAAGGTCAGGACATAGAAAAGATGAGTCCACCAAAGACTTTCAAAGAAATGCAGAAGCTAGCAGGCTGTCTTACGTTCCTCGGGCATTTCATCTCCAAGCTAGGGGATTGCACCCTCCCCTTCTTCAAGTTGATGAAAAGGAAAGGCCTGTTCGAGTGGAGTCCAGAGGCTGACGGAGCTTTTGAAGACCTCAAGAGATACCTGACCAGCCCTCCGGTGATGGTAGCGCCGCGCCTCCGTGAACCCTTGGTGCTCTATCTGGACGCCACGCCACACTCTGCCAGCGCGGCACTGGTGGTGGTCCGAGAGGAGCACCTGGCCAAGGGCTTGAGGAACTGTCACGCCCCACGCCTGACTGGGGCACCACCAGCTCAGGACGGCGCTCATGGCACCCTGGACGGCCCTCAAGGTAGCAAGGGTCTTGAGCAGGGTGCTCCCAAGGCCTCAGCCGCCTCGGCAGGCGACAAGGTTCCCAAGGACTTCCTCAGGAACTGCAGGACTTCGCCAACGCCTCCACCCTCGTCGAGCACCCGGTATACTTCAGCAACATAGTGATGCGTGACGCGCGAGCATGCTACCCTATGCCCCTGAAGCTCCTGCTAGCGCTCCTTGTCGCCTCTCGGAAGCTACACCACTACTTCCAAGGTCACCCAATCAAGGTCATCTCAGCCTACCCTTTGGAAAGGGTACTCTGCAGCCCCAATGTGGTGGGAAGAGTCGCCGAATGGAACATCAAGCTACAAGATTTCGAATTGGAGTTCAGCACGACCCAGGTCATCAAAGGAGCAGCCCTCACTGATTTCGTAGCAGAATGGACCGACATCCCATATCAAGGAGTAAGCGAGGACCGTCCCCTCGCCCCTGGAGATGAAGCCCCGGATGGTTGGGTCATGTACTTTGATGTTGTGCAACTATGCTTCCAGAATGGCGAAAAGGTCTCCAACAACATAGCAGAGTGCGAAGGCCTGATTGCTGGCCTCAAGGCCGCGGTGGCGCTGGGGGTGAGGTGCACTAGTATTAAGGGCGACTCCCAGCTCCTCGTTAACTTCTCCAACAGGGTGTACACACTGAAGGACAAGCACACGGAGGCATACCTCGAGGATGTACGCAAGATGGAGAAAAGATTATTGGGTTTGGAATTGCAACACGTACCGCGCGACACGAACAAGGAGGCAAATGACATTGCCAAGATAGCGTCTCGGCGATTGCCTCAAGAGCCTAGCGTCTTTGAGCAGATTTTCAAGTCATCAGCAGGCCCCCAGATATCGAGCTGGCGTCGTGTCGGCGTTCTGCGAAACAAGGTACCCAGACTTGCCTACCTGCGGCCCATGACGTGGCTCCTTCACCGGCCTGGTATGGCCCATCTTCAGCATCAACACCAAGACCTCTGGAGGGAGCAGTCTCACTAGGCTGGCTCCCGAGGGGTGGAGAAATCTATGCAGTCCGTCACCTCGTGAGGTTCGGATGGGGCAAGTCGTGACGACCAAGGCCAGGCGGGCGCCAGCGGGCGTAGGACGACCAGTTTCATCTTTGGTGCTAAAGAGGCAAGCGCAGGCGCGAAGTCGTGAGGAATCAACCAAAGGTTTCCATTTCCATGCAACAAGACCAGGATCGCCAGGATGATAGTACGGAGGTCATCGTCGTACCCACCATAGTGTCGGGATCAAAAGCTTTGCAGGCGAAGACCACCTTTAGTCAGGATAAGATGTACTAGTTGGTTCCCATGATGCATCTCCCCGCCTATTTTTTGGTGGAAGAGGACCAAGGCCACTATAAATATTGGTTAGCCACGGCCATAGTAGGGGACCGGAGCGGATCTAGATCGAACAGATCATTGAGACCTCCCTCTAGACACGCACCACCAAGAAAACACCTCGCGAGGTTGTTCACCCACTATACTAGTTCTTCCTCATCCCACCTTGAGGCAATCCACCACATTGCAGGAGTAGGGCCACTCTCCGCTAGGTGGCCAGAACCTGGGTAAACTGCCCTGTGTCGTGTTCTTTCTTGTTCCTTGAGCTAGGTCGTAGAAACGGCGAGTAGACTGATAGGGGGAGTTGAGTTCTTTGCACGCACCCCAATGTTCGAACTTACAAGGGTTTGGCGGAGCCCTGATACCGACATTTTGCACGCTAGGTAGGGGTGCGTCCGAGTCTCTCTTCTTCCGATCAGTTCCCCATCGCTTCACCCTCTCCATGGCGGATGCTCGTCGTGTTCGTGCTGAGCGCCGGGCCGCTCTCGCCGCCTACGTGGCTCATACCACAGCTCCAGGATACAGCATTCCCAATTGTTCTCCATCGCCGGTGGCGGACGTAGCAAGACTCGTCGATACTGCTCTCCGCGCTGCGCGACGGCCGCATCATGACCCCATTACTGCCTTGTGCGGCCGCTTCATCCTCCCATGCTCGTCGTGGGCCGACAAACTCGCAGGTCGCTCATCTCATGGCGCAAGATCTTCTGCGCTACCGCTCGGACGACAACCTCATCAAGGAATGGCTGGACCGCACCGTCGAGCTAGTCAGCACCATGGGAGAAGCACGAGAATTGTCCGACTCGCAGCCTCCTACTCCACCTTCGGTGGGTGACCTGGCCCACAGCGCACCACCTCCTCCTCTCCGGCGTGACTTCGTCCCCGAGCCAAGGCATGAGGCTCCCTAGCACGACCAACCGCACAAGGTGCCTGCGCGTGATGAAGAAAGCTGCCAGGTGGTGCAGTGGCCCCAAGGTGAGGAGTGCGCGCTCCCAGCGCCGCCTCGTCAAGGTGGTCTGCCGCCTCTCGCAGTGGCACGTGAGCTTCTTGAACAAGCCCCACTTCAACAACGAGCACTCGGGGGCGCAGCATGCTGCCATGCGTTGACTCTGGAGCTGCGGTGTGTCGTTTGGCCGGGCAAGTTCAAATCAGATCTGCCTCCATGCTACAATGGAACACCCGACCCCGCTGAGTTCTTGCAGCTCTATGTGTTGAGCATCTAGGCGGCCAGTGGAGACAAGAAGTTCATGGCCAATTGGTTCCCCATGGCCCTCAAGGACGGTGCACGCTCGTGGCTCCTGAACCTCTCAGAGGGGTCGATCTCTTCCTGGGAGGAGCTGTGCGAGCGGTTCATCTCCAACTTCGAAGGGACTCGTGACCGCGCCCCTGCGATATGCGACCTGCGGCGTATCAAGCAGCAGCCGAGGAAACCTTGTGCAAGTACATCCAGCATTTTACCAATGTCTGCATCAAGATTCCCAAGGTGTCAGACGAGGCCATCATCTCCACGTTCACTGACGGCGTCGGGACTTCAGGATGACGGAAAAGCTCGCCATTCATGAAGGCCTATGCTCAGCCTTGGAGATGTTCAACATGGCAGTCAAGTGTGCAAGGGTGGAAGAAGGTTGCCTCTCGCTCGTCGAGCTCCCTGAGGCTGACCCAGAAGACAAGAAGGCCAAGACCAAGGAAGCCAAGTGCAAGGAACCTGCTGTGCTCGTGGCTGAGCCCAAGACGAAGTGTGGGTGCGACTACCCCGAATCCTCCAAGACAAGCCACCCATTCTGCGTCTTCCACAATGTACACAGGCACAACACCAACGACTACCAGGAGCCCAGAGCCATCCGTGATGTACGCCTTGCTCGTCGCCCCGAGTGCGGCGACCGGGGCTACGACCGCGGAGGTGGACGAGGCGGAGGACGTTGGGAGAACCGAGACTCTCGACAAGGCTGGCGCGACCAACCTTGCGAGGACCACTGGCAGGGCTAGCCTCATGAGGGTCCACGCAGGGACCAGCCTCGCGAGGACCGCCTCCAAGGTAATGCTGGTCTCCCTCCACTACTTCCACCACCAAGCAGGAACGAAGACCGCAACCAAGACGATGGGGCTGGGCGCTTCTAGGAGCCTCGTGCCATCTCTTGCATCCTAGCTGGCGCTCAGGCCCCACCATCTCACCGCGTCTTCAAGCAATTTGCTTGTGAGGTGAATGTAGTCCTCCCCAAGCTCGAGATAACACGCCCGCTCAAGTGGTCCAACTAAGCTGTCACCTTCGACTCAGCCGACTAGCTCAAGTGCGCGGCCGCGCCAGGTGCCCTCCCGCTATTCTCCTCGCCCACTATCAGCAACATGCTCGTCACAAAGATGCTCATCGATGGCGGAGCCGGACTTAATGTCCTCTCCGTCGTGACCTTCTACACACTCCATGTGCTGTATGATCAGCTTCAGAAGACCAAGCCCTTCTCAAGTGTGATCGACGGCTCCACAACCCCGATAGGACAGGTCTGCCTTCATGTCACCTTTGGCGATCGCAAGAACTACCACACCGAGCTCATCGACTTCGACGTCGCCCACACCCGTCTCCTGTACAATGCTATCCTCGGTTACCCAGCGCTGGACAAGTTCATGGCAGCAACCCACCATGGCTGCAACATCCTCAACATGCCAAGGAGCGGCAGCATCATCATGGTCGCCTGCAACGAGAAAGACGCGGTGTGCTCCCTCGAGCGCGCCTACCAAGCTGCAGCAATTGAGAACTCAGACGCCTAGGGTTTTGCCTACCCACCTGAAGCTGCCCCGAAGAAGAAGAAGAAGTTGCTCCTCACCCTGGGGCCTCAGGAGGGCGGAGCACCTGACGGCCATGCCTCCGGACCAGCGCCCACGAACGGGGCGCCTTCCCCTCTCGCATAGGAAGGCGCGCTCGATGCCCGTCTTAGGCTGGACTCATTGGCTCCCCTTTGGAGGGCCTTCGACTTGGCCAACGTCATGAGGGAGTTTGTCACTAAGGCGATCAAGGATCCTCCAAGTTCTCAGGATTTTGTCAGGAGTTTGACACCAAGGCGATCAAGGATTTCCACGATGCAAGGGCGATGTGGGGAGAGTGTCGTCCCGCATCACCAAGCACCGCTCCCTCTAACGACTAGGGCAGGGGGCTGCAAGTTTGCATCAGCATCCCAGGGCTCAACTGAGCCGCGTCTCAGGAGCTCTTCTGACCGTGCCAAGTAGGTCGGTGCGAGAGTCCCCCTCACAACGATGTTCCCATGCCTTTCGGCCTGCCGAACAATGCTGCCTTGCACCAGCGTCGCATGCAGGGCATCCTGGCAGCTCGCGAGGCCAAGTACCAGCAGATTCCGACAGAGGAAGCTCTGGTCCTTTGTGAGCCTCCTGGACCACCAGAGCTTCGCGAGGTCCATGGGCCATGAGAAGAGACTACAGCGGCAGGCATCTTCGGCTACCCCAACACTCCTCCCGCAACGGTGCCAGGTGCCATTTTTTGTTTCGTTTAATTGGGGGCGCCCCACGGGATGCATCATCCCCAAGCCGTGTGGGTCCATCCCTATGGTGCTTATCGTCTTTTCTTCTCATTTTAGTTGGGGGCGTCCCTCGGGCAGCATCATCCCCAAGCCATGTGGGTCTGTCCCTATGGCATGTATCCTTCTTGCATCTATTAAGAACTTGCCTTATTCTTGTCATGAGTTATCCTGAGATTATCGCCTGCTTACCTAGTGTTCCGACACCCACCGCGTCTCCCGCGCGACACCAACCTGCCGTTTGCTCATTCCAAAGAATTGTTGGCGTGGTGCATGTGCTCGGGTCCGTCCTGTAGTGCCAAAAAAGCCGAGAGACCAAGCTCTTATTCACAGCCAGCCCTGCACACATCACCTCACCAGGTCCTCGGTGCCTACACGTGCAAGTGGAAAGATCAACGATAGTGAGGCAAGTGATGCCATGTACTATGACCACTTTCTCAAATTGATTTGCAGGGACCTTTGGAGTCTGGTTAAGGTGGCCTCACAGGCCACTCCCCTTGACGCGCCCTACTTGCATGTTAAAGGGGGGCTCTTGAGCATCGTGCCTCAGGGGATCTCACTGGTTCTCAAGCCCTCACCCCCTGGCCTTAACCACGGCATCGCGACCTGGCATACCAGCGGTGGCTGAGCTTCGCTCGAGGACCTAGACCCGATGACGTAGAGCTTTTGCCTGAGCTAAGGGGGGAGAGACCGGCGCGAGCATCACCTAGAGGGGCTATCGCAAGGGCACAGCCAGGCACCCCGCAAGGAATTCATCGCAAGATAAGTCACCCTCGCGTGATAACTTAAACCGCGTAACCTAATGTTTCGATCTCTGTGATCTCGCCTGGGCAATGTCCTTTTCCTTTTCGTCCTCTAGGAAGCTGCTTGCGCGCTAAAGGGGACCCCTTGAGCATCGCGCCTCAAGGGCTCTTAGCAGACCTCGGGCCGCTCACCTCCTGGCCTTGACCACGGCATCACGACCTGGCATACCTACGGCGGCTGAAACCTGCCTGTGGACTGGGTCATGTCAGCGTAGAGCACCAAGCTACCCCGAGAACGAAAAAGAATACAATGCCCTCACGAGACATGCAGCCTCGACGCTAAACGAAGAGCGGTGACATTAAAACAAAAAGTATTACAACTTCTTACATACCCCCATGGGGCTTGGCATGATTCCACGCAGGGAAACAAAAGGAGGAAGCTAGGAGGACCAGGCCGGGAACATCACTTCCGACGTTGGGCGGACGTCGACGCCCTACTCCGGGTGTGGCGAGAGCTTGGTGGCTCATAGCTATCGTCATCGCTGGTCTTTGGAGAATCCCTGGACTCCGAGGACTTGCTCTCGCTGCTGGTGAAGAACCTCGGGAGCCGAATCCATGACAGCGACGGCGTCACCGCCCATAGGATGAACTCGCAAGGCGAGCTCCTGATGTGCGTCTGCATGTCGGCCGGCAGCACGTGAGCAGCCTGCCCTCTATGATCCTCGCTGGCAGGTGGCTAGGCGACACCCTCCTACCCTACGCCTTGCTCTAGGGCGTACAGAGGGACCGGGAAGCCCCGAGGAGGCCGCTCCAACCAGGGCCGCATCACTTCAAGACCCTCGCCGATGTCGCAGGATTGACCAAGCCTCTTCTTCGGTGGGAGTGGCCCAGGTTCCTCTCAGGGTTCTTTGCCCTTCTCCGCCAGGAAGAACCTCCTTATAGGAGCCTTGGACTCTTCGACGTGATGGCAGAGCAAGGAAAAGGAAGGAGGAACGAGAAGCAAGAGATGGAAATGAGCAGAGGTCTCCACCCCTCCCCAATTATAACAAGAAGGAGGCGAATCATCGGCCTCCATGATCAGAGGTAATGATGATTTTCCTTGCATGCAGAAGGCTCTAGTAAAGTCGAAGTGGTTGCCGAGGAAGCGTGGGGAAGTGGGGACGCCCACATCCCATGAGGTCGCCACGCGTTGACTGGGAAACAGGTGATTGGGGCCCGCGGCGCTTCGCCCTTGCCTTTTGGCTTCTCCTTGGGCCCGGGGTCTACTGTCGGTGTTCTGGGAATCAAGGTACCAAGACTTGCCTGCCTGCGACCCGAGGAATCAAGCGAGGCGGACGACACCAAGACCGTTGGACGGAGCTGTATCGCTAGGCTGGCTCCCGAGGGGCGGATGTCGGATTTCGGGCTCTGCAGATCCTAGAGAGGTTTGATCTTTGGGGTGCGCACGAAGAACACACTCGCCCCAGCACGCTCGCCCTACGATCCCACGGCCTAGCTTGACGAACTCAAGGAACAAGAGACACAGGGGTTTATACTGGTTCAGGCCATCTTGCGATGTAATACCCTAATCCAGTGTGTGTGGTGGATTGCCTCATGGGGATGAGGATGAACTAGTCCAGTGGATGAACAGCCTCTGTAGGCGAGGTGTTCTTGGGCTCGATGAGCTGGTGAGGGTGAGGATGATCTGAATGATCCACTCCTCATTGTGGTGGAATTCTCTCCCTCTCTTTGGTGGTGGCTAGGTCATATTTATAGTGGCCTTGGTTCTCTTCCCAAATGTAGGTGGGAAGGGATCCCACAACGGACAAATTTTAGGGGGAACAACTAGTACAAGCTATCCTGACAAAAGCGGCATTCGCCTGCCAAAGGCTCTTGTGGAGACGCCGCGTCGGGCTCCACGGTGACCTTCGTCCTGCCGTCTTGGCGTTCCTTGGTCTTGTTGCACCAATAGGGAAACCTTCACTTGATTCCTCGGGACTCCGCGCCTGCGCTTGCCCCCTTGGCATCAAAGGGGAAACTGGTACATTGCGCCCGCTGGCGCCCGCCTGGCCTTGGTCGTCATGGCTCACGTCACGTGAATCTTGCGAGGTGCACCTCGCATAGATATCTCCGCTCATCGGGAGCAAGCTAAGAGATTCTGCCCCCTGGGAGGTCTTGCCGTCGTCCGTCTCACAAGGCTTGGCCTCTCGCGAGGGTCTTGAGTTGTGGTTGCTTTATCTGGGCCGCACCAGGTCGTCGATGGAGCCATGTCATGGGCCGCAGGCAGTCAAGTCTGGGTACCCCCATTCACAGGACGCCTAGAGTAGCCCCCGGGCCCAAGGCGTGCTTGAACTTGGCTTCGAGGCGAAGCCAAGGGGCAAGAGCGGAGCACCACGGGCCCCAATCGCATGAGGCATTAGTCGACGTGTGGCGACTGATTGGACATGGGCGTCTCCGCTTCCCCGCGCTGCCTGGGCAACTGCCCGACTTGAAGAGACCCTGTTGCATGCATAGAAAAAACCATCGTTACATGTGATCGTGGAGGCCAGAAGTTGGCCTCCCTTGCCTATAAATGAGGAGAGGACGAAGCCACCATTGCTAATATCCTTCTTCTCGCCACCTGCCCTTTCTTCTTCCTCCCCACTTTTCCTTTTCGCTGCAGCCTCCGTGGCGCCAACGAAGAGGTTCTCCGCCACGGAGAAGGGTAAAGCTCGCCAAGAGGAGCCCGACTTGATGGGCAGCGCCGTGGACCTTCTACCTCAGTCGCGACCGTCACCATGGTGCCAACGATCGAGGTTGTCGGGCGGCCGTCGTGGACCTTCCACCTTAGTCGCGACCGTCGCGACTTCCGCGGCCGCTTCTGTGGGAGGAATTCTTAATGTCGCTGTCGGGGCCAGGGCGGACTCGTAGCGGAGCATGCCCGCGCCCTGAAGAAGCTGTCATGGGCATTGTTATGGACTTGTTGGGACGGTCGTGCCCCCTCTTGGGCGGCGGCAGCTCTGGCTCATCCGGTGGCACATTGCTCTCCTCGGCGGTAGTGAACCTACTCACTAGTGCCATGACCTCGGCAAGGGAATCTGGGAGCGGAGAAGCAAGGCAATATGAGTGGGTTGGGGGCTCAGCCCCCTCGCCCTCTTATAAGCCTTGAAGGAGGCTGGTCAATGTCCCTTCGCCTTCAGGCAATGATGACCATGCGGTATGTGCCAGGCTTTTTATCATCCAGGCAGTTGTCGAGGCGTCATGGGGACGTGGGGGCATCCCAAGCCTTGCCGTGCGCCACGCGTCAAGGCCTAGCCCACGGGCGGTTAGGGCCTGCGATGCTTCGCCCGTCCGTCCTTGCCTTCACCTCGAAGCCAGGCTGAGCGCGCCGTGGGCTACCATCGGTGTTCAGGGACCGAGGGTACCGAGATCCGTCTGCCTGTGGCCCAAGGCATGGCCCACCGACAGCCCGACGTGGCCCGACGGCAACATCCAGTGCAGAAGACCCTTGCGAGGGCCCCTTGCCTCGCAAGGCGAATGGCGCCAAGACCTCCAAAGGGGGCATCCTCCTGAGGTTGCCCCCGAAGGAGCAGGCATATCAACGCAGCACCCGGCCTCGGGAGGCCCCTGGTGACATGAGCCATGGCGACCAAGGCCAGGCTGGCGCCAGCGGGCGCAGGTGATGACAGTTTCCCCTTTGGAGCTAAGGAGGCAAGGACGTACGCGGGTTCCCGACGAATCCCCCAATGGTTTCTATTCCAGTGCAACAAGACCAAGACCACGATCTCGGTAGGACAGAGGTCGTCGCTAAGCCCACCTACGTGTCATCGACCAGAAGCTTTGCAGGAGAAGACCACCTTTAGTCAGGATAACATGTACTATTGTCCCCCTTCGAATTTGGCCGCTTTGGCAACCCTTCCCGCCATGTGCTTCGGGGGAAGAGGTCCATGGCCAGTATAAATATAGGATAGACCTCAACGTAGAAAGGGACCGGATCCTGATCCCTCCCAAGGCATAACACCTGTAGTAGTTCATCATCAACCTCCTCGTGAGGCAATCCAACCACCAAAGTAGGAGTAGGGTATTACACCGCAAAAAGGTGGCCCTGACCTGGGTAAAACCATCATGTCCATCCCCACCATTGCGCTCTAGCTCATGCGCGGCGAACCATGGACATGGCAGTGCATTGATTGGTTGTGAGAGAGATCACGAATCCTTCTTGCACGCCCCTATGTTCGAACCATCTCGGGACCGCGGATCCCCAATTCCGACAAATAGCAATGAGGTGCAATGGATATCTCTATCTACACAAAAAGATAGAAAGAAAATAGTTACTGGTTGATAACCCGATATGCAACATACATGAAATGAAAATAAGCATATTTAGTATCGTCATGGCCATCACGCAAGGACAATAGAAATTTTAAAACGACAACATTGCTTCATATTACCGGTAACATTACGATCAATAATAACATTAGTCAAATAGGGCATTACTTTAATGGTGGCGTTGCTTGTTTTACCAGATACATTAGATTAACAACAGCTAAAGAGTTGGTACAAGTGCATGGGACAGTGGGCACACTAGGACATTCACCAGCGTAAAGAAGCAACTCGTCATAATGGAAAAAATAGCAGGAGAGTACCATTTCTAGATCAATTTAATTACATCATATTTCTAGAAGCATTAGATTAATAATAACATTGGTTAGACATGTCCTTATTGTAACAGTGGCATTGCTTCGTTTTACATTAACCCTGTGGGGGTTGGATGAACAGGACCCCGTGGTAGTAGGCCATTGCCACTGGATGAACAGGACCCCGAGGAGGTCGCCACACCCGAGCCGGCTAGGGGTGGGTGAATAGGACCCCATGGAGGGCTGGTTGAACAGTAGCCGATGGAGGCAAGATGAACAGTAGCCCGTGGACGAACATTAGCTGGCGGAAGTAGGAGGAAGCCTCCGTGGATGAACAATATCATGCGGAGGCTGGAGGAAGTCGACGGTGTATGAACAGTAGCCGATGGACGCTGGAACAAGGTAGTATATGGTGGATGAGCAGTAGCCCGTGGACTCCCATTTTGCCGTACGCCACACCCCTCCCGATCAACAGGACCTTGTTTTTACTGTAGGCACTTCAACATAAGTCTGTTTACTCTGTTTTGGGGTATGCCACACCCCTCCCGATCAACAGGACCCCGTTTCGACCATAGGAGCTCGAACACAAGTCTGTTTCCTCCGTTTTGCGGTATGCCACACCCATCCTGATGAACAGGACCCCATTTTGACCATACACAGTCGAACAGAAGGTCTTTTTGCGGTAGTTTTGGAGCGTGGCAATACGTACGTGTACTCCATATGTACGTATGTGTCCATAGTTTTGGAGAGTGGATGTACGTACGTGTACTTCATTTAGACGGGACTGCATGGACTGATACATGGGTGCCAGATTGTACTATGATAGGTGCCGCTCCCTGCTCGGCCACGGTTCATCCTGCAGAGAGATCGCGTATATACGTACACATTGCCTACCACACAAACAACACTACGTACGCTTCCACCGTTTGGGTCCCAGCTTTCTAGGATGACAAGGAGGCACTTCCTTGCGTGCGAAGATATAGCTAGCAGGTCCTAGTTGTCAGGGGCAGGAATAAGTAGGCACTTCATTCTATGCAAAGATATAGGTGGTGGGTCCCAGCTTTCAGGGGGAAGAATAATTTTATTTTCGCGTAATAAGGAGGTGGTTGCATGCGTGTGTCCATGGACCTGGTGCATCCCAACTGTCAGCATCCTCACGTATAGTCCTCTTCCAATGACTCTCGTTTGTTGACCACGTTGACTACGCCGCGCCGAGCACACCAAGGCGGTGGATGATGGCGAGTCCTACGAAGGGAATGCCACGAAGCCGGGGAAGACTAAACATTTGTTTCCCACACGGATGGGAGTATGAGGGTTTAATGGTTTGTCTACCATCACCGGAGAATAACAGGAGGTGTGGGTGAGTAGAGTAATGGCTAGGCCAGTGATGGGAGTTGGGTGCGTTGGTGAGGTCTATGCGACAGCACAGCCAGCCACGGGAGGCACGAGCAGGCGGTACGGCTGGTGCTGGTTTGGGCGGCTGGAGCAAGAAGACCAAAGGTTGAAGAAGCAGCTTGGCCGTTGGATTGACGTCCTACAGTCACTGCAACTTGAATCATTTATTATTGACTAAGTTGAGAAAGCCCTCCGTCCGCGTCAACTTAGTAGGCCCACAAGTCAGCCTCCAAATAAGGTGGGTCCTAGCAAGTAGGGGGAGGACTCATTTGTTTTGCGCATAATAAGGAGGCACTTCCTTCCTTGCGTGCGATGGTGGACCCGGTTGTCAGCCTCTCCACGTACAGTCCTCTTCTAATGGAAGTCGTTCCTTGACCACGTTGACTAGGCCACCCCGAGAGCGCCAAGGCGATGGAGGACGGTGAGGCATAGGAAGGGATTGACCCAGAGCAGTTGTTTCCCACATGGAGGGGCGTATGAGGGTTTACTAGTTTGGCTATAGTGTGAGGTTGCCATCACCAAAGAATAATAAGAGGCATGGGTGAGTGCAGGGAAGGCCAGGCCAGCGACTGGGAGTAGGGTGGAGCGGTGAGGCCTATGCAGCAACATAGTCGTCCACGAGAGGCAGGAGCAGGTGGCACAGCTGACGCTGGTTTGGTCGGATGGAGCAAGAAGACCAGAGGTTGAAGAAGCATGGCGGGGGTTAGATTAACATCCAACAATCACTGCACCTAGAATCATTTGTTGACTATGTTAACAAATCCCTGCGTACGCGTCAACTTAGTAGGCCCACAAGTCAGCCTCCAAATCTGGTGGGTCCCAGCTAGCAGGAGGATTATTCCTTTTTTCTGCGTAATAAGGAGGCACTTCCTTCCGTGTGAAGATATAGCTAGTGGGTCCGAGCTGTCTGCTGGAGGAATGTTTTTTTCACAACAAACTAAGCCTGTTTTGGTAGGTCCTCGCTGTCAGGTGGATGAATCATTATTTTGGGCGTAATAAGAAGACACTTCTTTGCGTGCAGCCATGGACCCAGCTGTCAGCCTCTCCATGTACAGTCCTCTTCTGATGGATGTCGATCGTTGACCACGTTGAGCACACCACGCCGAGAGCACCAAGGCAGTGGACGATGGCGACTCAGCGATGCCATGTAAGGGAACGACCTGGAGCCGAGGAAGACTCGACAGTTGTTTCCCACGGGGAGTGGGTATGTGGGTTTACTGGTTCAGCTACAGTGTGAGGCTTCCATCACGGGATAATAACAGGATGTGTGGGTGAGTAGTGGGATGGACATAAGTTGACCTGTTTTTCATGTGAGCAGATTGTATTGGATGAAATAACTGTTTGACTCAAAGTGTATCCAACCTACTAAATTTGAAGATCATTGCATTTCTAAATCATATTCATATATAAAGGTGGAATAAATCTTTGTTGTGGATTTTAAGAAATAAATAACAAAACGTAGAGCCACCGCTGCTGGAGGGGTAGTGCCCGTCGCCAAGGGCAAGTTCATTGCCGAGGGCATTGCCGCCGCCGCCGTGACTATCGTTGCCGGAGGAAGTGCGGCTGTCGCTCTCCGGCAGCATCCAGGCATCCACCGTCCTCCCTGAAGACCTTGACGAAAACCGTCATTGCCCCGTCAAACTTTAAATGGAGGGTGTGCCTCCCCTTCAGGCCGCGGGCATGGGAGAATGTCTGCCACCCCCGGGTCAGGTACACGTAGCCATAGGAGGTGACCTCTACTTCCACCCACAAAGACTGGTTGTAGCGGCCGTCAAGCTGCACCCACAACCCGGTAGGGCCGCCTGCCGGAAGCTCTCCCACGAGGGAGCGTGGGAGCTGAATCCAAGTGCAAGGTGGAATTTCCATCCACACTACAAACTCCAGGGCTATGTTGGCCGAATGTGCCCACGATCGAGGTGGTCGGGCGGCCACCGTGGACTTTCCACGTCGATCGCGACCGTCACGAGTTCCGCGGCCGCTTCCGTCGGAGGAATTCTTCATGCCGTTGCTGGGGCGAGGGTAGACTCCCAGCGGATCACGCCCGCGCCTTGAAGAAGCTGTCGTGGGTGTTGTAGTGGACTTGTTGGGACGGTCATGGCCCCTCTTGGGCGGCAGCAGCTTTGGCTCGACCGGTGGCGCCTTGCTCTTCTGGTCGGTAGTAAACCTCCTCACTGGTGCATGACCTCAGCAAGGGAATCCAGGAGCGGAGAAGCAAGGCGATAGGAGTGGGATGGGGGCTAAGACCCATCGCCCTCTCATAAGCCTCGAAGGAGGCTGGCTGATGTTCCTTCACCTTCAGGCAATGATAACCCTACGGCGCGTGCTAGGCTTTTTGTCAGCCGGGTAGTTGCCGAGGCATCTTGGGGAAGTGGGGGCATCCCGCACCTTGCCATGTGTCGCACGTCAAGGCCTGGCCCGTAGGCGGTTAGGGCCCGCGGCGCTTCACCCTTCCCTCCTTGCCTTCTCCTTGAAACCAGGCCGAGCACGCCGTGGGCCGGGGTGTCACACCCTGATTTTCAGGCCACAACACTTAAGCTAATAATCATGCTAAAATGTGGCTTGGCAAAAACTTTTGAGTGTTCTTGTCTTTGCTTGATTGATTTTCTGTCTGCTGTTTGTTAGTGCTCTAAAAATTAAATAAATCATCCAACTCTCATACTTCATCTCCTTGATCCAAAACCTTTTCCCAATGATCATGCCATGTGTATAGACCAGTATAGTATTTTCTTATAAAAATATTTTTGGCCAAATAGTATTTTCTAAAATTAGTTTTCCAAAAACCCCTGAATTGAGGTTTGCACTACAAGTACCTTATTTAGGGTGTGAAAAATCTTTCAAAAAGTATATTTGAATCCTATTAGGTATAGGACTCCCATAAACCACAAAATTATAATTTTAAAAGTTATTTTTATATTTTATTTAAATGCTTTTTCTTTAGGCCAGAAATGGTCATTAATAGGTAAAAATTATTTGACTAGTTCCAACATATTTGCCAAAATTCAGGGAAACTCATAGGACATATATTGTCCATAAATAAGAGTTTCAGCACTTGGTCATGTTCAAAATATTGGACAAATCCTTCCAAAACCCTTTCTAGATATTTCAAGCTTTTGAAATATTTACAAAGGAAATATTCTCCAAAAACTCCAGGGAAATTCTATCATGTCAAATATGACATAATTGATGATTTTACAAAGCCTCATGCCTTGAAGATCAAGGAAACATCATCTAATCCCCTCAAAACCATTTCTGTCCATTTCGAAGTTTGAGCAACTTTACATTGCCAAACTTTTCCAAATGCTCTCAAACTTGGTACACATGCTCAAATGATGTAAATATGCATCTATGCTAAATGGCACAAGTTTTGGAGAAGCATAACTTGATCTAAATGCCCCAAAACCCTTTCTGACGAGATCCAAATTTCTACAACTCTACATTGCCAACTTTTTACTTGGGGCCTCAAATTTTGTGGACTTCTCACAAACCCAAATGATGACACTACACCAAGTGGTGCATCAAGGAGAGATCATTTGCTTAACCTAATCTTGAGAAATCCATTTCTGTTGATTTCTAGGGTTCACCAAAGTTAAATTGGCAACTATGCCCAAATGAGCTCAAATTTGGTGCAAGGGCCTAAATGTATGTGACATTTGATCCTGTTAAGTCTCATGTCAACTGGAAGTCATTTGCTTGCCCAAAACCACATCAAACACCTTCTGCCATTTTACCAAAACCACTATTTTGCCCCCTTTTACTATTAACTCTTGATTCAACTTTTTACCACAGCATCACCTAGTCACCTTCTACCTCCAGGAACTCCTCCTCCACAACTCAATGATTGAGGGGGGTAAAACCCCATTTTACATCTCTGAACCTCCATTTTCACATTTGTCTCTCAGCACACTCCCCTTCTAGAAGCTCACCAGGGCATCCAAGGCAACCACCCATTTGTTTACTACTCCCTCTACCCCCTAGACACTATTGGCCATGCCCTGGACGCCAGAACGATGCCAATGGCAGCCATATGCATGCTCTGGAGCGCGCTACAGTGCTCTGGCGCACTGTAGCCACCCCCATCCCGATGCCCCGACAGCCTCGGGCCTACCCAGCATGTCCCCCGAGGTCGCCTCGATGTTTGGGACACGGCACGTCGCCGGCCCCCACCTAACCCTCTCTCCTCTCCCCTCTGTGAAGCTCGCCCGTGCACGCCCTGGACCGCGCCCACGGTGAACCAACGCGCACACCATATAGAGCCCCATTGGACTCTCTCTCGAATCCTCTAGCTCTCCCACTGCTCCAGCAAACCCCCTAGACAACCCATGTCTCTCTCTCAAGCCCTCTGTCTACCTCCATGGCCGGCGGCCCCTTCCACGGCCATTCGGCCCTTCACCTCTTCGGACCTCCCCGACCTACCTTTGGGCGTCTGGATGGATGCGGCACTTCTTTCTGAGCACTCCGGTGTGCCGCACACCGCCGGAGGTGGCCGGAATCGCCGGCACGGGCGGCAGCCGGGCCCTGCTCCGACCTCGTCCGCGCACGCACGAGGGAGGTGCTGCCTCTCCCCTGCCTCCTCCTTCGGGCACGGCCGAGCCGCACGACACCGCTCCCATCTCCGGCCGGCGCAGGCGGCCAGTTAGGCCGGGCCTCCCCTGCC
>LR738711.1:522268941-522485882 GCA_902687465.1 Secale cereale | reverse complement strand
CCCCCCCCCCCCCCCGTCGAGAGGAAGACGACGGCGGACCTGGGAGATGACCTGCGGCTAGGCCCCGCAGGTCAGTGACCCTGCCAGCCGCCACGTCGTTTAAGTGGAGGCGGGGCAGCAGGGAACCGCTTTCCCAGCGCGAAAGTGCATTCTACGAAGGCGCCTACGACGTCACCCTCCCTTGTGCGCGCGGCCGAGCCGTTGGGCCGGCCCAGCTGCGATACAGCTATCTCCCGCACAGTGTGCAGTACAGGGGTATATAACCTTTCCCATTCCCTTTTTCTTTTTCTGTAACCTTCAAAAATCCATAAATAAATCAAATGGATTCCAAATTTGATGATTCAAATTTCTAGGAGTTTCTAAAATCCTGATCTACCTGTTGGTGCAACAAGCACATTTTTCCAGAAACTTTTCCTTCACAAATATTATCAAAATGTCATTATTCCATTTTTTGTGATGAACTTTAGAAAATCACAGAGAGCTCAAATTTGATCCAAATGCAATGGTTCAAATTCCTAGATGCTTGTAATATTAAAACATAGTTTTGGAACAATTTTATTAATACTTTCTGTACCCCAGCAAATAATGAGCCATTTCTTCATATTTATCAACTTTGCAAAATCCTAGGAAATTCATTTGAACTCCAAATCCAGTGAAACCAACTCCTAGATGCTTCTAAAATGATGATTTGTTAAATGGGTGCCTTTGCTCAGTTTCCAAAAATATATTTCTGTACACTTCATTCAAATCCATAAACCCCTTGATTCCATCATATTGAAATGTTCCAAACTATCCATTGATCCAATATCTACGAAAAAACCTTGGCCATTTCTCATATCACCAGAGGTATCCTAGAAAAGTCCAACTCCTATTTTTAGAGCACTTTCATTTTTGCCTTGTTGTGTTGCTTATTATGATTGTTTCCATCGTTAGTTGAAGAAATAAACGGAGTACTCGGAGATGGACCAGAAGGTTTGAAGACTCGGAAGGACAAGGCAAGCAGCCCTTTGACCATGTTCGAGAAACCTTTTTATGCATGGCTCATAGAACCTTATTATCAATGCATCGGAATCATGTAGAGGTGGTGACCATTCTGGTTGGTACCTTCGTTACTTTACTATTGAAACTTGCATCAAACATGACCCTACCTTCCTATGAGGGTTATGTGGGTGGGAGTAGGTTTATATATGCTATAGTAGTTGGCTACGCAATATGGGTCAGGGTTATGCATGGAAAGAAACAAGTGTGGTTTGACATACTTGCAAATGACCTACTGGGTGCCACTAATGCCCTGGGAGACAATGAAGAACTAGGGCACTACTTGGTGAAGAAGTAGTGTACCGAGGCTTGATGAAAGTGTTGTTTATAGAGATGGATTAGATTTATGTGTGACTACCGTCCCAACCAAACATGCGCGACCACTCTACCCTTATATGGGAAAGGGCATTATTGATTACCTAGGTCGATACTAGCATGGTGCTCGCATTACTAGTGACGGGGGTGACATGAGGTCACTCTCGGGACGGGGTCGTGCTTGGATAGGCGGCCATGACTGTCTTTACAGGGCACCGGACACACCTTTGGTACCCCGTGCTTGTGGTATGTGATGAATATGGGAGCGAGGATCCAAAAATCTTAAGATGCAAAATGTGGGGCACGGGGACTGTTACCAATCGAGTGGACTCTATGTTAGTGTCGCCTAGAGAAAGTTAGTGATCGGGTGCTTACCCCGGGTACTTGAGGTACCGCGGGTCGTGAATGACACTGAAGTTCCCCAGATCTTGTGGGTAAAGTGTGCAACCTCTGCAGAGTGTAAAACTATTCGAATAGCCGTGTCTATGGTCAAGGACAATTGGGTGGTGCTACTTAGACTATGTCCATAAGTTTCTGGAAAACAACACGGTTTGGTAAACTTGTTGATGTGATTGTGAGAAAGTCACGATGAGCGGGAGCAAGAGTTGTTCATGACTCTTTCTCGATATTGATGTCTGAAACCTCCTGATACTTGTTGCAGACACATGCATGTCCATGTTATATGTTGATCATACTTGCATATGAAAAACTAGCTTTCCGCAAAACTGCCAATTTAGCAGTAGAGCCTTGCATAATTATTCTGTCATCACACTTGGGTTGCTTGCGAGTACATTCAAAGTACTCATTAGCTTTCCACTGGTTATTTTATTGGCTAGGCATGAGAGAACAGGATATGATCAAGATTTCTTGGTGACGAACATGCGAGCTAGGACGTTTCTCGGTCAGAATGCCTGTATGGTTAAGGCAGATGGCATGGGTCCAAGTTGTTATTGAAGATTTCCGCTACAGTGATACATTCAAGACTTGACCATAATGGTCCTATTTGTGTAATACGGTATGTATGGATGTACGACTCTTGTTATTCAGCTTCTGTGTGTTCAGTGAGCATTGATCTCTGGGATCACTGTACACGTGCATTCGGTGATCACGACTTATGAGTCGGGGTCCCCATAGAGCTGGTATCAGAGCCATCCTGACTGTAGGAAGCCTTAGTTAGCATGGTCGTTAGTTAGGGTAAAACTATTTCCAAAACTATTACTAGTCTTCAAAACAATCTATACTTCTCTTCCCTTCTCAGATTTTCGGAAACCAGGCTATACTGGATCTCTTCCCCTTCAAAACTTTTGGTCGTTAGAACCCCTATGCCCCTGACCACTGTCTTTTCTGTAATCCTTGTGGAGTACACCTTTCAAAACACTCACCCACATCTTCTGAACACAAGAGTGGCGACACCACGACAAGACGATACCAACAGAAAATCCATCCTCGAGGAATGAGGACATGAAGACCCAGAAGATGGTGACACCCTTGACAGTGTCCCAAGATGATGCAACATTGGCCTACGATGACCAGGGTATAGGTTATGCAAGATCATGATATACCTCACTAATAAAGTAACCTTGTCACTATCATTGTTGTGTCGGCAACCACCGATGGATGAGAACCTCGCCATTTGGTCCGCCTCACTATGGTGAGTGGGAAAACGGTTCTCTTCGTCCCCCGTTCTTGGTGTCGATGTTGTCATCAACGTAACTGACATGCTGAACCTCTACTATGCCTTGATTAATAACATTGCATAAAGGATTGCCTACCTGGTACCCTCGATGTCCCAGAAGGCACAAGGGATCGTCATGATTAAAGAGACAAGATAAGACCAAGTCAACGTGTAATGCCCCGGATGTAATACTTTCTCTTTTGGGAAATATATGATATCTTTGGCTCCATCAATTCCATTCCGGGTTCTTTGTCTTTCGGGTTTTCGTTGTTTTGTAGTGTGCGTGTGTGGCATTCATCCTTTTCATGTAGTCATGTGCATCGCATTGCATTTGTGTTGTCGTTTGCATCCGGTCCCACTCGTTCCTTTCCGTTGTCCGTTTCGAGTTCCGGAGCTCCCTCACGCGTCCGTGGCATCCCCGAGGCCTACTTTGGTGTTTGGCCGTGTAACGTTTCCGGTTTGGCGTGAGACTTGTCGTGTGTTGTTGTTTTGGTGTGTGTAACCCGCCTGTCAAATCTCGTCGCATTTGGAGTTCGTTTGCTACCCCAACAGTTATTCTCGTGGGCTCAAAGTACCCCCTCTTTGAGGCCCAAGACACCCCTCCAACAGCCCACCAAACCTAACCAAACCCCTCCCTTCATCTAGGCCATCCAATTCTGATCGCGTGGCCGAAAACCACACCTCATTTGGACAAGCCTAGCTCCTTGTGCCTATATATTTGTCCATCTTCCCCAATTTTTGCCCCTTCATCCCCTTCCTCCAGCCATCTTCCTCCACTCCGGCCGGAGCTCGCCGGAGCCCCACCGGAGGAGCTCACCGGAGCCGCGGCACCCTCCGCCGCCGCCTCACCGGAGCGCCCCGCCTCCACGCCGGCGCCGCCGCCTCCCTCGCAGGCCGGCGCCACCGCCACCGCGCCCGGCCACCACCTTCGGCCGCCCCTCCGGCAAGGGCGCCGCCGGCCCCCGTCGTCCGAGGCCTCAGGCCGCTCGAACTATCGCCGCCTGGATCGGATCGGGGAGGAGCCCCGATCCAGATCCCCTTCGCCGATCCGCCCCTCGTGGGCCGAGTCGCCCGCCTGGGCCGCGCCTCCCTCCGAGCCATCGCCAGCTCCAGGCGCGGGCCGGCCCACCCCGCGCGTGAGGCCCAGCCTCCTCCGCCTCGCCCGGAGGCCGCCGCCGCTGCTCGATCGGGAGCCCGGTCGGCTCCTCGATCCCCTCGCCAGCCCTAGCGGGTCGGGGCCCGTTTGGCCACCAGATCCACAACCGCCGCGCCCGATCCGCGGTGGATCCGCCCCGTTAGCCCGTCCGCGCGCCCGATCCGCCCCGCGTCAGGCCCGCGTTGACTTCTTTGCCGGTTGACCCCGTTTGACTCAGATTTGAGGTTGCTTCAAAATCCACCAAGTCCCTGTTATTTCAGATTCTGGAGCAGTTTTGCAACATGGATAACTTTTTGTGTGATGGTCCGATTTGAGTTAATGATATGTCAAAATGTTCGTGGAGACATGTACTACGTTTTGTTCCATTGTGCCATGCATGTTTGAGATCATCTAGATGCTTAAATATCTGTTGCAAGAGTGCTACTTGTTAAAAACTGCTGTTAGTAGTTGTTTTCATGCCATCTTTGCAATGTGATTACTTTTTGCATGTTTATCCAAATGAAGCAAATGCGATGTCCACGTGTTCATCATGTTATGCTCTACATGTTGATTGCCTTAACTTGCATGATAGATTTCATCTTGCCATGCTTATCTCCTTTGCAAAGTGCTATGTGGCTGTTATGTCATTAAACTTGTTGTGAGATGTCAATTTGAGGAGCTCATTGCTATCGTTGTGTTTGTCCCCTTGATGCATGCTTAAGTGTTTTGGATTCACCATCATGTGTACTTTGCTGTGGTTCTTACCACTTGCAATGTTTAGCTTTGAGGTGACTTAAACTTGCTCTCAAAGATGCCATGATGAAACTGCTGTTTTAACACTTAGTGAAATTTCACTAAGTCTGGAATCTGTAATTTCCGGATGCCATGTTTGCTTGTTGTTCTAGGCCAATCCATGATAGTTTTGGGGTGACTCTTGATGATTCCTCGTAGTATATGTTGTTGGCTATCCATTCATGCTCTCACATGCTTATTTGAGTGGCTGTAGCATATTTAACTCTTGCTCCCAAGTTGCAACAAATTACTGCTGTCAGGATTTTGTTGTCAAGTTCAATATGTCTTAGCTTGTTGCTATTGATCCTTGGCTCCTTTGGGGATGCTCCAATGGAATTGTTTGCTGTAGGATATGTCTAGTTTATGTCCATGCTCATTGCCATGATGTTAGAGTGTTGTAGGCTATTTATTTATTGCCCCGAAGTTGCTATGTGGCTGTTATTTTCAGCTTGTGCGTATTTATTGTTTAGGGTGTAACTTTTAGCCCGTTGCTCCGTTTTGAGCAAGTCCTATATGAAACTTGTGTGATTTTTCATGTAGATTCATAATATCCTATTGTTATCATGTTTTGAAGTATTTTTCTTGAATGCATATTTTCCATGCTCCTTGTGCGATTACACTGTGCTTCCTTTGTAGACTTCCTGTGCTTCCATAGTGCATTTTTTTTGCTTCCCTAGTGCATCATCCATGCATCCAGCATTTTTGTGTGCGCATTGCATCTTGTTGATTTCGTGTCTTGTGTGTTTGTGTTGAGTAGAGGCGGAAGTTGAGACCGAGTACGAGTACGAGCACGAGGTTACTACCGAGGTTGAGAATGAGGACCCCTCTACGATCCCATCGACAACTCTTCAGAAAAGATGACCGAACCCTGATAACATTACTATCTTTGCCTATTGCTAGAAGTCTCGATCTATAGTTTTGCCTCGATGCCCATGTTTTTCATGTCAGCCTCCTATTGTAACCATGAACCTGTTTAACCACCCTACCTATGCAAACCATTGAATGGCTAAGTACGCTTCGCTCAGCCCCTCTTATAGCATTGTTAGTTGCAGGTGAAGATTGAAGATTCTTGCTTCTTGTTGAAGCTTATTGGGATATCACACTATATTAATTATTAAATGAAATCATCTATATATTGGTAATGGGTGGAAGGCTAAGCCTTTTGCTTGGTGATTTGTTCCACTCATGCCGCTAGGAACCGTATAAACCGGTGTTATGTTCCTTGATTATGCGTTCCTAACACGGTTGGGGTTATGGGACCCCCTTGATAAACCGCTAAGTGCTAAGTCTTTTCCAGCAAGTCCCAACATTGGTACTATTCGCCTAATAACTAATAAAACTTGCATAGGGTCTTGCAAACCCGAGTTCTTAATCAACAACCCCGGGCCAGTGCTCCACATGAGTGTTGGTCCGAAACGGGGAGCCTGCGGGGTCACCACGAGGAAACTCGAGGATTGACATAAACCGGTAGCTTCACCCATCCGGTCGTGGCCTGAGACTAGATACGCGCGGCTACTGTCAGGGTGTCGGCACGCCGGGAGGATTTGCTGGATTAGCCTTACCTTAGTCGGAGTATCTTGAGCACGGCATTCCGAGAATACTCGGGCCTTCCCACCTTGGAGTTGCGACTCCGCGGATCATGGGCTTGTCATGCGCCAAGTTGGAACACCCCTGCAGGGTTATGAACTTTCGAAAGCCGTGCCCGTGGTTATGTGGAAGATGGGAGCTTGTTAATATCCGGTTGTAGAAAACTTGACACTATGTTCCAATACACTACCAGCGTGAGTACCGTGACGTTCATTTTCCGAAAGGGATTTGGGAAGTGAACACGGTGGGGTTATGTTTGACTTGCTTTAGTTAGGATCACTTCTTGATCATCTCTCGACCGAGGCACCTTCTCTTCTCGCTCTCTTTTACCTAAGCTAGGCTAGTGCTGCTGCAGACTCTTATTTTTTCTTCAGCCTTGTTCCACACCCAAGGCTTAAATAGTCGTGTTACCCGGGAACGGGATTGCTGAGTCCTCTGTGGCTCACAGTTACTTCACACACCAGATGCAGGTACGATGGTGAGCTACACAGGCGATGGCACTGAGCTAGACTGGGAGTACAACGAGGAGCGTAGCCGTTACTATGTGAACTATCCGGTTGATCAGTAGAGCTTCTACTAGGATTCGATCTAGACCTGTGGTTTAATGTTATGGTTGGTATCTTGTCATTTGGATCCTACCCTTAGATGGGCTGTGATGTTTTATTGAATGATGTTTGAACATGTAATGAATTTGTGTGACGTGGCTGATGTCTACACATGCTTCTATTCTTGTAGACTATGTTGGGCCTCCAAGCACAGAGGTTTGTAGGACAGCAGCAATTTCCCTCAACTGGATGACCTAAGGTTTATCGAACTCAGGGAAGTAGAGGTTGAAGATGGTCTCTCTCATGCAACCCTGCAACTAAGATACAAGAAGTCTCTTGTGTCCCCAACACACCTAATACAACTAGGAGTTGTATAGGTGCACTAGTTCGGCGAAGAGATGGTAAAATATGGATGATATGAGTGGCAAAGAAAAGTAATATAAATCTGTAATAAAAAGTGCAGCAAGCAAACAAGTGGTAAACGTGAGCACAAATGGTATTGCAATGGTGGAAACAAGGCCTAGGCTTCATACTTTCACTAGTGGAAACTCCCAACAACATTAACATAGTCTAATCACATGATATTTCCCATAAAACATGAAAGGGAGATGCACTCGGAGGTCATTCCTTTGTGGTCAAGAGAGGACGAGAATTATGTAGGGATACAAAAGCACACCTCAAAGTTCGTAGTTCTCAATCTATGGATTTCCCAATGTCACCACGGCCATCCAAAGAGAGTACCACAATCACCACAACATATCTCAAGGATAGTCAAAGACAAGCACCAAGAGACTCTCAATCTTCAATCAACACACAAAAGAGGAAATCACTAATGAAAATATTCTTCTAATCTATGTCCAATAGACCGCTGTCACCTTGGTCTCGGAGATTATACTAGATAAAGACAAGTGAGTACATCAATCCAATACATAGAGGAAGGGGAAATATCATGGGATCACCCTAGATTAACATAGCCTATGATCACAACGAAGATCACATCATGGGAGAGAGAATTGACCACATAGCTACTGGTAGAAACCTCAGTCCCGAGGAGGAACTACTCCCGCATCATGGAGGGAGGAAGCAACGTCGATGGAAATGAATCTGGGGTGGTGCTACTTAGAGTATGTCCATAAGTTTCTGGAAAACAACACGGTTTGGTAAATCTATTGATGTGATTGTGAGAAAGTCATGATGAGCGGGAGCAAGAGTTGTTCATGACTCTTTCTTGATATTGATGTCTGAAACCTCCTAATACTTGTTGCAGACACAGGCATGTCCATGTTATATGTTGATCATACTTGCATATGAAAAACTAGCTTTCCGCAAAACTGCCAATTTAGTAGTAGAGCCTTGCATAATTATTCTGTCATCACACTTGGGTTGCTTGCGAGTACATTCAAAGTACTCATTGGCTTGCCACTGGTTATTTTATTGGCCAGGCATGAGAGAATAGGATATGATGAAGATTTCTTGGTGACGAACATGCGAGCTAGGGCGCTTCCCGGTCAGAATGCCTGTAGGGTTAAGGCAGATGGCATGTGTCCAAGTTGTTATTGAAGATTTCCGCTGCAGTGATACATTCAAGACTTGACCATAATGGTCCTATTTGTGTAATAAGGTATGTATGGATGTAAGACTCTTGTTATACAGCTTCTGTGTGTTCAGTGATCATTGATCTCTGGGATCACTGTACACGTGCATTCGGTGATCACGACTTATGAGTCGGGGTCCCCACACGGGGGGCTACTGTCGGTGTTCTGGGATCGAGGGTACCCAAATCCGTCTGCCTGCGACCCAAGGCGTGGCCCATCGAAGGCCCAACATGGCTAAGCGGCAAGATCCAGTGCAAAGACCCGCGCGAGGGCCCCTTACCTTGCGAGGTGTACGATGCGAAGACCTCTGAAGGGGGTCATCCTCTCGAGGTTGCCTCCGGAGGAGCGGACGTATCAACGCAGCACCCGGCGTCGAGAGGCCCCCGGTGACGTGAGCCATGAAGACAAAGGCTAGGCGGGCGCCAACGGGCGCATGCAAGGATAGTTTCCCCTTTGGTGCTAAGGAGGCAAGGACGTACGCGGGTTCCCGACAAATCCCATAAAGGTTTCCATTCCAGTGCAACAAGACCAAGACCACGAGCTGGGTAGGATAGATGTCATCACTGAGCCCACCTGCGTGTCATCAACCAGAAGCTTTGCAGGCAAAGACCACCTTTAGTCAGGATAAGATGTACTGTTGTACACCTTCGATTTGGCTGTTGTGGCAACCCTGCCCGCCATGCGCTTCGGGGGAAGTGGACCATGGCCAGTATAAATATAGGCTAGTCCTCAACGTATAAAGGGACCGGATTCTGAGCCCTCCTAAGGCATCATACCTGTAGTAGTTCATCCTTAACCTCCTCGCGAGGCAATCCAACAACCAAAGCAGGAGTAGGGTATTACACCGCAAAGGTGGCCCGAACCTCGGTAAAACCATCATGTCCATCCCCACCATTGCGCTCTAGCTCGTGCGCGTCGAACCATGGCCATGGCGGTGCATTGATTGATTGAGAGAGAGAGAGCACAAATCCTTCTTGCACGAACCTGTGTTCAAACCTTCTCGGGACCACGGATCCCCAACTCCACAAATACCAATGAGGTGAAATGGATATCTCTATCTACACAAAAAGATAGAAAAAAATAGTTACTGGTCAATAACCAGATATGAAACATACACGAAATGAAAAGAAGGATCTTCAATATCGTCATGGCAATCACGCAAGGACAGTAGAAAATATAAAACGACAACATTGATTCATATTATCGGTAACATTACGATCAACAATGACATTAGTCAAATATGGCATTACTGTAATGGTTGCGTTGCTCGTTTTACTAGATACATAAGATCAACAACAGCTAAAGAGTTGGTACAAGGGCATGGGACAGTGGGGACACGAGGACATTCACCAGCATAAAGAAGCAACTTGTCATAATGGGAAAAATAGCAGGAGGGTACCATTTCTAGAACAGTATAATTGCATCATATGACTGGAGGCATTAGATTGACAATAACATTGGTTTGACATTTCCTTACTGTAACAGTGGGATTGCTTTGTTTAACAATCGCCCTTATATTACCAACAACAAAAAGTTGATATATGGGCATGCGACAGTGGATGTATCAGCACCATATACCTACAAGGAGGCATAAAGTGGCGATGCCAACATCCAATCAAGATTTGGGCTAGTCCCAAATTTTGTTCTCTTTACGCACCTTTTCAGTAAAAAAAGACACATCCATGATATTTTGGCCCGAACGAATGTTTTTCTTTCTTATGACACTTCTATGATGATAATTGCGACAAAACCCGATATCATGATAAATGTGGTGGGCTCCTACTTCTATGACAAAAAATCTGACAGAAAATGGGCTTTTCCTCCTGGGCGGGCCGGAGATGCACTTGCATTACATTCTTTGGGCTATCCATGACAGAAAAATTGTGGTAGAAGCGAGGGCGACAAAAAATTCCGGGGAGCTCCTAGCTACGTGGGTAGTCGGGGCGAAGCGATGCACGGAGGTTTGCGCGTTTCTCTCGTATATGTAAGTGCATGTGTGTGAGGCGTTGGAGCCCGAGCGAGGCATTCACTTACTAAAACCGAGCGCATACAATCTACATTACTAAACCCAAGCAATCGATCCCTTGGCTATTAAGTGAACCTGGGCGATTCCTTCGCTACTTCTGCTAACTGAACTTGATCGATTGATCGATTGCTGCTTGGAAGTGCAACTAATCCCAGGGTGGTTTTGGTAATTTATAACAACATATATCTCATTGAACTAATGATTCCTCAAGCTAAATATTTCAGTAAAGTTCAATGAATGGCATGGCTATTGTGGAGATGTGGTCCCCTCAAAAAGCTAAGGAAGCAAGTCTGGCAAAAGCTCAAGACTCTACCTTTTCACTTTTAGTGATTCAAGATCACATAGAGTCCTTAGGAAAGCCAATACTATTAAAGGTGGATGAGGTGTTGCTTAACTAATTGGTTGCTCATAATGCTTGATGATATGCTCCAAAACCCTCACACAACCTCTCCACTCCAAACAAGTCAAAACCAAAATGCCAAACTTGGACTCGCCAATTTTCATATCTAGTCCCGCCGAGTTTCGTTTGACTTAGCCAAAGCCATAAACTCTAACATTTCAGTCTCAACGAGATAGGATTTCGGTCTCACCGAGATGGCTCTGTAAACTCTCTATTACAGGTTAATTTATTTTGGTAATACGAAGTTCATTAATCGGTCACACCGAGTTTACCTTGCCAACTTTGTGATGACTTAACCCTAGCCTTCGGTCCCACCGAGATGTCCCAGTCAGTCCCACCGAGGTTCCTAACATTCACATATTTGAACCTTTCGGTCAGACCGAGTTCACTAAATTAGTCCCACCGAGTTGGCCAAAATGTGGTTAACGGTTGGATTTATGTGGAGACTATATATACCCCTCTACCCACTCTTCATTCATGGAGAAAGCCATCAGAACAAGCCTACACTTCCATTACTCATTTTCTGAGAGAGAACCACCCACTCAAGTGTTGAGATCAAGATATTCCGTTCCTACCACGTAAATCTTGTTATCTAGCCTTCCCCAAGTTGATTTCCACTCAATCTCTACTTCCACCATATTCAAATCTATGAGGAGTTGTTTGAGTGTTGAGGAGACTATCATTTGAAGCATTTGAGCAAGGAGTTCGTTATCAACACACCGTTTATTAACTTTTGGAGAGTGGTGTCTCCTAGATTGGTTAGGTGTCACTTGGGAGCCTCCGACAAGATTGTGGAGTTGAACCAAGGAGTTTGTAAGGGTAAGGAGATCGCCTACTTCGTGAACATCTACCCTAGTGAGGCAAGTCCTTCGTGGATGATGGCCATGGTGGGATAGACAAGGTTGCTTATTCGTGGACCCTTTGTGGGTGGAGCCCTCCATGGACTCGCAAAGCCGTTACCCTTCGTGGGTTGAAGTCTCCATCAACGTGGATGTACTATAGCACCACCTACCGAAACCATGACAAAAACATGCGTGTCTCCAATTGTGTTTGCCTTCTCCAAACCCATCCCTTTACCTTCATATGCATTGATTTACTTTCCGCTGCTATACTCTTAGAATTGCATGTGTATGTTGATTGCATGACTTGTGCTAAATTTTTAAAAACTGTCAAAACATAAAATTTGAAAATGCTAAGTTTTTATTTGGTCAAGTAGTGTAATCACCCCCTAGACATACTTTCGATCCTACAAGTGGTATCATAGCTTTGGTCTCCATTTGCCTTGATTTCGATATCTTTGATGATCATAGCCTTGGTTTCACAACCTAGGAGAGTATGGCGTCTAGCGAGGGAAGTTACCACCGTAGAGGTCCTTACTTTGATGGTACAAATTTTGCTAGTTGGAAGCATAAGATGAAAATGCATATTCTTGGACATAACCCCGCCGTTTCGGCTATTGTGTGTATTGGTTTGCAAGGTGAATTATTCGATGGGAAGGAAGCAAACCATGAAGCCTCCGCTGAAAAATTGAAGATGTAGCAATACAATGCTCAAGCTTATGATATCCTCTTCAACGGATTGTGCCTAGAAGAATTCAACAAAATCAGCCGTCTTGAGAATGCAAAGGAAATTTGGAATACTTTGATTGATATGCACGAAGGTACCGACTCTGTCAAGGAATCCAAGTTGGATGTGCTTCAAAGTCAACTTGACAAGTTCAAGATGAAGGATGGTGAAGGTGTCGCTGAAATGTACTCTAGCCTTGCTGTCATCACAAATGAGATTGCCGACTTAGGAAGTGAAGAGATGACCAACAGATTCATCATCAAGAAGATCCTAAGAGCCTTTGATGGAAAATATGATACCGTGTGCACATTGATCCAAATGATATCCAATTAAAAAGATTTCAAGCCAATGGAAGTCATTGGATGAATTGTTGCTCATGAGATGTCACTCAAAGATAAAGAAGAGCTTCACAACAAGTCTAGTGGTGCTTACAAAGCTTCATGTGACGCTCCTACATCATCAAGTGAGAAACAGGTCTTCAATTAAGAATTGAGCTTAATGGTGAATAACTTCACCAAGTCCTACAAGAATAGAAGAAAAGGGAGAAACTCCAAATCAAGGTCCTACAATGAAAAAAGATCTTCAAGTCGTGATCGGAATTGCTACAATTGTGGAAGAACCGAACACTACTCCAATGAGTGTACGGCTCCCTACAAGAGAAGAGAAGACTCACCTAAAAGGAGGAGTAGAAGAGAAGATTCACCACCAAGAGAGAGGAGTAGTGATGGTCGTTATGAATGAAGACCTTCTCAAAGAAGCAAAGATTCAGAAAGGAAGGACAAATCATCTAGGAGCTATACAAGACGAAGACATCAAGCTCATGTTGGTGAATTTGTATCCGGTTTCGACTCCGATGACCACTCTGAAAGAAGCAACTACTCCGACTCCGAGGATACTCAAGATGAAGGTGTTGCCGGAATTGCTCTTGTGTCATCCAACTCCTACGACCTATTTGACTCACCAAATGAAGTAATTGGAAGATGCTTCATGGCTAAAAGACCTAAGGTATCACACCACGAGTATCTCGATTTTAATAGTGATGAAGATGATTTGCTAGGAGATGATGATTTACTTGTTGGTAGCAATAGTGATGAAACCAATGATGAAATTGCTATTTATCATGCTAATCAAGATAAAATGAATGAAAGTAATAAAGAGAATATTGAGCATCTAACTAAAGAATTAAACACACTCAAGTTAGCTCATGAAACTACCTTACAGGATCATCCTGAACTTTTGAGGACACATGAGAAGCTACACTTTGAGAAGCAATCAACGGTGATCTTCGTAAGAAAAGTTCCTCTTACGTTGCCAAGCATTTACTCTTATCTACTTACATGCCACAAGTAAAATATAGCAGTAAGAACAAGAAAGTTTCTTCCTCTAGTAGTAACAACAATCATGCCAAATCCAATGATGTTTCTTCTAGTAGTTCTCTTGATTCCACTAATGATTCTCTTAGGCAAGTTACACTTGAGCAAGAAAATAGCTTATAAAAGGGAATTATGAAGAAAGGTGTATACAAGAGCCTTGCAGGAGTAAGCAATTCGACGAAATTGTAGGCAAGCAAGGAAGGCACCGGAAGAATCAGGTGTTGGTTTTGAATGAAAGTTCAATGCCAATGGAGTTGAGTGGGAAGAAGATCAATACCCCAAGACCAAGTTTGTTCCTCAACAAGAGAAGTATGATCCTACTTCCTTCAAGGGGACACAAGCACAAGACGATCTTCCACCACAAGACCACAAGCTAAAGGGCAAGGACAAGCTTCAAGAAGAGATTGATACATTTGTAGAAGCTCCTAAGGCCTTTGTCAAGTGGGTTCCCAAGACTACATCAAGCTCTACTTCATCAACTATGACTACAACTCCAAGGCTTCCCATCAAGATGGTGTGGATCCTGAAGAAGAAGAACTAGAGTGTTCTTATGGGTGACTCCACCAACATACTTCACTCATATCATCTTGGCGAGGACAAGTGCAAACAAGCTCCACATCTTGCACCAGTTCAAGGAGTCACAAACCCTCTTGTTGGTAAGACAAGGGACAAGGTAACCTAATGATTTCACGGACATCACCTTGTGTGCAATTCCCTATATGTCCATTGATATCTTTGTTTGTTCCTTGTGGGACTAACCCGTGTAGGTATTGAAAGTACAACTTGCTCCAATGGATTTCTCCAAATGATCTACATCAACGTTGAGCATTCACATCTTCAACACCTACATGAAGTCTTCATCGACAAAACCCAATGTTAGTTCATCCCTCTTAGGGGGATATCACATCTAGGGGAAGCTTTACTCTAAGAATTGAGCTAAAGCAACTCTAATGATGTGAACACAACAATGCTATATGTAAAGTGGAAACCCCCCTTGTGCTTAAACGATGAGTATGACCTATGATCAAATGTTCTCATTTGACTCCTAAGTCAATATACTCATATATAGATGACCTAGTCATCGCCAGTTGCTTCATAGATGCTAGAATGTTAGCGCATGCTTTGCCACATATTTCATTATCCATCTTATTGTGTGAGCATGCTAGTTGCATATTTTAATCATTCGAGGACATCCAGTTGTTGTTTGATTGTTTGGCTCTTTATCTTTGGCCAAATGGATGGACAAGAATGCCTAAGCACTCCCTCTAGCTATCTATGATTTTATCGTCTCAAACTCTATTCATGCTATACATCAAAAAGTTTGAACATGTATGTATCGGACCCACCAAGTGAGGAGCACTCGGTGTCACCGATCTGATCAGGGCTTAACTTCCAAAACCTCCAAAATGCATTTCAGTCAGACCAAGAAATCTCATTCGGTCCCACCGAAATCATTTAGGTTTATCAGTTTTTGTATCTCGGTGAAACCGAATAAACCGTCTCGGTCCAACCGAGTTGCAATAGCCCATTGCTAAATGCATCTTGCTGCCATCGAAATAGTTTTCTTTGTCCCGCCGACAGATCTCCGTATATAACTCGCGAACAGAATTTTTGGAAACATCTCCAACAGTTCTAATCTCGCACCACAGCTCTGCCGCCGCCGTGGTCCAAGGATCGTCGCCATCACCACCAACCGCCGCCTGCTATTGGAATCCATCGCCGCCGAGGGCATTCTTCTCCACCCCTCGTCGCCGTAGGAGATCGTCACCAAGTTAGGGTATGACTCATTTGTTTTGTGTTCTCCAAATCTAATTCATGCAGAAAACAACTTGCCATTGATCTTGCCACGTTTGCAAATTTCTTATCCAGCAAAACTAATCTTTAGGGTAGATGGATTTCAAAAAACATAGGGTTAGTTCTCCGCCAAACCCATCTCGGTCCGACCGATTTACAAGTCTCGGTGTCACCAAGTTGTCGTAAGCCATTGCACGGGTACACCTCGGTCCAACCAAATTGTATCACTCGGTGAGACCGAAACTAGCAGCTTAGTGAAACCCTAACAACTCAGAGCCACCGAAAACTACCTCGGTCTTACCGAAACAAGTATGTTTTGGCTCTGTATTTGCTTCGGTATCACCGAACTGGTAAACTCGGTCGCACCAAAATGGATTTTGCAGAAAACTATAGTTAAGTTTTTCAAATCAATTTTTTCAAAACAAACTGTGCTTTGTGATGCTCATCCACTCTATCTCATATATATCTATTCACAGTGTCAGCTTGCAGTTTCAGATATGTCAAAAGGCAGTGACAGTCAGAACAGGTCAAAGGAGCAGGAATAATTGAGTGAGGGCTCTAGTCCCAATAACTCCAGCTACTATGAGAGCAGTAGAAGCACTCCCAGTGACCTTCCAAAGGCAGCTACCAAGTCAAGGAAGAAGAAAAGTTCTGATAGTGAGTATGAAGATTTTGTAGCTGGTGAGGCCACCTCAAAGAAGAAAGTTGCAAGGAAGGAATATGGCAAAGTTGCTTCAACCAAGCCTGGTTTGAACAAGAAAGCTCCAGCCAAGAGAGTGCCCATGTCAAAAGCCAGAGCCTCAACTCAAGAATACATGGATTTCACACTTGAAACCGGAGATGATGAGCCAACAGGAGCTAGCAAAAGAGCTAGGAAAACAACAGCCAGAGTGGTTGGCAAGCCATCTATGAGAAATGATGGTGATGCTGAGGAAGAAGAAGAAGAAGAGGATGTTGCACCAGCACCTAAATCTCAGAAGCTGATGGGGGATGCCATTAAGTCAGGGGCTGCTCCTTCAAAGCCCAAAACTGCCCCCAAAGCTGCTGCCCAAGCCACCAAGTCAGCACCCAAGAGAAACACAAGGAACATTACAGCTGCAAAAAATAACAATGCTCCATTGCCTCAAGCTCAATAAGAAGAAGAGGAAGAGCAGGCAGAAGATAGTGACTATGATGAGTCACAAATGCTGAGAATACTCAAGCCTAAGATTCCAGAGCATAATGATGCTCATCCTAAGGCTGAAGACATGAAGTTGAGAAGAGATGTAAGCTTAAGAGCATGGAGGAAGTCAGATGCATATGACGTAAGGAGAAGAACAGCAGTTGATTACAGGTTTCACACAAAGGAGCAACAATATTTCTATGAGGCAATACTGCTTGACAAGAAGCCCATTGTCTGTGACATGAAGTGGTTGGATTGGAAGTATATTGATAAACATGATGACTACTTTGCACATGTGCATGAGAGCTTCAGGATGACAGACACTGCAAAATTTCTTGGGAAGAAGCTAGGAAGATGGAAAAATGAAATGGTGATGCAATTCTACTCCACATCCCATTTCTATCCATATGGGACAATTGCATGGATGACCGAAGGCACTAAGTATCAGTCCACAATCCCTGAATGGGATGCTATGATAGGTGCTCCAGCTGAGTCAGAAGATGATCCAGACATCTATGCTAAGGCTAGGACGAGCCATGACACCATCTAAAACATGTACAAGCCTATCTGCCGGAACCCCGACTTAGAAATCGAGATCACCGAGTGCACGTGTACAGTGATCCCAGAGATCAATGCTCACTGAACACACAGAAGCTGAATGACAAGGGTCTGACATCCATACATACCGTCTTACACAAATTAAGGCCACTATGGCCAAGTCTTACATAGATAAAGCCTCACGGCTGAATAGCAAATAACTCAAATAGCGGAAGTCTTCGATGATAGGTCGAACCCATGGCATCTGCCTTAACCCTACATGCATTCTGACTGGGATAGCGTCCTAGTTCGCATGATCGTCTCCAAAGAATTCTTCCTCAAATTCCTGTTCCTCCATGCCTGGCCAATTAAATAACCAGTGGCAAGCCAATGAGTACTTTGAATGTACTCGCAAGCAACCCATGATGTGGTTCAAAGTAACAGTGCAATTGAACAATTATGAGCAATCTAGCAATGGCTCGAATAAATATTCTACCATCAAGTATATGCATCAATAACTTCTCGTAACCTCGAAGACAGGTTACCGATATCAACATGAATATGATTCAACTCATCCAGTCAAGTCACCACCTTGACTCACACACTTTCGTCGATGAAGTAAAATTCTGGACATAGTTTAAGTAGCAGCACCCAACTGTCCATGACCGTGGACACGGCTATTCGAATAGTTTTACACTCTGCAGAGGTTGCGCACTTTACCCACAAGATCCAGGAAGCTTTCGTGTCATCCATGATCCCGCAGTACTTCAAGTACTTGGGGGAAGCACCCGGTCATTATCTTTCCTTAGACGACACTAACATAGAGTCCACTCGTTGGTACACGGCCCTCGAGTACAAACAATAGTTCACGGGACTTGCCCTAATTTCAATGTCACTCGTACCCGAAGGGACCAACGGTGTGTCCGGTGCCATGTAAAAACAGTCATGGTCGTCTATCCAAGCACGACCCCGTCCCGGGAAAGACCTCAAGTCTTCCCGTCACTAGTAATGCGGGCACCATGCTAGTATCGACCTAAGTAATCAATAAAGCCCCGTCCCATAAGGGGTAGTGTGGTTGCACATGTTTGGTTGGGATGATAGTCACACATAAATCTAATCCATTATTTCACCCATGCACAAGATTTAACCGGCACATCACTTCTTCCTCAAGTGATGACCTAATTCAACGTCACCCTCGGGCATTAGGGGCACCCGATGGGTTTTATGCAAGGATTTCAAACACGAAGGTTCATATCACACATGCATCACTAAGTATCACTACTTACTATTTGCACATCATCTAGCACATATCAAGATTAAGAGCAAGGCATGCATCATGTGGTGGTTCAACTAGGTCACCATTGTAATGCTATCATCATGCATCGAAAACAAACGGGTTCCGAAGAACAAGTGTATCATGGTCAAGGGCTGCTTGCCTGGATTGGCTTGGTCTTCAAAGTCTTCAAATCCTTCTCCTTCTCCCTCTTCAGCAACTCCGTCAAATACGGTATCTATTCATCGCATAAATACAACGGAAAAATAAGACCACAAATAAAACAGAAAAATCAAAGTGCTCAGAAAAATGTCAACTTATTTTTGTTAAATACTAGAGGGAAAACTAAGATGGAGAAAATTCTTAGTTGGAGTTTTGGAGTTAAAGAATGGAATTTAGGGATTTTAGAACAGGAGTTTTATTGCTCAAATTTGAATTTAAATTTGAACAGAACAGGAAAGTTTCATAGACATGTGTGAAAGTGACACCATTAAATAGGTTGGAATATGACAAGAATTTAGGAGTTGGAATTATTTCATTTGGACTAATATTCATTTCTGTAAAATTATTTGAAATAATTACAATAAGAATAAAAAGAAAATGGCCCTGTGCTACTGGGCCAGAGTGGCCACAGTGCACGGCCCAGGGCATCCAGCCCAGCCGCTCGGGCGCCAGCGCGCGCACGTCAGGCTTTCAAACCTAACGGGCGGGGCCCGGCGGTCAGCGGCTGTGAGGGGAGGGAGAGAGGGGTGAGGATGACAGGCGGGGCCCGCCTGTCATCTTCAACCTCACGGCCACGGCCACGGCGAGCTCACCGGCGACGATTCCGTCCACGGCGACGGCAATGGAGGGCAGGGATGGGTTCAGCGAGGAGTCGGGGAGGTAGTGGTGGTGGTGCGGCACGCCGGGGAGGTCGGGTTCGTCGGCGGCGAGGTGGGACGGCGGAGGGTCATCGGGAAGCTGCTGGCCAGCTCGTTTCCGGCAGCTGCAGAAGGGGAAAATGGAGGGGAACGCATCAGTGATGCATGGCGGTTCTAAATCGAGCAAAAGGAGGGGCGGAGGAGGCCCGTACTGCGAGATCGCCGGCTGCCCGACGAGGCGGAGCTCCGGTCGATCCCGAGCATTGCGGCTCTTCGGGGATGAACTAGCAGTGCTGGAGGACTAAAGAGGATGTGGTGAAGCTGCTGGTGCTGAGTGGAGTGCTCGGGGGGTCCTATATATAGGGGAACGGCGAGGTCCCGTGGACCTGTGCGCCGGCGAGCTGCTGCTCGACGCCATAGCGCACGAGAGGCGATGGGAGTGTGTCTGCGGCGTTGCTGGACGAGCCCTACGCCCATTAGAGGAGAGAGGAGGAGCAGGGAGGCTTCCAGACGAAGCGCGTGTGTGAAGCCGAGGAGTGGACGTCGCGGGCAGCCGGTGCGCGTGTGGCGACGGCCACTGGAGGGCGCAGGAGGAGGGGGACAGTACTGGTGGAGGCTGCGGATGTCGAGGCGCGTTGGGAGGCGCGAGGGGAGAGCTCGAGGCTGTCGGGGGCAGGTGATTGGGCGAAGCTACAGTGCGCCACTGTAGCGCGCTCTGGAGCGCCCTTATCGCATGCCATGGCATACCATTGGCCCTCTGGACGCGTCCATCGTGTCTGGGGGGTCCAGGGTGATGCAAGCACTACGGTTGTGGCTTTGGATGCTCTGGAGATGCTGTGAGAGAGGAGAGGAGCTGGTGACTTGGTAGAAAATGGCTGTCCAGCAAGGTGAACTAGGGTTTTTACCCCTCAATCATGGAGCTGGAGACATGGGAGAGTTACTGGGGGCAGCTAGTAACTAGATGAACGTGTGGTAGAAAGTTGAGGCCAAGGTAAATAGTAAAAGTGATCAAGAAGAGGGTTTTGGTAATTTTGCAGAAGGTGTTTGATCAGCGTTTGGTCAAGCAAATTATCTCCACTTGCCATGACACTTAACAGGATTGAATGACATGTTAAAATAGGGTGTTTCACCAAATTTGGGCTCATTTGAAGAAACTAGCCAATGTAACTTTGGCGAACCCTAGAAAACAACAGAAATGGCTTCATCTTGTTTGAGTCAAGCTAATCATCTCCCCTTGATGCACCACTTGGTGTAGTTTCATCATTTGGGGTATTGATCATGCCCACAAAGTTTGAAGCTCCAGGTAAAAAGTTGGTAATGTAAAGTTGTTCAAATTTGCATTTGAACAGAAAGGGTTTTGGGGTATTCTGATCAAGTTGCTCTACTCCAAATCTTATGCCATTTGGTCTAGATGCCTTATTAGGCATTTCTAGCCTGTGCACCAAGTTTGAGAGCATTTGAACAAGTTTGGCAATGTAAAGTTGCTCAAACTTCAAATATGGACATAATGGTTATGAAGCATTTTTGAGGATGTTTTCTTGCTTCCCAAGGCATGGGACTTGGCAAGATCATCAAATATGTCCTATATGACATGATAGAATTTCCCTGGAATTTTTGGAGAATATTTCCTTTGTAAATATTTCAAAAGCTTGAAATATCCAGAAAGGGTTTTAGAGGGATTAGCCCATTATTTTGAACATGACCAAGTGTTGAAACTCTTATATATGGACAATATATGTCCTCTGAGTCTCCCTGAATTTTGGCAAATATTTTTGAATTACTTAAATAATTTTCCCCTATTAAAGACCATTTCTGGCCTTAAGAAAAAGCTTTTAAATAAAATAGGAAAATAACTTTTAAAATTACACCTTTGTGGTTTCTGGAAATCCTATGACTACTAGGTCTCAAATACACCGTTTGAAATAATTTTCTCACCCTAAATTAAGCACTTGCAGTGCAAATCTCAATTCAGGGGTTTTTGGAAAACTAAATTTATAAAATACATTTTGGCCAAATTAATTTGTAAGAAATTACTATACTGTTATATAACACTTGGCATGATCATTGGGCAGAAGTTTTGGGTATGGAGATGAATTCTACAAGAGGTAATAGTTGACTTTAATGAGCACATGAAAAAGCACATGGAGAAAAACTCAATTCCAGATAAAGCCAAATAATGCTAAAAAAAATTGTTGGTCCAAATTTTCATGCTTCATTGATGCAAATAACATGTTACAAAATGCAGGGTGTGACAGACCTACCCCCCTTACAAGAATCTCGTCCCCGAGATTCCTAAACTAGGTCTTAAAAGAGATCGGGAAACTCGGATCTAAGATAGTCTTCACGTTCCCAGGTTGCTTCTGCTTCGGTGTGGTTGCTCCATTGGACCTTGAAGTACTTGATGGTGCGGCTTCGCGTCCGCCGTTCTGCTACGTCCAGTATGCGAATGGGCTTCTCGCGGTAGGTCAAATCAGGCTGCAAATCAATGGCTTGGTGATCAACATCCTTGTAGAGATTAGGCTTGTGTGGAACTTGGAGACATTTCAGGAGTTGTGACACATGGAATACATTGTGCAAACCAGATAGCTCGGGTGGTAGTTCCAACTAGTAAGCCACTTCTCCTCGTCGTCCAGTGATCTCAAAGGGTCCAATGAACCTTTGTGCGAGCTTCCCCTTGACGTGGAAACGCTTGGTTCCCTTCAGAGGAGTTACCCGCAGGTACACATGGTCTCCGACATGGAAACTCATGTCTCGACGGTGAGTGTCAGCATAGCTCTTTTTCCTTGACTTGGCTGCCTTCAAACGTTCTCTGACTAGTTGGACTTGCTCTTCAGCTGCGCGGAGAATATCCGGTCCAAAGACTAGCCCTTCTCCAGTCTCTGACCAGTTGAGGGGTGTGCGGCATCTGCGTCCGTACAACACCTCAAATGGTGCCATCTGAAGGCTCGACTGGTAACTGTTGTTATAGGAGAACTCGGCAAAAGGGAGACAATCTTCCCACTTGGCTCCATATGCCAAGACACAGGCTCGGAGCATGTCTTCGAGAATTTGATTGACTCATTCTGTCTGACCTCCGGTCTGTGGGTGAAAAGCCGTGCTGAAAGATAACTCGGTTCCCAAGGCTTCTTGGAACTTCTTCCAGAACCTAGAGGTGAACTGGGTTCCTCGATCTGACACAATCTCCTTGGGAACGCCGTGAAGACTTACGATTCTGTTGATGTAGAGAGCTGCCAGCCGGTTGCCATCATAAGTGGTCTTGATAGGAATGAAATGGGCCACCTTGGTCAAATGATCGACTATGACCCAGATAGAGTCATGTCCTCTATCCGACCTTGGTAATCCAGTGATGAAGTCCATTCCGACTTTATCCCACTTCCACTCAGGGACCTGGAGTGGCTGAAGCAATCCAGCAGGTCGCTGATATTCAGCATTGACCCTTTGGCACACATCACACTTTGCAACATAGGTTGCAATCTCTCTTTTCATCCCGTGCCACCAGAATCATGCCTTCAAGTCTTGATACATCTTGGTTCCTCTGGGGTGGATGGAATACGGAGTGTCGTGGGCTTCTTGCAGGATCAGGTTCTTCAGCTCTGTCTCGTTTGGTACGCAGATGCGGCCTTTGTACCAAACAATCCCGTGCTCGTCTTCAGAGAATCCTGGGGCCTTGCCTAGCTTCATCTTCTTCTTGATGCCTTCAATGCTTGCATGTCCATCTTGTGCCTTCTTGACTTCGTCCATCAGGGTTGGTCTGACTTCCAAATGATCCAGAAATCCGGGGGTGACCAATTCCAAACTGATTTGTTCGAGTTCCTTAAACAAGGCTGGATGCCTTTCTTGAATAACGGCATTCAAAGAGCAAGCCTTCCTGCTTAAGGCATCGGCCACCATGTTAGCCTTCCCGGGGTGATATTGAACACTGAGGTCATAGTCTTTGATGAGTTCCAACCATCTCCGCTGCCTCATGTTCAATTCCATTTTGGTGAAAATGTACTTCAGACTTTTGTGGTCTGTGTATATCTCACACCGTTTCCCTAGGAGGTAATGGCGCCATGTCTTCAAGGCATGAACTACTGCCGCTAACTCAAGATCGTGAGTAGCATAGTTCTCCTCATGAGGTCGTAGCTGCCTCGAGAGGTAGGCTATGACTCGGCCTTCTTGCATCAGAACGCTTCCCAATCCGGTTCGAGAGGCATCACAATATATCACGAACTCCTTGTGAATATCAGGTGTTGCCAGAACTGGGGCGGTGGTCAATCTCTTCTAGAGCTCTTGGAAGCTTTCTTCACATTTTGGCGTCCACTCGAACTTCTTGTCCTTCTTGAGGAGCTGAGTCATTGGCCGTGCAATGCTAGAGAATCCTTCTACGAATTTGCGGTAATAGCCCGCAAGTCCGAGGAAGCTTCTGACTTCCTTGACGGTCGTTGGAGATTGCCATTGGGTCACAGCTTCGATCTTTGCGGGATCAACTGACAATCCTTCTTCGGTCAAGACGTGACCTAAGAATCCAACTTTATGCAGCCAGAACTCACACTTGCTGAATTTGGCATACAGTTGGTGCTCCCGAAGCTTGTCTAGGACCATCCTCAAATGTTGCTCGTGCTCTTCCTCCGACTTCGAGAAGACAAGAATGTCGTCGATGAAGACAACAACGAACTTGTCCAAATATTCCATGAAGACTTTATTCATGAGATACATGAAGTAAGCTGGGGCATTGGTTAACCCAAAGGACATGACCGTGCACTCGTACAGGCCATATCTGGTTACGAATGCCGTCTTCGGAATATCTTGGGGTCTGGTCTTCAGTTGGTAGTACCCAGATCTGAGGTCGATCTTGGAGAACACCTTGGCTCCGCTGAGCTGATCAAACAGATCTTCGATCTTGGGAAGTGGATATTTGTTCTTGATTGTAACTTCATTGAGGGAACGATAGTCAATGCATAAGCGAATGGTACCGTCCCTCTTTGCCACAAACAAAACAGGTGATCCCCAAGGAGAGGCACTTGGGCGGATAAATCCCTTCCTCAGCTGCTCTTCCAGCTGCTTCTTCAACTCGGCTAATTCTTCCGTCCCCATTCTATAAGGCTTCTTATAGATGGGTCCTGTCCCGGGCACGAGCTCGATGATGAACTCAATGTCACGGTCAGGGGGCATTCCCGGTAGTTCATCCGGAAAGACATCAGGATACTCACATACCACCGGTACTTGCTCTAGCCCAACTTCAGACAGACAGTTGACTTGAATAGCTTGAGCGGAAGAGGAGTTGGGAGCAAACTTGACTTCGACTCCTTGGTCATTGGTCACAGTGACTGTCCGATTGGCACAGTCTAACAAGCCTTGGTGCTTGCTGAGCCAATTCATGCCTAGGATCACATCCAAGCCTTGTGATCTCAGGACGATGAGGTCTGCTAGGAAATCTACACCGTTAATGGTAATACTGACTCCCTTACGGCCTATCTTGGCTCTCATCTCTGCTCCGGGGGTCTGTATCATCATAGGGTTATTCAGGGGTGTAGGGGTCATGCCACTTTTTAATGCAAATCTTTGAGTGACAAATGAATGCGTTGCTCCAGAATCAAACAAGACAATTGCAGGTGCTGAGTTGACAAGGAACGTACCCAGCACGACGTCCGGGTCTTCTTGGGCTTCTTCAGCAGTGACGTGATTCACACGCCCTTTCCCATGGTTAGGTGGATTGCGAGGAGCTTGGTTCCTTGGTGGCATCCCGCGGCCTTGTCCTTGGTTCTGCGCATTGGGGCGCAGGGCATCAGGCTTCTTGTTGGGGCACACCCTTGAGATGTGTCCGGACTGACCACATCCAAAGCAAGTGACTTGGTTTGGATTGATCTTGTTGCCACCATTGGTATTGGGGTTGAAAGCTGGCCTTGGGTTGGCATACTGCTAAGGCTGATAGTTGGTGTGAGGTGCAGGAGCTCTTGGTTGCTGATAGGTTGGCTTGGCCGGGGCTGACTTCCACGGACGAGGCTTCTGGTTGCTGGAACTTCCCTTGCTGACCATCTTGCGCTTGCGAGTGTCTTCCAAAGCATGCCGCTTGTCTTCAAGCATAAGTGCCTTGTTCACCAGGTCAGGGAAGGTTGGGCAGTCGCACACGACAAGCGAGTATTGCAAAGTCTGATTGAGGCCTTCCATGAAGCGCTCCCTTTTTGCAGCATCAGTGCTGACATCTTTAGGGGCATACCTTGACAGAACACTGAACTTCTGCATGTACTCCTTGACAGTGCCACTTCCTTGCTTCAGGGCTCGGAACTCACGCTTTTTGACAGCCATGATTCCGGAAGGAATGTGGGCCTTGTGGAATTCTGCCTTGAAGTTGACCCAAGTGATGTTTTGTTCAGCATGCATGACCTTGAATCCATCCCACCGAGCTCTAGCAGTCCCCCCGAGGCAGTGGGCTGCATAAACCACCTTCTCACGATCTTCGATGCATCCGACTAGTTCCAGTATTTCCTCAATGGAGCGGACCCAGTCGTCTGCATCCAGGGGTTCAGCAGTCTCCATAAAGGTTGGCGGTGCATGCTTCTTGAACTCTGCCAACGTGGAACGTCCATTGCCATTCCCCGCCGGCCGGCGGTTGTTGGTGACAGCTTGAGCAATCAGCTGAAGGGCTGCAGTGTTGGCTTGGCGTTCCTCTCAGAAAGCTTGGAGAAGCTGAGCCATGTCCATGTTCGGGGGAGGTGGTGGTGGTGGAGCTTGGTCGTTGGTTTGGTCCTGGCCTGCCTCTGACTGAGCGGATGCTCCGGCTTCAGGCTGCTGGGTAGAGGCACTAGTACGAGTTACAACAGGCATCCTGTTGGAGCGGTAAAAGGTCTCATGACTCGGAAGAGGGAAAGCAAGATAGATGGGTGCCTAGTAAGGGGGTGGGTGTGACACTAATCAAATCATGCAAGGGCCGTAATGCCAAAACACATTCATAAAAATCCAAATGGGTGATGCAGTCGTTTACACATTCCCGAAGGAAGAATACGACATACATCCAGACACAACAAAATCAAACACTAGATGGTTTCATATGAACCATACAAGGACTCGACTGCGCATAGGGGTTACACGACCTATCCTAGCGTAGAGGTCACAACTGGCATATCCGAGTAGTGAATAATGCCTAAGCGGCGGAATGCTCGGTCGCGTATTCCGGCTCTTCTACGTCTTCCTCCTTGTCTTCATCTGTCTGGGCCCCCGTGTCACTTGAGGGTGTGGGGGAGTGGAGGAGTTGGATACGACAGTGCTTCGTCGGTGGTGGAGGGAAAAGCTTGCGATATTCCCTTGCCGTCATCCGGCGTCGCCGAGGTGGTTCTTCATTCTTAGAAGACACATCTTCGGAGGGCCTTCCGCCTCGGTATGCAATAGCGGACTGTCCGGAAGGTGCTCCTTCCTTCTTGATCCTATTAGTCTTCTCTTGAGCTTGACGAAGAAGCGCCTTGGTCTTGTGAAGTTCTTCTCGAAGCTTCATCGATTCCGAGGCCAAGTCTTGTGCCAAGCTGTCGGCACATAGACTAAAGTAGGTTTGGAACCGAAGCGAGAGTCCTTCCTTTAGTGGAGGGGCTAGTGCGCTGCTTTCTTCTTCACCTTCCTTCCGGTAAGGTAAGAAGCGAGTTATCATCTTGGCTGCCATCTCTGGAAGAAGCTCGCGGAGACGGGTTAGTGCCTTGAGTGCAGCAGCCTCGACAGCGAGATGTAGTGTTGCCATCTGGGGTCCCTCGAAGAACCAACTTGTGGGAGGATCGTTTGCCTTCACGATTACTTCCACATGGTACTCCACCTCAGTGTCGCCAACCCAATGCTCAAGGTATGTGAGGATGGGCGCTCGGTGGAACTGACACTCCTGGAGGCTATCCTCTAGAAACAAGGGAAACCCAGTGGTCAGGTGCTCTTCGGGTACAGCGGCCATCTACAAAGGTGGAATAGGAGGGGTTAATAAGCTGATGAAATCTCAGGTTTAGAAAAGAAGAGAGGTTCAGAAGGTTTTTGAAAAAGGGTCTCATCTAACTAACGCCCATGCTAACTAAGGCTTCCTGCAGTCAGGATGGCTCTGATGCCAGCTCTGCCGGGACCCAGACTTAGAAATCGAGATCACCGAGTGCACGTGTACAGTGATCCCAGAGATCCATGCTCACTGAACACACAGAAGCTGAATAACAAGAGTCTTACATCCATACATATCGTCTTACACATATTAAGGCCACTATGGCCAAGTCTTACATAGATAAAGCCTCACGGCTGAATAGCAAATAACTCAAATAGCGGAAGTCTTCGATGATAGGTAGAGCCCATGCCATCTGCCTTAACCCTACAGGCATTCTGACTGGGATAGCGTCCTAGTTCGCATGATCGTCTCCAAAAAATTCTTCCTCAAATTCCTGTTCCTCCATGCCTCGCCAATTAAATAACCAGTGGCAAGCAAATGAGTACTTTGAATGTACTCGCAAGCAACCCATGATGTGGTTCAAAGTAACAGTGCAATTGAACAATAATGAGCAATCTAGCAATGGCTAGAATAAATATTCTACCATCAAGTATATGCATCAATAACTTCTCGTAACCTCGAAGACAGGTTACCAATATCAACATGAATATGATTGAACTCATCGAGTCAAGTCACCACCTTGACTCACACACTTTCGTCGATGAAGTAAAACTCTGGACATAGTTTAAGTAGCATCACCCAACTGTCCATGACCGTGGACACGGCTATTCGAATAGTTTTACACTCAGCAGAGGTTGCACACTTTACCCACAAGATCCAGGAAGCTTTCGTGTCATCCACGATCCCGCAGTACTTCAAGTACTCGGGGGAAGCACCCGGTCATTATCTTTCCTTAGACGACACTAACATAGAGTCCACTTGTTGGTACACGGCCCTCGAGTACAAACAATAGTTTACGGGACTTGCCCTAATTTCAATGTCACTCGTACCCGAAGGGATCAACGGTGTGTCCGGTGCCCTATAAAAACAGTCATGGTCATCTATCCAAGCACGACCCCGTCCCGGGAAAGACCTCAAGTCTTCCCTTCACTAGTAATGCGGGCACCATGCTAGTATCGACCTAAGTAATCAATAAAGCCCCGTCCCATAAGGGGTAGTTTGGTTGCACATGTTTGGTTGGGATGATAGTCACACATAAATCTAATCCATTATTTCACCCATGCACAAGATTTAACCGGCACATCACTTCTTCCTCAAGTGATGACCTAATTCAACATCACCCTCGGGCATTAGGGGCACCCGATGGGTTTTATGCAAGGATTTCAACCACGAAGGTTCATATCACACATGCATCACTAAGTATCACTACTTACTATTTGCACGTCATCTAGCTCATAGCAAGATTAAGAGCAAGGCATGCATCATGTGGTGGTTCAACTAGGTCACCATTGTAATGCTATCATCATGCATCGGAAACAAACGGGTTCCGAAGAACAAGTGTATCATGGTCAAGGGTTGCTTGCCTGGATTGGCTTGGTCTTCAAAGTCTTCAAATCCTTCTCCTTCTCCCTCTTCAGCAACTCCGTCAAATACGGTATCTATTCGTCGCATAAATACAACGAAAAAATAAGACCACAAATAAAACAGAAAAATCAAAGTGCTCAGAAAAATGTCAACTTATTTTTGTTAAATACTAGAGGGAAAACTAAGATGGAGAAAATTCTTAGTTGGAGATTTGGAGTTACAGAACGGAATTTAGGGATTTTAGAACAGGAGTTTTATTGCTCAAATTTGAATTTAAATTTGAACAGAACAGAAAAGTTTCATAGACATGTGTGAAAGTGACACCATTAAATTGGTTGGAATATTACAGGAATTTAGGAGTTGGAATTATTTCATTTGGACTAATATTCATTTCTGTAAAATTATTTGAAATAATTACAGAAAGAATAAAGAGAAAATGGCCCTGTGCTACTAGGCCAGAGTGGCCACAGTGCACGGCCCAGGGCATCCAGCCCAGCCGCTCGGGCGCCAGCGCGCGCACGTCAGGCTTTCAAACCTGACGGGCGGGGCCCGGCGGTCAGCGGCTGTGAGGGGAGGGAGAGAGGGGTGAGGATGACAGGCGGGGCCCGCCTGTCATCTTCAACCTCATGGCCACGGCGACGACGAGCTCACCGGCGACGATTCCGGCCACGGCGACGGCAACGGAGGGCAGGGATGGGTTCAGCGACGAGTCGCGGAGGTAGTGGTGGTGGTGCGGCACGCCGGGGAGGTCGGGTTCGTCGGCGGCGAGGTGGGACGGCGGAGGGTCGTCGGGAAGCTGCTGGCCAGCTCGTTTCCGGCAGCTGCAGAAGGGGAAACTGGAGGGGAACGCATCAGTGATGCATGGCGGTTCTAAATCGAGCAAAAGGAGGGGCAGAGGAGGCCCGTACTGCGAGATCGCCGGCTGCCCGACGCGGCGGAGCTCCGGTCGATCCCGAGCACCGGGGCTCTTCGCGGATGAACTAGCAGTGCTGGAGGACTAAAGAGGATGTGGTGAAGCTGCTGGTGCTGAGTGGAGGGCTCGGGGGGTCCTATATATAGGGGAATGGCGAGGTCCCATGGACCTGTGCGCCGGCGAGCTACTGCACGACGCCATAGCGCACGAGAGGCGATGGGAGTGTGTCTGCGGCGTTGCTGGATGAGCCCTACGCCCATTAGAGGAGAGAGGAGGAGCGGGGAGGCTTCCAGACGAAGCGCGCGTGTGAAGCCGAGGAGTGGACGTTGCGGGCGGCCGGTGCGCGTGTGGCGAATGCCACTGGAGGGCGCAGGAGGAGGGGGACAGCACCGGTGGAGGCTGCGGACGTCGAGGCGCGTTGGGAGGCGCGAGGGGAGAGCTCGAGGCTGTCGGGGACAGGTGATTGGGCGAAGCTACAGTGCGTGGGCGCACTGTAGCGCGCTCTGGAGCGCCCTTATCACATGCCATGGCATGCCATTGGCCCTCTGGACGCGTCCACCGTGTCTGGGGGGTCCAGGGTGATGCAAGCACTACGGTTGAGGCTTTGGATGCTCTGGAGATGCTGTGAGAGAGGAGAGGAGCTGGTGACTTGGTAGAAAATGGATGTCCAGCAAGGTGAACTAGGGTTTTTACCCTTCAATCATGGAGCTGGAGACATGGGAGAGTTACTGGGGGCAGCTAGTAACTAGATGAACGTGTGGTAGAAAGTTGAGGCCAAGGTAAATAGTAAAAGTGATCAAGAAGAGGGTTTTGGTAATTTTGCAGAAGGTGTTTGATCAGTGTTTGGTCAAGCAAATGATCTCCACTTGCATGACACTTAACAGGATTGAATGACATGTGAAAATAGGGTGTTTCACCAAATTTGGGCTCATTTGAAGAAACTAGCCAATGTAACTTTGGTGAACCCTAGAAAACAACAGAAATGGCTTCATCTTGTTTGAGTCAAGCTAATCATCTCCCCTTGATGCACCACTTGGTGCAGTTTCATCATTTGGGGTATTGATCATGCCCACAAAGTTTGAAGCTCCAGGTAAAAAGTTGGTAATGTAAAGTTGTTCAAATTTGCATTTGAACAGAAAGGGTTTTGGGGTATTCTGATCAAGTTGCTCTACTCCAAATCTTATGCCATTTGGTAGATGCCTTATTAGGCATTTCTAGCCTGTGCACCAAGTTTGAGAGCATTTGAACAAGTTTGGCAATGTAAAGTTGCTCAAACTTCAAATATGGACAGAATGGTTATGAAGGGTTTTGAGGATGTTTTCTTGCTTCCCAAGGCATGGGACTTGGCAAGATCATCAAATATGTCATATATGACATGATAGAATTTCCCTGGAATTTTTGGAGAATATTTCCTTTGTAAATATTTCAAAAGCTTGAAATATCCAGAAAGGGTTTTAGAGGGATTAGTCCATTATTTTGAACATGACCAAGTGTTGAAACTCTTATATATGGACAATATATGTCCTCTGAGTCTCCCTTAATTTTGGCAAATATTTTTGAATTACTTAAATAATTTTCCCCTATTAAAGACCATTTCTGGCCTTAAGAAAAAGCTTTTAAATAAAATAGGAAAATAACCTTTAAAATTACACATTTGTGGTTTCTGGAAGTCCTATGACTACTAGGTCTCAAATACACCTTTTGAAATAATTTTCTCACCCTAAATTAAGCACTTGCAGTGCAAATCTCAATTCAGGGGTTTTTGGAAAACTAAATTTATAAAATACATTTTGGCCAAATTAATTTGTAAGAAATTACTATACTGTTATATAACACTTGGCATGATCATTGGGCAGAAGTTTTGGGTATGGAGATGAATTCTACAAGAGGTAATAGTTGACTTTAAGAGCACATGAAAAAGCACATGGAGAAAAACTCAATTCCAGATAAAGCCAAATGATGCTAAAAAAATTTGTTGGTCCAAATTTTCATGCTTCATTGATGCAAATAACATGTTACAAAATGCAGGGTGTGACTCTATCCCTAATGAATACAAGGATTAATTCAAGTTTGGGTCAGTGTAGTATCTATTGGCTGGACTTGGCACCATCAACTCCATTCTGAGACACACTTCATTGCCAAAGTCTGGAGATGACAGGTTGATCAGAGGACACTCCATTAACTTGCTTCACCATTATGATGTGCTAGAGAAGTTCAAGGTCATGAGTCTGATTGTAGAGACAATCAAGAGGACATCTGCTGACCAGAAGAGATCTTCTGGATATGCCCCACATATTAAGACACTCATCAACTCTAGAGTGGGCACAGACACATATCTGCTTGATAGGAGGCACTTGCCCGTAAGACCTAAATTTGAGGATAATGAGGTGGTGTTGGACCCTACACACCCCTCATCTGCACAAGCATCAGAGGCATACATGAAGGAACAAGCTGCTCAGCAAGCTCAAGCTTCAACCTAGACAGTCAACATTTCAAGCCTAAAGTCAAAGAGTGACCATATGACATATCTTCTTGAATCTACAATGAGGATGGAGAAAGGATTGGCCACCCTAACTCGGAATCAGGCTAGCCTAGAGAGGATCATTGAGGATAAGTTCCACGCTCTTGATACTAAGGTAACAGAAGTGCAGACCATCGTGCAGAAGTTCAAGCAATATATAGACAGAGCAAGAGTTGCTACTAGATTGAGTACTGACAGTGATGAGGAGGATGCTACCAGATTTCAGAAGGTGCCCCGAGGACAGAGGACTAAGACAGTGTTAGTGGGTGACGTGAGACCCACTCAGTCTACCGCAGTTCCTGCTGCCCAGGGAGTCACACATGCATCAACTCCACCAGCCCCTTAGACATCAGCTGATATCTTTGCAGAAGTAGTTCTCTCAACACCATGTACGCACACTAGAGACAATAGCCAGAAGACCCCTTCAGGAGCTCCAGGAGATGCCTAGAGAGACGCATAGCCTATGTATATTTTAAACTTTTTGGTAACTTGTTTCCAAAGGGGGAGAAATATATATAGATCATATAGGCTTCGAGAGAGAGAGAGAGAGAGAGAGAGAGAGTTCCGCTTTTTTATTGCACTTGGTTTTTGCTACTATCTTTTGGTGATTTGCTTGCATGATACTTGTGTGTGAGATGCTACATTTATGGTTGTGTTGATCATACTTTGCTTGGGTGATATCTCTATGTGATCATTTGCAATTACCTTTGGTGATGAGTACTTGTTATTCACTTATTATCCTTTTGAGTGCTCCACCAAAATGTACGTGATGTGTGAGATGTGACCCATGATCCTATATAGTTGTGCATTTGTATTCAAATGCAAATATTTAGTAATGCACAAATTTAGGGGGAGCTCTTGCTTATCACATAGTTCTCAAAAGCAACGATATATTTCATTCTTTTATCATTTGTCGAAGCTTTGATCGATATGTTGTTATCAATTACCAAAAAGGGGGAGATTGAAAGTTTAACTAATCCCCCGGTGGTTTGGGTAATTTATAATGACATATAGCTCATTGAACTAATGATTCCTCGAGCTAAATATTTCAGGGAAGTTCAATGAATGGCATGGCTATTGTGAAGATGTCGACCCCTCAAAAAGCTAAGCAAGCATTTTTGGCAAAAGCTCAAGACTCTACCTTTTCACTTTTAGTGATCCAAGATCACAATGAGTCCTTAGGAAAGCCAATACTATTAAAAGGGGATGAGGTGTTGCTTAACGAATTGGTTGCTCACAATGCTTGATGATATGCTCCAAAACCCTCGCACAACCTCTACACTCCAAACAAGTAAAAACTGAAATGCCAAACTCCGACTCACCGATTTTCATATCCACTCCCACCGAGTTTCCTTTGACTTAGTCAGAGCCATAAACCATAACATTTTGTTCTCATCGAGATAGGCTATCGATCTGACCGAGATAGCTCTGTAAACTCTCTGTTACGGGATAATTTATTTCAATAATACCGAGTTCATTAATCGGCCACATCGAGTTTACCTTGACAACTATGTGATGACTTAACCCTAGCCTTAGGTCCCACCGAGATGTCCCAGTCAGTCCCACCGAGATTCCAAACGTTCACATATTTGAACCTTTTGGTCAGACCGAGTTCACTAAATTGGTCCCACCGAGTTAGCCAAAATGTGTGTAACGGTTAGATTTTCTGTGGAGGCTATATATACCCCTCCACCCACTCTGTGGAGCCTACACTTCCATTACTCATTTTCTGAGAGAGAACCACCTACTCAAGTGTTGAGATCAAGATATTCCATTCCTACCACGTAAATCTTGTTCTCCAGCCTTCCACAAGTTGCTTTCCACTCAATCTCTTCTTCCACCATATCCAAATTTGTGAGGAGCTGTTTGAGTGTTGGGGAGACTATCATTTGAAGCATTTGAGCAAGGAGTTCGTTATCAGCACTCAGTCTATTGACTTTTGGAGAGTGGTGTCTCCTAGATTGGTTAGGTGTCACTTGGGAGCCTCCCACAAGATTGTGGAGTTGAACCAAGGAGTTTGTAAGGGCAAGGAGATTGCCTACTTTGTGAAGATCTACCATAGTGAGGCAAGTCCTTCGTGGACGATGGCCATGGTGGTATAGAAAAGGTTGCTTCTTCGTGGACCCTTCGTGGGTGGAGCCCTCCGTGGACTCGCGCAGCCGTTATCCTTTGTGTGTTGAAGTCTCCATCAACGTGGATGTACGATAGCACCACCTATCGGAACCACGACAAAAACATCTGTGTCCCCAGTTGCGTTTGCCTTCTCCAAACCCCTCCCTTTACCTTCATATGCAATGATTTACTTTCCGCTGCTATACTCTTAGAATTGCATGTGTATGTTTATTGCTTGACTTGTGCTAAATTGCTAAAAACTGTCAAAACATAAAATTGGGAAAGGCTAAATTTTTATGTGGTCAAGTAGTCTAATCACCCCCCCCCCTCTAGACATACTTTCGATCCTACACTACTGTTGCTTCTTACTGAAGCCCATCAAACCTGCTTCCTCTTGATGAACAGTGAACGTGGGGGTTGGTTGGACGAGTCGAGACGTATGTGGTCGGGGTTGGATAAACAGTTCCCGGTTTGGGGTGGATGAACAGGACCTTGTGGAGGGTTGGTTGAACAGTAGCCGGTGGATGCTGGATCAACGGTAGACCGTGGATGAACAGTCACTGGCGGAGGTAGGAGGAAGCCGCGGTGGATGAACAGTATCATGTGGAGGCTGGAGGAAGTCGATGGTGTATGAACCGTAGCCTGTGGAGGCTAGAGCGAGGCAGTAGACGGTGTATGAACAGTAGCCCATGGAGTCCCAATTTGCGGTATGCCACACCCCTCCCAATCACCAGGACCCTGTTACTACCGTTGGCGCTTCAACAGAAGTCTGTTTCCTCCATTTCGCGGTACGCCACGCCCCTCTCGATTAACAGGACCCCATTTCGACCGAAGGAGCTCGAACACAAGTCTGTTTCCTCCATTTTGTCGTATGCCACACCCTTCCTGATGAACAGGACCACGTTTCGATCGTACGTAGTAGAACAGAAGGTCGTTTTCCTCCATTTTGCGGTAGTTTTGGAGCATGGCTATATGTATGTGTACTCCATATGTACGTATGTGTCCGTAGTTTTGGAGAGTGGTTGTACGTATGTGTACTACATTTAGAATGAACTGCATGGACTGCTCGTGGGGGACGGATTGTACTATGACATGTGTCGTAGTTTGCTCGGCCACGGTTCATCCTGCAGAGACACTGTGTATATACGTACACATTGGCGACCACCCAGACAACGCTACATACTCTTCCACCGGGTTGGTCCTAGCTTTCAGGGAGGACAAGGAGGCACTTCCTTGCGTGCAAAGATATAGCTGGCGCGTCCCAGCTGTCAGGGGCAGGAATAAGAAGGCACTTCCTTTCGTGATAAGACATAGGTGGTGGGTCCCAGCTTTTAGGGGGAAGAATAATTTTATTTTTGCGTAATAAGGAAGTGGTTGCATGTGTGCGTCCATGGACCTAGTGCGTCCCAACTGTCAGCCTCTCCATGTATAGTCCTCTTTCAATGACTCTCGTTTGTTGACCACGTTGACCATGTCACGCCGAGTGCACCAAGGTGATCGATGACGGCGAGGCCTAGGAAGGGAACGGCACAAAGCCGGGGACACTACAAAAAAAAGACACATCCGTGATATTTTTGGCAGAACGAAACTTTTTTCTGTCATACTTATGACACTTATACGACGATAATTCTGACAAAACCCGGTATCATCATAGATGTGGTGGGGTGCTACTTCTATGACAAAAAATCATGACAGAAAATGGGCTTTTCGTCCTGGGCGGGCCGGAGACACAGCTGCATGACATTCTTTGTGCCGTCCATGACGGAAAAAAACGTGGTAAAAGCGAGGCGAGGAAAATATCGGAGTGTTCCCGGTTACGGTGGGTGGTTGGGGCCGAGCGATGCGCGTTTCTCTTGTACACGCACGCGCATGGGTGCGAGGCGTTGGGCTCTAACTGAACCCGAGTGAGGCGTTGGGCTCTAACTGAGCTCGAGCGATTGCACTGCATGCAGGCTACGCGTTACTGAAATCGAGCTATCGATCGATGGCTGTTAACTGAACCCGATCGAGCGATTCCTTCGCTACTGCTGCTAACTGAAGCCGATCAATGCTACCTCTGCATGAATAGCGAGCGTTGCTGGGGGGTTTGGGTGAACAGTTCCCGGTGGGGGTGGCTGAACAGGACACCGTGGTGTTGCCTCTGCATGAACAGGACCCCGTTCGATCGAGCCGGTTGGGGCTGCATGAACAAGACCCCATGGAGGGCTGCATGAACAGTACCACCCCGTGAAGGGCTGGATGAACAGTAGATGGTCGAGGGCTGGATAAATAGTAGCCCGTGGAGGTGTGGTTGAACAGGAGCCCGTGGAGATGGCTGGTTGAACAGTAGCCGGTGGAGTAGCGCGCGTTGGAGGCCGAACAGTCGTAGGTGGAGGCTAGAGGAGGTCGACGGTGGATGAACAGTAGCCCATGGAGGCTGGAGTGGGTTGACGGTGGTGATGAACGGTATCCCGTGGAGTCCCGTTTTGCGGTACGCCACACCCCTCCCGATGAACAGGACCGTTTCGACCGTAGCGCTCCAACACAAGTCCGTTTCCTCCATTTTGTGGTACGCCACACCCCCCCAATGAACAGGACCCTGTTTCGACCGTAACGCTCCAACACAAGTCCGTTTCCTCCGTTTTGCGGTACACCACACTCCTCCCTATCGATAGGACCCCCGTTCTGATCGTAGGAGGTCCGTTTTCTCCGTTTTGTGCTACGCCAGACCCCTCCCGATGAACAGGATCCCGTTTCGACCATGGCCGGTCGAACACAATGCCGTTTCCTCCGTTCTGCGGTACGCTAGGACTCCTTTCCATTGGCTGTTCCGTCCAAGCCCTCCCGATGAACACAACGACGCATTTCGTTCCGACCCAGCCGGTTGGCTCCCCATGAACACGACGATGACGCCGTTTCTCCGTTCCGACCCAGCCATGTACACGAGCCCTGGCCGACCGTACGCACGAGTAGACGTTCGAGACCCCGCCCGTTTGTACGTACGTGGCCATATTTACTTTCTCGCACCCTGGCCATTGTACGTACATGTACATGCTACGTGCACGCCTCTGCTACGACACGTGCGCGCCTCTACATCGACCAGTATGTACATACACGTTCGCGACCAGAATGACAACGCTACGTACGCTTCGACCAGGTGGGTCACGACTGTCTGGCACTTCCTTGCGTGCGAAGATGTAGCTGGTGGGTCCTAGCAGTCAGGGGGGCGAATCGTTTTTTTTTTGCCAGGGAGCACTTCCTTGCGTGCAAAGATGTAGCTGGTGGGTCCCAGCACTCAGGGGGAAACGTTTTTTCGCGAAATACGGTGGCCCGTTCGATGGGTCCCTGCTGTCAGGTGGAGGAATAATTATTTTGTGTGTAATAAGGAGGCACTTCCTTGCTGCGGCCGTGGACCCAGCTGTCAGCCTCTCCACGTACAGTCCACATCCGATGAAAGCTGTTACTCGACCACGTTGACCATGCCGCGCCGAGAGCACTAGGGCGATGGACGACAGCGAGGCCTAGGAAGGGGACAACGCGGAGTCGGGGAAGACGTGGCAGTGGATGCCCACGCGTAGAGGAGTATGTGGGTTCACTGGTTTGCTGCGGTCTGAGGCTACCATTGTCGTAGAATAACAGGGGGTGTGGGTGAGTAGAGGGATGGCCAGCGGTGAGAATAGTAGGGGCAATGAGGCCTCCGTGGCAGCACAGTCGGCCACGGGACGCAGGAGCATGCGGCATGACCGTCGCTGCTTTGGACGGCTAGAGAAACAAGACCAGAGGTTGAATAAGCACTACGGCCGTTGGATGGACATCGTACGGTCACTGGAGCTAGAATCGTTCATATTGACTAAGTTGACAAAGCACACCGTCCCCGTCAACTTAGTAGGCCCACAAGTCAGCCTCCAATCATTTTTTGTGCGTAATAAGGAGGCACTTCCGGTGGGTCCGAGCTGACAGCGGGGGAACGTTTTTTCGTGGAATATGATGGCCCGTTCGGTGGGTCCCAGCAATCAGGGGGGAATTTTTTTTCGTGAAATACGGTGGCCCGTCCGGTGGGTCCCAGCAGTCAGGGGGAAACGTTTTTTCGCGAAATACGGTGGCCCGTCCAGTGGGTCCTTGCTATCACGTGGAGGAATCATTATTTTCCGCGTAATTAGGACGCACTTCCTTGCTACCGTCGTGGACCCAACTATCGGTCACTCCACGTATAGTCCTCGTCCGATGGAAGCCATTCCTTGACCACGTTGACCATGCCACGCCGAGATCACCAGGGCGGTGGACGACAGCGAGGCCTAGGAAGGGGACGACGCAGAGCTGGGTAAGACGCTCTAGTAGAAGCCCGCACGGAGAGGAGTACGAGGGTTCCCTGGTTCGGCTGCGGTGTGAGGCTGCCGTCGCCGCGGAATAACAGGGGGTGTGGGTGAGTAGAGGGATGGCCTGGCCAGCGGTGGGAATAGTAGGGGCGGTGAGGCCTCCGGGGTAGGACAACCGGCCACGGGAGGCAGGAGCATGCGACATGACCGGCACTGCTTTGGGCGGCTGGAGCAACAAGACCAGAGGTTGAAGAAGCACTACGGCCGTTGGATGGACATCGTACGGTCACTAGAGCTACAATCGTTCATATTGACTAAGTTGACAAAGCATACCGTCCCCGTCAAATTATTAGGCCCACAAGTCAGCCTTCCACCAAGGTGGGTCCCAACCAGCAGGGGGAGTATTCATTTTTGTGTGCATAATAAGGAGGTACTTCCTGTGGGTCCATGCTGACAGCGGGGGGAATGTTTTTTTTGTGCAATACGGTGGCCCGTCCGGTGGGTCCCAGCTGTCAGGGGGGATACTTTTTTCGCGAAATACGGTGGCCCGTCCGGTGGGTCCCTGCTATCAGGTGGAGGATTCATTATTTTCCGCGTAATAAGGAGGCACTTCTATGCTGGGTCGTGGACCCAGCTGTCAGCCTCTCCACGTGCAGTACACGTCCGATGGAAGCCATTCCTTGACCACGTTGACCACGCCGCGCCGAGAGGACCAGGGCGGTGGACGAAGGCGAGGCCTAGGAAGGGGACGATGCGGAGCCGGGGAAGACGCGCTAGTGGAAGCCCGCGCGGAGAGGAGTACGAGGGTTCACTGGTTCGGCTACGGTGTAAGGCTGCCGTCGCCGCGGAATAATAGGGTGTGTGGGTGAGTAGAGGGATGGCCCGGTCAGCGGTGGGAGTAGTAGGGGCGACGAGACCTGCGCAGTAGCACAGTCGGCCATGGCAGGCAGGAGTAGGCGGCACGACCGGTGCTGCTTTGGGCGGCTGGATCAAGAAGACCAGAGGTTGAAGAAGCACGACGGCTGTTGGATGGACATCGTACGGTCACTGCAGTTAGAATCGTTTATATTGACTAAGTTGACAATGCCCTTGGTACGCGAAATTTAGTAGGCCCACAGGTCAGCTTCTGAAACGGTGTGCCCCAGATGACAGGGGGAGGAATCATATTTTCGGCGCGTGAAGCTAGAATATCCGAGATTGAAGAAGAAGCACGTCATCCATTGGATGGACATCCAACAACCACTGCTGCTAGAACCGTGTGTTGACTATAAGTTGACAAAGCCTTGCATACGCGTTAACTCTCTTTTTTTGAGGGGACGCGTCAACTTAGTAAGGCCACAAGTGTGTGGCAGAGAACTTATAGCCCATTTGAGATTTGTAAGAATGTGCATCCAATTTTTGAATTCTAATGGAATTTACTATAGCCCATTTACAGTTTGTTAAAAGTACAGCCTATTTCAACCAACCGTTCAAAACAGAATTCAATAAAAATTCCCACATTTTGATGGGATCCAAAATATTTTTATCCCGAAATTTCTAGTCAGATTAAATACAATTTCAATATAAATATATATTACGTATAAATCCAACGAAACATTGCGCTCGCAACAATTAATGAAATTAAAATTTTCAATATCCAAAAATAATATTTTGTAAAGTAATTACGTGTCTGGTGCATTTTTTTATAGTTACTGCCCTGTTTTTATAATTACATCCCATCTATTATTTCTTAAAGCCCATTTCCTTGTTAAGCCTAATGCATTCCTCCTAGGAAAGATTTCCAGCCCAGCGGGGTGGAGAATAACAACTTGACCTTGCCTAGGTATTCCTACAAAAAAGTATAGCTGGGCTAGCCATTTTCAGCTTGAAAAATAATAATATCTAGGCTGGATATCTGGCCTGGGCTAGACGGGTCACAGCCCGCCTAATTAATAGCTGCAACGATGTTTTTGTTGTTGTTCAGAGGAGAAAAATTAATATCTGGGCTAAACATCGCTCAAGAAAAACTCTGCAGTGCTCACACCTCAAAAACATAAATACTGCTCGAGCTGCTTGGTCCCAGCTGTCGGCTGCTTCTTGTGCAATTCTCTCGTTTATTGACTACATAGGTTGACAATGGTGTGGGTCTGTGATGTCAGGAAACCAGGAGGAAGAAAAAAATATAGCTTTATATAATAATAAGGAGGCACTTGCATACGTGCAGTTATGGCCCTGGTGGGTCCCCACTGTCATCCTCTCCAAGTAAAGTCATCTCCTCATCCTCATGTTTGTTGACCATGTTGACAACGTGAGATGGCGGCGCCACGTCGAGCGCAACAAATCGAAGGACGACGGAGAGGGCCTCGTGGGCCCTACAGATGGTCTGATACAGCGCCCACTGCTCATTCGGGAAGCCTGGATCATAGGGCCACATGTCCGCGACGACATCGTCATTTGCTTGTTCACCAGTGCTCATTGAGGAGACGGAGGATGCAGCACAGGTCCTCCTACGCTGGTAGCTCTTCTGCCATTAGGGCGTCGAAGTGCGGCCGCACCTGCTCTACGATGAACACGACATGAACCGGCTTGGACAGTGGCGCCGACTCCTCAACGGAAGCTACGTCCATCGTCTGATTGTAGTCGCTCAGCTCGGTGAGGTAGCTGACGAGCCAACATGTCCGGTTGCTGGACCGACCCACTGCCAAGCAGGAGTCTGACTACCCTGGCCCACCCAGACCACCTCCCTCGCCCGCGCGCGCTTTCCGCCTGAAACAGTCAGTGCTGCCCGCCCCGCTTCCCGGTGCAAGTGATTGCTCCGCCTTCAAACAACACATGTGCCGTCCATCCGTCCTTCTGCCGCCCACATTAATGATACGCGGTTGCCAAGGCGGCCACTGCAGCGCCACACGTCCGTCCCTCCGCCGCCCACCATTGCTATATAAACTGCTGCGCCGGCCATAGCCGCAGTCATGCACATCCGTTCCTATTCTCCTATCCACACCACTATTGCCCACCATGGGTTCCTCTCACTCCAGCGCTCTTCGGGGCGGGAGGACGACGGACCAGAAGGAGATGGTAGCCATTGCTGCTGACTGGCTGGCCGGCAGGCAGCCGGAGGACGATGACGTCCCAATGGAGAACATGGTAGTCAACGATCTGGCGCCAACCCCCTCCTCCGCGCTATCCTCGCTGGTGCATTGCACCATGACCATCGGCGAGGCCCGTGCCCAATATATGGACATGGTGATGCAGAAGCGTGAGGAGCAGTTCCAGGAGGCGGAGGCCGACGCCGCCTACAACCACCATATTCTCCAGGAGCACCTGCAGGCGGAGGAGCAAATCGCCGCGGAGCGGGCGGAGCAGGAGAAGCTGCTCGACTCATACCGCTCCGCCCGTGAGGGCGGCCTCGAGCGCTGGCGGTGCCGCATGCGGGTGGCGGAGGCTGCAGCCGCTTACAAAGAGGGCGGTGAAGTGGGCGAGGCGCTGTTTGGCGAGATCAAGGATGAGGCAGAGGACAATGCCGGCTCCGATGAGTCCCCGCTCCGCTGGCGTCGACGAGGCCCTACTCTGTCGAGGCCCTGAGGTGCCAACAATGAGGCAGAGGACACCGCCGGCTCCGCTGAGGCCCCACCCTGCGGGAAATGAGGGGGAGGATTCCCCCCACTCTGCCGAGGTGCCGCCCGCCGGCGACGAGACAGAGGACATCGCCGGCTCCTCTGAGGCCCCGCCCCGCTGCCAACGAGGCCGCGTCGCACAGAAAACGAGGAAGAGTAGAACACGGCAAGTCACCGCCGCTCGGGTCCAAGTAAGGCCACCGCTGCCCTAATCGCTATGACAAGCTAGGCGGGTTGGCCACTGACTGCCGGTTAGCTTCTTGGCGGCGACGTGGAGTCGGAAAGCTATGTTGGAGAAGGACGCTACTTCTGCCTAACTACTGGTGCAATTGGCTAACTGACACGTGGGCTCAATAGGCATCTGGGCCACATGTCAGTTATGCAACTGCACCTGCAGTTAAGTCACTAAAGCTTCTGTTCGGCTCAGCCGGACACAGGTGGGTAGCTTCGGTTAATTAATTATACCTCCAGCGCACCCCTTTTTAGTTGAAGAATGTATGAAATGTACTGAAATCCGACATGTTTATATCAAATCCGACCGTGTATGAATGAATTTATTTCGATTAGTTCGAATTCTTGTATCACCGGCATTGGATGAACATGCAAAACAATACGTACTAGCATTATTCCCAGGTTGATCACCTCGTTTGCAGTAGCTTCACATGTACTCCCTCCGGTCCTTTCTAGTCTGCATAGAAGTTATGTCTGCAGTCAAAGTATCTCTACTTTGACCAATCTTATATCAAAAAGTATGCACTTTCACAATGTGCGAAGTAAAAAGGAACAGGAGTACAAAGAGCTTGAGCAGCTTTTTAGCATTCATGTACATTGCAATCAAACACACAAGCCTAGCAATTCGTAGAGAACATTCAAAACAATCGAGGACTATGCATCTCAGTGATTCACATGTTAGACCCAATATTTACTTCACAACTAAAGAATAAAGAAAAAATGGATCGACGCTGCTGACAGCAAAGGGCGTCCCATTGGAAAATATCAAACACATGTCTTCTCGCTAAAATCAATGAGCAAATTTTGCCAAGGTTTTCCCATTCCAAAATATCAAATGCCTATGATTGTGGAATGGGCCGGGTTTGCCATCAGTTCAGACATTGACATGGCACCTTGTGCTAAATAAACCAGTTGTTCTTTTTGTGCAGTTCCACGAAAATCAACCAAAATCGCGCGTAGCTTGTATGATTTCGCCCTTATATGTTGCAACGCCTTGAACTTATCGGCACCTCCTTTCTTGTGGTGGAAATGAATGATTCTATGTATTCATGAATAGTTTGTGCAGTTCCCATTGAAATCAAGCTGAGCACCCCTGTTTGCACAAATAAAAAAAAAAGTGATTAGTATAAAGCAAAATGTACTATGAATTGACAGTTTAAACAGGCACCTACATGGTCCATGTAGAGCACACTTTTAGAAAAATGGAACTCACCGGAAAGAATCCTGGAACAACATTGTACTCGCGCATCACAGCAAGAAAATGGAGATTTGTCAGTCCTTCTGAGCTCAAGTTAGCTTGGTCTTGTGGGGGGTAATGTAACCATCCTTCAACTGCTCCTTCTGATGAGAAGATAGAAAAGGCTTCTTCATCCTGGCATAATCGGAACTAGTCACTTCATGTACTCTATATTCTTCTTCGGTCCTTGTTCATTTAATCCTCCTCCCAAGGGGATTGGAGTGGATTGGAGAGGATTTTGGCTTGTAGGGGATCTAATCCCCCTCAAACCCTACCATTCCCTTGAAAAACCACCTCAAACCGAACAAGGCCTCAGAGGAGGATGATACTATTGTGCAAAGACAAGAGGATAATTAAATGCTAGCATCCCTGTTTGCTTGAAAAAAGGAAAGGAAATATTTAAAACAGCACTGATGAAGCACTTCTCAAGGACAATACCACTTTTTGATGGCAGTATCTAAACAGTAGCACAACACCAATAGAGATGACAAAGCTCAATCATATGGATGAAATCAGTGGGTGTGTACCAACCTTTGTCAGGAGGCTTATTATGTAGAGCATACCGATGAAGCACTTCTCCGGAACCATCTGTTCCTATCTAAAGTGGTGGCCATGCTTACTATATACTCCTCGATTAGATTAATGTTTCGAACATCTTCTTGTGTAGTTCCACTAAAATATATGGTATCTTCAAAGAAGATCCTTGTTTGCACAAGTAGAAATAATTACGTATTACATTAAGAGTGGCATCAATTCAGAGGCAAAACAATTGCTCGTTCCAGCCATAGCAATAAATTAAGATGCAAAACTATATCATTACTTGTGTCATCACAGTTCCAGTGCTTCTCTACAGCACCAGGAGTTGATTTTTATTTTTCTTCCGCTTGTTCTTCCCCTTCATCACTTGGTTCAATAACAAACAAGCTTCGCCTTCAATGTAAGATTTGGCATGTCAATTAGGTTGCACAAGTATAGCACTAAACAATGACATTAATTTTCTGATGAAAGTGGCAAAATACACGCCAACAGTTGTGAAATATCCTTATCTTACCTCAATGGGATATTGCGGTGCACATACAGATTGGATGTCTTGTCTCCATTTGTGCAGTTCTCTAAAATCAAGCAACATTACCGTACTAGTAGCACAACATATGAAAGCACACTGAAGAATCATGTGAAAGAAGGCTAGTACTGACCTCTCATGATGCGGAATTCAAACAACTAACAAGAAGAAGATCTGAACCAAATTTGCCAACACGGATAGGAAGTAAGATCTCCTCTTGTGCAGTTCCACTAAGATCAAGCAATCAAGCAACGTTGTCGGTGTGACATTTTGGTTGAACTGCAGAAAACACTCTTAAAACAAAAGTGTTTTGTGCAGTGCAACAAAAGGTCACAATGGCAACGAGGTGAAGTAGATAACCCTGTTTACATAGAGGTGCAAAGGAAACAACTAGTGGTCAATAACGATGGATGACACAGAAGCCAACAAAAAGAAGCATCTACCTTATCTAAATGGGAAAGAAAGCAAGACAGTAGCATTTCCCAAAAAGTGGCATTGATTAATATTAACAATAAAATTAGTTAAACATGTAATTTGCTTTTAACTGTGGCATTGCATCAATTTTCTAGCGGCACTATTAGAGGGTGCTTGTTACAGGGACATTTTGGTGGAGGGACTCAAAAAACTCCGTGACAGTCCCATCTAAACCAAACAGGAGGGACTTTTAGGGACTAAAAGTGGGCATTTGGGAGTAAAGAAAGAAGACCCCGAGGGAGAGTCTTTTTGGGACTGTTTCCAACAGTTGCCCCTGCCACGCATCGCACCTTGTCTCTATTAGATCATTACTAGGGGTAACATGGTCTTTTAGCATGTCATTTAATAACCTCTAGTCCATGTTTAGTCTCTGGAACCAAGCAAGTAGGGACTAGAGAGTTTTCAACCAAACAGGGCCTTATATTAACAACAGCTAAAGAGTTGCACGGGACAGTGGACACACCAGCACCATGTTTATTTACCGATATACTGGGGTGATGCACAGTCTATTGCAACGAAGAACAAACAACCAAGGAGCATATTTGTGTTGGTCCCAGTTTTATTATCTTTAGACACCTTTCCCTATGTGAGCGCAGCAAATCTAGTCCTGCTCAAACTCTACAGCCTTGTCCCCCAAAATAAAAGATCAGTTCGTTACAGATGTGTGTAGTGCGTTTGTCATTGTTTTCCCTTTTTGACCAACGTAGGTGCTGGATAGCCAGTTTGTACTAGTACTTTCCCCACTTTCCTTCTTTTATGAACCACGTCCTATGCTATACAACTTTCCCCACTACTTTCCCCCATTCCTGTCCTCTTTGAACCACGTCTTAGATTCATGCGATACAACTTTCCCTAGTACTTTCCCCTTTCCTTTCCTTTTTGAACCACGTCCTAGATTCATGCTATACAACTTTTCCCACTACTTCCCCCATTCCTTTCCTCTTTGAACCATGTCCTAGATTCATGGTATACAACTTTCCCCACTACTTTCCTGTTTGATCCAACACCTAGATTCGAGTGCAGAAGCGGAAAAAGCCCACATGCAGCTAGAGCAATGCATGTGGAATAAGTAAATTATACCTTAAGGTTCTTGTGGTGTGGTTCGGTCGGCGACCGGAGGCCGTTCGACCCACACTATGTACGGCGGCGAAGAAGAAGCGGTCGGAGTCCCTCCCGCGCCGCCGCTGGGTGAAAGTGAACAGTTGCGCCGGTAGTGGATTCCCTCCCTTGCCGATGGCAACAACGTTAAGCCTCCTCCCTTCCCGGCAGACGGATCCTGTCGGCTCTTTGACCAGCAGTGAGGGGAGAGAGAGAGAGGCCAACAAAGTTTTGTTTAGATCCGGAGAGGGTGAGAGAGTGTGAAGAGAGCAACTACAAGAAGACCAGCAGTGAGGGGAGAGAGAGAGGCCAACGAAGTCTTGTTTAGATCTGGAGAGGGTGAGAGAGTGTGTAGAGAACAACTACAAGCGCCGAGGCTCCACCGTGTATATATATACTGGAGAGAGTGTGAAGAGTGCAAACCCTAGAAATCAAGCGCCGAGGCTGCAGCTTATACGTGATGAGGTGATTATACGGTCACTACGAGATCGTATAGCTCTATATACATCCATTTTGACCAGTCAAAGAATCCTCCTGGCACGAATTATGCTCAAGTGTAGTAATCAAACCCGAGACCTCAAGTTTGATGAGCGAACAGGCTAAACAGCTACACAACCCTCCTGTTATGTTCAACGAGATGAAAATAGCCTTTTATACATTCCTGCATTTGTGTGACAAGCATGCCGTATTTTTTTTGTGTGTGTGGGAGTCATTGGGATTTAAATCATAATCGTGTCCTGTGGCTTTGGTTGTAAGACTATCCACAGTGGTGCAATAATAATGCAGCCTTAGTCACCTTACCTCTCTCCACGTAGTACGTTGGGTCCCACCAGTCAGAGGATGAAACAAGCAAATTAATAAGAAAAATTAAAAGCACCAAAGGTGTATCTTACCTCAAACATCTCGCTACTAGTTGGGAACACTGTATAATTAATCCCTCCGTTCGCTCATGTACTATTTTAAGTCAAACCTTATTATAACATGCACACAATTTTGGGCACTTGTACTCGACCTAAGTCAGTGTGCCACCTTATCTCGTACGACTCCCTCCATCTAGGTGTAATGAGTCACGTTAGAAGGTGCAGCGGGACTAATGTGCAAGCGGATTGGAGGAGAAGGAGAAACTTGACCGGTCATTCCTCCAATCAAAGCCCTGATTTCTATCTCTAAACGCAACAATTGATCCAAAGAACTAAGGGCCTATTTGATTCATAGGATTTGCAAAACACATGAATAGGAAAAACGTGGGATTGGGGTGGCATGTCATCTTGAATTCTACATGATTCTATGAGTGTTTGATCATGCACAGAAAAAACGTAGGATTCTTTCAAAGAGGTTAGTGTGGATTGAAAATTTCCTATGAAATATAGTGCAAATGAATCCTATGGAAAAGTTCCTATGGTTTAGAATCATATGAATCAAACAACCCACACAAGAAAAAATCGTAAGGAATTGAATCCTTCAAAATTCCATTGAGAATCCTGGGAATCAAAGAAGCCCTAAGAGATGCCATTTTAGCTACCATGCAGGGCCACATATTAACTCGCATGCAAGCTGACTTTGATTTCTTGACTGATCAACGCGTAGTTGCACTCCATGCATTGGGTTTCCAGGGAGATAACAAGGCAGAGTAAGGAGTGTTTGGTTACATTGCTTAGGTTGGTCATAGTTTGTACGTACTCCATTTGTATCTCACTTCCTGTGGCTTCGCACTCGCACGATTTTCCTATTCTATGAACCTGTGTGTGTGTGTGTTTGTTTAAGAGCATGTGTGTGTTAGAGAGAGTGATAGATCGACCTACTCCTACAGAGAGATGGTGTGTAGTGTACGATTTTAGCCGTGAGAGTTGGTGCACCCTCTCATTTCCGGGCGTCCGGTAGGGACAGGCGGACAGCTGCGACACCCGCTCCTGACCAGCTTGGCCCACCCAAAGCCCCTCCATTGCCCGCGCGCACTTCCCGCCCGAAACGGTCGGCGCCGCTCCAAAGAAACGGTGCCGCATTCATGCTCGGGTAGAGCGGACGTGACCTCTCACTAGCGCCTGCGTTGAAGGGTGAAGCGGATTCAAGAGTGATGGTTTCTTTGTCCGTCCAACTTATTGCTAGGTCTATGTGATTTGACGGCTCATTGGTCATTATTACTGAGGTTGTAGGACTGCTGGATGTCCCACGCTTTCGGCGAAAGGAGGTACTACTAGATTAAAATTTTCTTCATTCTTACAGCGGAGGAGTGCAAGAGCAGTGAAAACACGTAGGCTCAGTGATTACATGGCCCACCTCACACTATCACCATAGTTTCTGGACACAACGCGACACCTAACTCTTTACATAGTACTCCCTCCGTTCCTAAATATAAGTCTTTGTAGAGATTCCACTAGGTGGACTACATACGGAATAAAATGAATGAATCTACACTTAAAATGCATCTATATACATCTATATGTTGTTAATGGTGAAATCTCTACAAAGACTTATATTTAGGAATGGAGGAAGTACTTGTATAGTATGTAGTGTAATTTATCAGCGAGATAGTACAATGCTATGAAGCTTCCAGCTTCTCTTACATGTATCTTGCGTCCAAGGTTGCCCGTTGCAACATTTCATCTAATACAAAGGAGACTAACATGCATGCTATTGCATCTCAATGATTGACAGATCATAGCAAAATGTACTCCCTCCGTTCCAAAATAAGTGTCTCAACTTTATGCTACATATGGAGCAAAATTAGTGAATCTACACTCTAAAATACGTTTACATACATTAGTTTTTGGAGTATGTACTAGTAGTTCATACTGAAATTTACTGAAGGACGTATATATTCCAAACAATATGATAATCTCTCTAATCAAGGCAGTAGGGACGAGGAGTAAACGGAGGGAGTAGTAAAATTTTCTCCTCGTCCTGCGAGCCACCGAGAGCATGGGCGAGGGAGCAGGCGTAAGGCGTAGTAAGCAAGCTTCACCTCGTCCTGCAAGCCATCGTGCCCATGGGTGGGGGAGATGGCGTACTAAGCAAGCTTCTCCATGTTTTGCGAGTTGACGGGACATATCAAACGTACTCCAGTGTATAGAGCCTTGCCTCTAAGGTAGGCCCCACATGGTTTGCCTCTTTTTTAACATAACACGTCAAGTCGCAATTTGTTTGGTCAACAGTGGTAGAGCAAGTATAATATGCTGATGTAAGCGGGCTATAAGGGTTGCCACCTCAGATTTATGATGATGTGGAGGAGAGAGGAGAGGAGAGAGAAGAGGAGTGGGCTGTAAACTTGTAGACAGCTGCAGCACAAGCTCCAATGCATTTTGAGAGAGAAGAAAGTGGGATGAAGCATTAACTACATGATGTAAAGAGCCAGCAACTATTATATGAATGGGCTTTTGGGTTTTCTATAAGTGAGGTGGCACAAAGATAGAGCTAGGAGCCGACTATGTTATTAATCTTGCTCGTAGACGATCCTCCCTCCATCTAGTGGACAACCAGTACACGTGTCATGTTACCACGTGGGCTGCCTTTTCGTAGAGAAATGAGCTCCACCGTGTACCCGCGCAGGTGCGGTTGGGAAAGAGACGGGAGTACGTGCGCCGTGCGTGCACCTCTCCTCTTCGTGCACGTCCCCCACCTACGTGTATGTGTGTGAGAGATACAAACCTAGACCAAATGGCTTGTGTGCGTTCGTGAGTGCTTTTGTTTTTGGGGGGGGGGTAGATTTCGTGAATGTATTTGTGGGAATATGTGTCGATGACATCTCAAACAATATTTTGCATGCAATGTGTGTGAAATGGAGGCCTATCCATATCATATATAGAGGGCCGGGCGATCCATGAGAAGAGTGGGAGGGTCATAGATATCGATAGAGTCGAAGAGAGGATCAGTTGGGTGGGTGCGAGATCGATGAAGAGTGCCATCAAAATTGTGTGTGTGTGCAAGTCAAAGATATAGGGCGACTGGCCTAGCTACCGGAACGTCAGAGGGCACGGGTCAAGTTTGTGTGTGGCATGGAGACATGACTAGAGCGCTCGATGTATCGGTGTGTGTGTGTGGGAGGGGGTTTGGGGTGGGGTAGGCCGAGGCCTAATTATAGAGGTAGAACGACTTGTATATGTGTTGAGAAGGAGAGACCCGGCTATGTCTTGAGGGAGATCGGTCGACATCCATACATAACTGAAGGACGGGAAATAGGATGGGACAGAGAGAGAGAGGAGAAAGAGAGGGAGGGAGAGGGGAAGAATGCTGGATGGGTGATGGGTTGCTTCTCGAAGATGGTGGGAGAGGCCTACTAGACAAACTAAGGGTGGAACTGCAATATTATCAATAAGAGTGGGGATGTGTTTCTGTGTGTGCCTGTGCATGATAGATCTGTCGAGACACATCCATGGATGATGAAGGGGAAACATGTGTTTGGTAAGCAAACCTAACTAGATCGGCAGATCAATTGTTGTTTGTCGGAGGAAGGGAGAGACATAACTAATGAGGTAGATTGATCGACGCATGGGGAAAAACAAGTTATAAGGACCTAGCTAGCTATATGTATAGCGGGAGATCGGTCGGTGTACCTCCATTTGTTAGAGGCAAATAAGGCCTGACGAGACGGATAGACAGAGAGAATAGAGCTAGGAGGTGGTGCGAGAGGCCCAGCTAGTAGCTAGATAGTGGGAGGAGTGTGCGGTTGTGAGATCGATGAAAAGAGGGGCGAGAGTTTACACATGTGCGGGACGGTATGAGAGACACGAGGCAAGGACACCTAAAGGAGGAGATTGAAGGTACGTGTTTATGTTGTAGGCAGACATCGTCGGACTGGTTTATCGATCGGTGTGTGTCGGAAAGGAGTTGTGGAGTCTGTGGGAGAACGACCTAAAGAAAACAAAATGAATGTGTGCGATCGATGGAATACTGAGGGAGGGGGAGGGCGAGGAGGGCGTGTGCATGCACGAGAGAAAGTTAGTGGTAGCTACAAAGGTTAAAGGATTGTGTGGGTGTAAGAGACTAACAAAGATCATAATTTGATATGAAAGTGGATTCATATATTTCAATAGGAGATCATAATGTTTTAAACATATGCATGCATGAATATAGCGGTGATACGCGTGTTGTGGTTTTGCACATGTTATACCATAATGTAACAATGCATGGCATTTGCAACTCACAACAAAATGTTGAACAATCTAAACCATACTATACATCGAACAATCTCACATTTTATTTGATTTTGTGATAATGTGTGGCATTTTCAGCTTACAACTAAATATCGAACAATCTAAACAATACTATATATCGAACATTCTCACATTTTATTTGAATTTGTGGTAATGTGTGGTGTCTGCAACTCACATCTAAATACATGTAGGCGTAGGGGGCGGGGCACCATACATAATGTGATAAACACACTATACATATGAGACATGGTTTAGTTTATGAAGATCTAGCTAGAGCTTGAAATGTACTATGATTTGAAATCAACATAAAGTGGATTCAAAAAATCGAGTTCGAGTTCATATAGTACACATAGTTCATATGTAACTCGAGACTAATCATGTGGTGTGCTGTGAAGATAATACACAAACGATGGTTTAACTTGACAATAATGACGATTGTAGATCTTAATAAAACGAAGAAACGAATTCAAATGCTTTGAATTCACAACAATCATTATTGTAGATCTTATTCAAATAGAGAAACGAATTCAAATTTACTTCATATTGAAGCGGTAGTATATACGTTTGGAATGCACTAAAACGTTCATTTGAGTACTAGGTAGCATGCATTATACACGTAGTGAAATATTTTAATTTAACAGAACATGAATTCAAAGTTTTGAATGACATTTGTAGTGCGAATTGATTTGGTACAGTACACGTAAGGCTTGTCCGGTAATTTCAACCCGTACCTTGTTAGCCCGAAATATTTAAGACATATCTTTGTCTCGTTGTGCTCCGACAACTCCCTCCATCTCAACCCGTGCCTTGCTATTGCAAAATTTCAAAGCGCGCGAAATCTCCCACCTCCTGTGAAATCCTGACACGTGAAATGCCCGTGATACCCCTGAACCGAAAGAACCGCCTCAAATCGGTGGGGGTACTTTCGTAACTTACCCCACATTTCAGACAAGTGCGTCCCTAAGCCATGGTTCCCCACTCCCATCCCATCCGCCCACCCATTTGGACACCAAGGCCGGCAAAACCTGTGAAGCCCCACACCCTCCTCCGTCCGCCACCCAGCCGGAGCCTCTTCCCCGACGACGTCGTCCACAGCAACACCTCGATGTCCCTCATCCACCATACCAGATGAGGATCCATCATCGATCTGGTCGTCTCGCCGGTTCAGCCACCCCATCCTCCACCTCCAAGGAGCTGCCCCGACATTCCCCTCGTCTTTCACGCCACCTCCATTCCTACACCGCCGTCTTCACCGGCACCACTGGAAGAGCATCATCATCACCATTTCCTTGGATGAAGCTGCGGCCTAATCGGCGCCACCGAAGAGGTTGTACATTAATCGCCGCATTTTCTTCTTGATTCGATCTCACGGTGCTGCCGGCGCTCGGTCCCGAGCCGACACGGCGCGGCTCCATCCACGATGGCGTCGCCGGCCACTTCCTCCATGGCGTCGCTCCATCTATGGCAACGGCCACATCAGTAGGAGTTGCTGCTGCTTTAGCTCTCGCTCGCGTTGCCGCTCTGCTCTTGCTCTTGGTCCCCTACATGGTCTGCTCTTGCTCTTGCTCTTGCTCGCGCTGCTGCTCTCGCTCTTGATCTTGCTTGCGATGCTGCTCCGATTTAGCTACACTTCGGTCGACTGAATCGACTTTTGGGTCTGTCGATTTTCAGGGGTGGGGGGGCTCGCCAGAGTTAAGGAAGAACCTGCCGCAGCGGGGAGGGGGGCTCGCCGGAGAGGTACCCCACTATCTATCTTAGGGTTCATGGTGGGGGCGATGGTCGCCGGTGATGGTGGGGCGGTGGCGTGGGGATCGTCGGAGAAAAAGCTCGGCACCAAGGGGGGGGGCTACAGGGATGGCCGGGGCGGCGGCAGACCAGCTGTGGGGAGTGTTTTCGGGGCGGCGGCGGGGGGCAGCTGTTTGGCCGGTGGTGGTTGGCGGCTCAGGGGGGTGGAGGTTGGAGATGAACTGCAGGCCCTTGATTTCATATCAAACGGCTGCAAAATCGACTGATCGAAGATGATAAAGTCAGTCGACTGACGTGTAGCCTCAACTCTAGTGTGTTAAGTTTCGATAGTAAAATTCAGTTTCGAGAGCAAAATTCAGTTTCGACAGTTAAATTCAGTTTCGACAGCAAAATTCTGTTTCGACAGTTAAGTTTAGTTTCGACTGTTAAATTCAGTTTCGACAGTTAAGTTCAGAGATGAGTGGCTGATGTATACATCTAGCACTTTGTGCTTATGTATTTGACGTCATCTATTGGAGATGCTATTAGAATTCCACTCAGGATAATGTTGTCTCTCTTGTCCTGCTTCAACCTTGGCGTCGTACAACTAACTGGAGCTGCTCCAACGATGAAACCCTCCATCACAGCGGAGCTATACCTCGGGCTCCATCTCCAGACGCCTAAGATCTTCTTCCCCTCCTCCGACAGCTAAGTCAGCCGGAGCATCCTCACCGGTCAACCCAATCACGCTGAGATCGATATGGCTTCGTGAAAGAGGTTGTACACTTCTTGTGGTTTGACTTAATCTCAGCATGCTTCTTTGCATCCTGTGATCTTCCAATTATTGTGAACCAAACACCCAGATTGGCAAAAATCATGTGTTTTTAAATTCTCTGTTTTGCACAAGCATCCCTATCCTATTCCTGTCTATTTCCTATCCTGCATTGTTAGAATCCTCAAATTCAAACAAGCCCTTACACAATTACTTCTGTTAAAGATATGTGTCAAAGAAAACCTTGTGTGGTTTGTCCTGCTCCTGCCGTGCTGTGTTCCACCCCAGCTCAGCTGCTCCAATGACGGAACGGTTCACCACAGCAGAGATCCACTCTCCAGACTACTTTCGCTGCCTCAGATCTTCTTCCCCGCCGCCGACAGCCACGACAACTGCATTACCATCATCAACTGAGCAGATGACCTTGAGGACTACATGGGTCCGCAAGAGAGGTTGCACTCTTCCGTGTCTGCTTACGTTATGCATCGCTTAATATGATGACATGCTACTTTACGTGTTCACTTATGCTGAAACTTGAGTTTTTAAATGGTTGTGGGGTACATATTGGGCCAGCAATTAGTACTATCTGTCTACTATCTGGTTAATCTTGGGTGTCTACTATGAGTTTCATGTTTGGTGCAAACAAACATTAAAGGAGCCATTATCTGTATTTTTTTAACTAAAGCTATTATCTGCCTGCTATCATTGGTTTTGGGTCTATCCATAGTTTGCTACCTTCACTTTGGATTTGTGCATGCACTTCTTACATAATCACACTATGTTTTATTCCTATGCATGTCAGTTATTGTACACAATGGAACTGAACATGTAGAGCAAAAGAGACGAGCCTTGCGTGGCAATAAAATTTTGTGCAAACATCGCTCCATGGTGGGCGCAAAGGCAGCCCCCTCCACCCATTGCGGATCGTAATCAAGAGGAAGATAACTCCTCAGAGGAGGATTCAGAGACAGATGACCAGTCCTATTGCCCCCCCAGGTGCATGCTCTAACTTGGCAGGGTTATGTTGCTCATATCGTGCATATGGTATCTTGCATTGCTATGTCATTTGCTTAGTTTAGACATGATTTGTGTGAATGCCACTTGTTTAGTGTCTAATTACCATATATGTGAATTATGAAATGCCATCTTTTTGCAAGACATTATATATGTGAATTATGCAATGCTATCTTGTTGCAAGGCATTATATATGTGAATTATGCAACGCCATGCTGTTTAGCCAAGCGTCATATATGTGAATTATATCATGCCGTCCTTTTTTTGTATTTCTCATTGCTTTTGTCGACAATGTTTGTATATTCAACTGCTCTTCCTGTGCATCAGCCATTTGAAATGGTGATGGCGAAATCTAGAGTGAAAACAAGGTCTTCAGAGCAGACAATGCTACCTCGTGAAGCAGATATCTTGTTGGTTACAGATAGCTCTTCAGTGGAGGATTCAGAGGCAGATGACCAGTCCTGTTATCCCCCTGAGGTGTATGCTCAAACTCGGCAAGGTTATATTACTCATATCATGCATATGTTCTATTGAAATGCTTAGTTTTTACATCATATACAAGATATTGAATGCCTCCTTAGTTGGCACATCATATATGCGATTGCCCTCTGCTCCCTTCCTTAGTATATAAATCATATATTTGAATTATATCATGCCATGATGTTTACATAGACAACATGTATCTGAATTATGGCATGCCAACCCATTTTCTAAAGACATAATATAGTTATATCATCTCATCATGTTCACATAGTCATCATATTTTGAATTATGTCATTCTATCCATGAATTATATCATGCCGTCATGTTTCCATCGACGACATGTTTGTGATTTATGGCATGCCAACCGCTTTAATAGACACATTGTATAGTTATATCATGGCATCCTGTTTACATAGTCATCATATTTTGAAGTATGTCATTCTATCCTGTTTAGTTAGCCATCATACATGTGAAATTGTGTCATGCTATCCTGTTTAATTAGCCATCATATATGTGAAATTATGTCCTGCTATTCTGTTTGGTTAGACAACATAAATGTGAATTATTTCATGCCATGTTTTTGTAATGCCCAGTATGAGATTATACCTCCTACGTGTCGAGGCACGACTTAAAGGTATAAGCTCATACTAGAATGATCTCAAGTTTGGTATCTTTGCACGACTCATGTCAAAATAGGGATGAAATTGCAAAAGGATAGTTAGCTTACACTCGCCACGTCACACAATACATTACATAAGCAAATAATCATCCAAATAACATCACAGTCCGACTACGGACGAAGATCCAAATGAAAGATACCAAATAAACATAGCCACAAGGTACGAATCGCCCCTAGTAGAAGTCACTACTAATCATCGGGATAGTGCACATAGTATCGACTATGTTCTTCATTGAACTCCCAGTACAGCTCGGTGCCATCACCTATGTAGTCCACCATAGTACCTGTATCTGGTGTTGTGTAGAATATGTGAGCCACGGAGGACTCAACAATTCCGTTCCTGGGTAGCAAAACTATCTAAGCCATTGGTGAGGAACAAGGCTGAAAAAAATAAAGGTTGCAGCTGCGCTAGCACTAGCTTACGTGTTTAGAGCGAGAAGAGAAGTGCCACGAACGTCAAAGTGATCACGAACTGATCCTATCTAAACACGTCAAACATAACCCCACCGTGTTCACTTCCTGAACCCCTTTCGGAAAATGACCGTCACGGTTACTCACGCTGGTAGTGTGTTCTGAACATGGTGTCAAGTTTTCTACAGCCGGATATTAACAAATTCCCATCTACCACATAACCGCGGGCATGGCTTTCAAAAGTTCAAAACCCTGCAGGGGTGTCCCAACTTAGCCCATTACAAGCTCATGATCTGCGGAGTCGCAACTCCAAGGTGGGAAGACCCGAGTATTTTCGGAATCCCATGCTCAAGATATTCCGACTAAGGTAAAACTAATCTAGCAAATCCTACCAGCGTGCCGACACTCTGATAGCAGTCGCGCGTATCTCGTCTCAGGCCACGACCGGATGGGCGATTCTACAGGTTTTTACCAGCCCTTGAGTTTCCTCGAGGTGGCCCCGCAGACTCCCCAGTTTGGACCAACACTCATGTGGAGCACTGGCCAGGGTTGTTGATTAAGAAGAGGGTTTATAACTCCCTATGCAAATTTTAGTTGTTAGGCAAATGTAGTACCAATGTTGGGACTTGCTGGAAAAGCCTTAGCGCTAAGCGGTTTATCGAGGGGGTCCCATAACCCCAACCGTGTGAGGAACGCAAAATCAAGGAACATAACACCGGTTTATACGGTTCCTAGGGTGGCATGAGTGGAACAAATCACCAAGCAAGAGACTTAGCCTTCCACCCATTACCAATATATAGATGATTTAGTTTAAGAGTTTATATAGTGTGATATCCCAACAATAACTTCAACATGAAGCAAGAATCTTCGAATCTTCTCCTGCAACTAGCAAAGCTATAAGAGGGGCTGAGCGAAGCTTACTTAGCCAAACAAAGTTTTGCTAGGTTGGGTGGTTAGGCAGATTCATGGTTACAATAGGAGGCTGACAAACAAACATGGGCATCCAGGCAATAAGCTAAAGAGCGAGACATCTAGCAATAGGCAAATATAGTAATGATATCTGGGTCAGGTCATCTTGCCTCTCGAGTCGTCGATGGGATCGTAAGACGGCTCCTCGTACTCAACCTCGGTAGTAACCTCGTTCTCGTTCTCGGTCTCCACTCCCGGCTCTACTCAACACAAGAACACAGCAAGGCACAAAATCAACCAAGGTGCAATGAACAATCAACATGATGCAAGTATGATCCATATGATGCAATACATGTCAAGGGATGAAGCACACAGGAACAACACAAGACAACAAGTTTAAATGAGGCCGGAATCGACATATAGCAAATCTGGTAAGTCCTCATATGCATATAATGAAATTGGTCCAGATCTGAACAAACCTTAAGTTAAAGTATTTAAACAGCAAGTTAACATGCACCATGATGATCTACACGAAATTCTAGTCAAGTTTCATATAAAGTTTGTTTACTTCGGAGCTACGGTCTAGAAGATATGAGCAAAACAAGACGAGCATGGCAACGGTGCAAGATGCACCCAAACATCAAGCAAACACACTCCAAACATGTTAACAACATGATATTATGATTCTACGTGAAAAATCACACAAGTTTCATGTAGGGCACGCTGAAAACGGAGCAACGGTTCAACACAGACACACGAAACAAGATTCAATGCAAAGCTAAAATTAAGAGCCACATAACAACTTTGGAGCAAGAAATATATACTCTACAGAACTCAAACATGGTGACAAGAAGCATTGACATGAAGTAGACATATCCTACAACAAACAACTCCATTGGAGTAACTCCATAGGAGGCATGGATCAATAGCAACAAGCTACACCAAATTGAACATGTTGTTAAAATCGTGACAGTTATAATTTATAGCAACTTTAGAGCAAGAAGTAAATAAGCTACAGCAATCCAAAAGTGCAAGTGAGGGTATGGATGGATAGACAAAAACATGGACAACAAGGAATGATCATTGGCTACTCCAAAACAAGCATGGATTTGACTAGGGCATCAAGCAAACATAGCATCAGGTTATAACAGATTCCAAACTTAGCAGAAATTTCACTAAGTATAAAACAGTTATGTTGGCATGGCATGTTTACAAGCATGTTTAAGTCACCTCAAGGAATATCATGGAAAATGGTTTGCACCACAGCAAACACCATATGATGGAGATTCTAAAACATATTGGCATGTGACATGGGGACAAACACATCAATAGCAACGAGCACTTCAAATCAGCATCTCATAACATGCTTCATAACTTAACAGCCACATGCACTTTTGCAACGAAGTTTAACATGGCAATATGAAACCTAACAATAATGCTACAGCAACCATCATGTAGAGCATCTCACAATGAACATTTTGACATATCATTTGCTTCATTTGGGTAAACATGCACCAAGTTATCACATCTCAAACATGGCATGAAAATAACAAGTACCAGCAGTTTATAACAAGTAGCACTCTCGCAACAGAGATTAGGACCTCTAGATGGACTCAAACAAGAATGACACAATGGAACAAAACGTAGAGCACATCACCACCATCATTTTGACATATTATATGCAGAAATTGGACAAGCACACTAAAAGATACAGCCATGCAAAGATGCCAATAAAAATGCAATCCCAGGGACTTAGTGAAAAAAAAGACAACAACCTCGCGGATCGGGCGCGGCGGGGTGGATCGGGTCGGGTCGGACCCGACCGAACCCGCTAGGTTTTCGGCGGTTGGATCGGCGGGATCGGGCGCGATCGGGTGGTAGGTGGCGGAGGAACAACCGGAGCCGGAGGGGACCGGCGGGATCCGGTCAGGGCGGCGACGGGGGCGCCGGCCGGGGTGGCGACGAGGGCCCGCGCCGAGGCCTCGGTCGGTGCGGCGGCGGAGCTTCACGGGAGGCGCGCGGCGGAGCCCGAGGGAGCTCGGGGGAGGAGGCGACCGGGCGGCGGAGGACGAGGACCGGCTGTGGTCTGGCGCCGAGCGCGGCAGCGGCGGCGCGGATCCGGCGACCGGAGCATGGCGCGGAGGCGCGCGGAGGACGCGGGCTGGCGGCGGTGCGATGCGGGCCGCGGGGGCCGGGGACGGGCCCGCGGGCACGCACGGCGGCGAAGTGGGCGGGGCGGCTGGCCCAATAAGGAGCTGACACGTGGCGTGGGAGAGGGGCTGGACACATCCGCCGGCGGCGCGAACACATCCGGCGGCTGCGGGAAGGAGTTGCTAGGGCTTCTACCCGAAAATGAAGGGGTGTGGACGTTTTTATAGGCACAAGGAGCTAGGAGAATCCAAATGGGGAGCGGTTTTCGGCCACGGGATCACGATTCGACGACCGAGATGATGGGAAGGGTTGTGCTGGGTTTGTGGGCCGTTGTGGAGGGGGTCTTGGGCCTCAAAGAAGAGGTTCTTTTAGCCCACTAGGTTAACCGTTGGAGTACCAAACGATCTCCAAACGCGACGAAACTGGACAGGCGGCCTACACGTACGAAAACAACATCGCACGACAAGTCTCTCGTCATACCGGAAACGTTACACGGCCACACGCGAAAGAAGGACTCGGGGATGCCATGTGCACGTGTGAGAGCGTCGGAACTCGAAATGGACAACGGGAAGAGACAAGTGGGACCGGGTGCAAGTGACAACACAATGCAATGCAATGCACATGACAACATGACATGGATGAAATGCACACACGCACACGACAAAACGAAGAAACCCGAAATGAAGAAGAGCCCATAATGGAATTGATGAAGTCAAAGTTTCATATATTGCCATATTTGGAAAGTGTTACATCTGGGGCATTACAAACTCTCCTCTACTACGAAAAGATCTCGTCCCGAGATCTAGGACTAGAAGAAGGAAGGCTACTCGGAACGAAGGTGATCTTCTCGTTCCCACGTAGCTGATCGGTCGGTATGGTGTGATCACTTAACTTTCAAGAACTTGATTGACTTGTTGCGGGTCTTGCGCTCGGTTTCTTCAAGAATAGCAGCGGGGTGCTCATGGTAAGACAAGTCTTTTTGAAGATCAATCTCCTCAAATGGAATGGTGCGTTCAGGTGTCTTGAAGCACTTGCGGAGTTGAGACACGTGAAACACATCATGAACATTTGCAAAGTTGGATGGAAGCTCGAGTTGATAGGCTAGATCTCCTCTTTTGCCAGGAATCTTGAAAGGGCCCACGTATGTAGGAGCAAGCTTTACTTTGATACCGAATCTTTGGGTGCCTTTCATAGGAGAAACATGGAGATAGACATGATCTCCAATGTCGAAAGCCAAATCACGATGCTTGCCGTCATAGTAGCTCTTTTGACGCGACTGAGCGGCCTTGAGATTCTCACGTATGACTTTTCACATTTCTTCGGCTTCTGAGATCAAGTCATTGCCAAGAAGTTGACGTTCACCAGTCTCGGACCAGTTGAGCGGAGTACGGCAGTTTCTGCCATAGAGGGTTTCAAAAGGGGCTTTTTCGGCACTTGCTTGGAAATTGTTGTTGTAAGAGAACTCGACAAACGGGAGACAATCTTCCCACTTCATGCCAAAAGAGATGACACAAGCTCTGAGCATGTTTTCGAGGATCTGGTTCACTCTTTCGACTTGACCACTAATCTGAGGATGAAACGCAGTGCTGAAACGGATCTTAGTGCCCATGGCTGACTGAAAGGACTCCCAGAACTTGGATGTGAATAAACTTCCACGGTCTGAGGAGATAACTTGAGGAATGCCATGTAACTACACAATTCTGGAAGTGTACAACTCTGCCAGCTGAGCTGCATTGATGGATTCTTTGACTGGAAGGAAGTGAGCTACTTTGGTTAGCTTGTCAATCACAACAAAGATAGCATCATTCCCCTTCTTGGACTTGGGAAACCCAGTGACGAAATCCATTTCAATGTGGTCAAATTTCCACTCTGGAATAGGAAGAGGTTGGAGGAGACCGGCTGGACGTTGATGCTCTGCCTTCACTCTTCCGCAGACATCACATTCATTCACGAATTGGGTATCTCCCTTTTCATGCGAGTCCACCAGTAAGATTGCTTGAGGTCTTGGTATATCGAACTTCCGGGATGAATTGAGAGGAGGGAGTCATGTGCTTCGTTCATTATGAGCTTCCTGAGATCACCCTTGGGAACCACAAGTCTGTCCTCAAAGAACAAGGTGTCTTTCTCATCAACGCGATAGCACTTGTATTTTGGAGTACCCTTTGCAATACCATGTTTCACTTTCTGCACCATAGCATCACTGAGCTGGGCCTCACAGATCTGATCTTCCAAGGTAGGAGCAACTTGCAGATTTTCAAGAAAGCCTTGTGGAACAACTTGGAGGTTGAGCTTCCTGAACGATTCACAAAGCTCAGGCTGGAACGGCTTGATAAGGAGACTGTTGCAATATGCCTTTCTGCTCAAGGCATCTGCAATGACATTGGCCTTGCCAGGTGTTTATTCGATGCTAGCATCATACTCTTGGATCATTTCAACCCAACGAGTCTGGCAAAGGTTCAGGTTCGGCTGTGTGAAGATGTACTTCAAGCTCTTGTGATCGGTGAAGATGTCCACTTTTCTGCCCAGCAGAAGGTGTCTCCACGTGATCAAGGTGTGTACCACTTCTGCTAGCTCGAGATCATGTGTGGGGTAGTTCTTCTCATTAGGCTTCAATGGACGAGAAGTGTATGCCACAATTTTCTTGTCTTGCATTACCACACCACCAAGTCCTTGAAGAGAAGCATCACAGAATACTTCGTAGGGCTTGGACTCATCTGGAGGAGTAAGAACCGGAGCAGAGATGAGCTTTTCTTTGAGAGTTTTGAATGCCACATCACAATCCGGAGACCAGTTGTACTTGACATTCGTTTGCAGCAAGTTGGAGAGAGGCTTTGCATTCTTTGAGAAGTTCTGAACGAATCTTCTTCAATAGCTAGCATGACCAAGGAAGCTTCGGAGTTGCTTGACGTTTTGAGGGGGTTCCCAGTTGACAATCGCTTCAACTTTCTCGGGGTTGACAGCAATACCGTCAGCAGAGACGATATGGCCAAGATACAAGACCTTATCGAGCCAGAATTTACATTTAGAGAACTTGGCATAGAACTTATGTTCACGGAGTCTGTCGAGAACCAAACGGAGGTGCTTGGCATGATCCCCTTCATTCTTGGAGAATACCAAGATGTCATCTAGATGGACGAGCACAAATTCGTTGGTGTAGGGGTTGAATATGTAGTGCATCATCCTCGAGAAGGTGGGTGGAGCATTAGCGAGGCCAAAAGACATGACTGTGTATTCAAAGGAGCCGTAGCTTGTTCTGAATGCAGTCTTGTGAATATCTTCTTCACAGATACGGATCTGGTGATAACCCATCCGGAGATCGAGCTTCGAGAACACTTTTGCTCCTTTGAGCTGCTCGAACAATTCATTGATGTTGGGGAGCGGATACTTGTTCTTTATTGTCTTCTTGTTCAATGGCCGGTAATCAACGCAAAGGCGCTCCTTGCCATCCTTCTTCTTGAAAAATAGAACACCACAGCCCCAAGGAGAAGTGCTAGGCCTGATTAGACCCATACGCTCTTGCTCATCGAGTTGTTTCTTCAACTCCTTCAACTCATCAGGGGAGAGCTTGTACGGACGCCGACATGCTGGCTCGGTACCGGGCTCCAGTTCAACGACGAATTCAACTTGACGATGCGGAGGCATGCCTGGAAGCTCTTCTGGAAAAACATCTTCATATTCATTGACCACCGGAATTTGAGAGATGGCATTAATCTCGCCCTTGTCATTGAGAGAGAATAGCCTGATTGTGTTATCTCGAGAGGCGAAGATAATCACGTCTTCGTCGGAATGAGTAAGCTTGACTTCCTTATTTACACAATCAATGTGAGAATGATGCTGGGAAAGCCAATCTATCCCAAGAATAAGATCAATGTCGGAGTTGCCGAGAACAACCGGAGAAGCCAGAAAGCGGTAATCACCCATGCGAATAGACATCCGGAGCATACACACTAGAATTCATTAGTTTCCTCGGAGAAGTAACTTACATCTTTTTGGGTAGATTCTTGGTGATAACATCGTGCTTCGATGCAAATGGATATGACATGAAGGAACATGATGCACCTGAATCAAACAACACTTTTGCAGGAATAGAGTTAACTGGAAGGTTACCAAGTATCACATCTGAAGAATTCTCTGCTTGAGCTGCATTCATCAGATTCACTCTTGCTGCCTTTGGATTATGCTTGACAATGGCAGTGCTGACATGTGGAGGAGGCGGAAGGAGCCTTTGGTTGGGGCACTTGTTAGCATAATGACCCTTCTGAGTGCACTTGTTGCAAACCACTTCTGAGAGAGGACGGTGATAAGGAGCACTTGACTTCGAAGCTTGAAAGTGATTCTTGGACTGATTGCTTGGGTTAGGTGGGTGGGAGAAACCATGGCCACCAGAATGCTTGTTGTTGTTGTTGGGAGGGCGGATCACTTGAGGAGGGGGAAGCCAAAACTTCTGTTGCTTTGCGACCACTTGGGAAGAAGAGAAGGAGTGATCAGCATCTCTCATCCTCTTTTTGGAAGCTTCCATCATGAGCTGGGCTGCCTCTTGCTTAAGTGCCACGTTATAGAATTGATCAAATTCATCAGGCTCGAACAAGGTGAGAGCTAGTTGGAGTTCATCCTTCAGACCACCACGGAACTGATAAATCTTGCTCTTGGCATCTGGGATGTCTTTCTTGGCATAGCGGGCAAGGTTCTGGAACTTGACATTGTATTGATACACATACATTGAGCCTTGCTTCAGGTTGCGGTATTGCTCACGCATACCTTCGATAACACTTGTTGGAATGTGGTGAGAGCGAAAATCCTTGCAGAAGTCAGCCCACGAGATTTCACGTCCTTCTCTGGAATCTTTGTACTGCTGCCACCAATCAGTGGCTTGGTCCTTGAGTTGGAAGGCGGCAAACTTCACATAGTCCTCAGGCCTCACGTTACTGCATTCAAAGTGATTCTTGATGTCTGTTATCCAGTCTTAAGCATCTAGAGGGTCCACACAGTAACTGAATGCCTTTGGTTGGTTTGCCAGGAATTGGTTGAGTGTAGCAAAGTGAGGTTGGTTGAACAAATTGCCTTGGCCTTGGTTCCCATGAGCACCTTGATTTGCTTGATTTGCTTGAATGTTCTGCATCATTTGCATAAGCATCTGGGTGTTCTGGTTCGTCGCTTGCATAATTGCTCTCCAGGCCTTAGACGGAGGAGGAGGGGAAGGAGGACGATCAGGAACTTCTTCACCCTTTGGGTTAGCGTTGGGAACCCTTTTAGCAGCCATCCTGAATGAGATGACAACTATTAGCCATTGATTGAGAGAAAATATATAAGCTGAATCAACGGCTAGAAATTGCAACATAAGTCTTCACAAGAACATTCGAACAAGATGAACGAATGTAATCCAAAGTTTAATGGTAACAACAATCTTCTTGAGAAGCCACTTGGGAGAATAAAAGGTAAATAAAAACAACAAGGAACAGATAGAACAAATACAAGATAGAAGCTTCGTTCGACATATTCGTGCTGAAAGCTTATGGAACGTGTTACAAAAGGGTATTGCAATCCCCAGATCAGCATAGCCAAGGACCCTTTACGATGCAACTCCCGATCGGAACAACGCCCATAAAACTACTTCACTCAATGTAGAACCCCGAACTCCAAATCATGCATTCGTTGGAAGAATGCCTACGAGCTACTAGATGAACCCACCTATTAATTTCTAAAAAGTTTCCTGTTATGCAATCAGGTGTTGGGGATACAGGGGAAGCATCGCGCACTCAACTCTAATCCTACATCCAGCTGTATCCATCCTTCAACACATAACCAGTTATTTCCGGAAACCGTCTACCTCGGACCTTCGAAACGCATCTACTATACAAGCTATGGCAATACTCACGAACTAGCTCCCCAGTACTGGGTGATGACAGGGTTATCTTGCCACTAACCGCATAGGAGAGTTTTCGATGTCGGTCGTCTTAAGTATTCCAGAACTGCTGCGATATATTTGTGACGACAACACCTCAGAGCTCAACTCCCCGGGACACTTCCACAACCCCTAAAGATAGGAGGCATCAAGAACAATGTTCTCATCACATAGACATCGGAACAATCCAAACAATACTTGCGTGATCCTAAAAAAAAGTTTGCTGAATTTTTTAGAGTAGAAGAGACAAGTAATCGCCAGGAGTCCTCACCAGAGTGAAAAGAGATGAGGCGCAAAAGAAATCCTACTCTCCGATATATATAGGACTCAAAACATTTTCAAGTGTGTGCCTAGACTCAACCGTCAACGATTCGATCAATCAGTGGGGGCTTCTAGGTCGGAGAAGGCTCTGAATACCAACTTGTAATGCCCAGTATGAGATTATACCTTCTACGTGTCGAGGCACAACTTAAAGGTATAAGCTCATACTAGAATGATCTCAAGTTTGGTATCTTTGCACGACTCATGTAAAAATAGGAATGAAATTGCAAAAGGATAGTTGGCTTACACTCGCCATGTCACACAATACATTACATAAGCAAATCATCATCCAAATAACATCACAGTCCGACTACGGATGAAGATCCAAATGAAAGATACCAAATAAACATAGCCACAAGGTCCGAATCGCCCCTAGTAGAAGTCACTACTGATCATCGGGATAGTGCACATAGTATCAACTACGTTCTTCATCGAACTCCCAGTACAGCTCGGTGCCGTCACCTGTGTAGTCCACCATAGTACCTGCATCTGGTGTTGTGTAGAATCTGTGAGCCACGGAGGACTAAGCAATCCCGTTCCCGGGTAGCAAAACTATCTAAGCCTTGGGTGAGGAACAAGGCTGAAGAAAATAAAGGTTGCAGCTGCGCTAGCACTAGCTTACGTGTTTAGAGCGAGAAGAGAAGTGCAACAAACGTCAAAGTGATCACGAAGTGATCGTATCTAAACACGTCAAACATAACCCCACCATGTTCACTACCCGAACCCCTTTCGGAAAATGACCGTCACGGTTACTCACGCTGGTAGTGTGTTATGAACATGGTGTTAAGTTTTCTACAACCAGATATTAACAAATTCCCATCTGCCACACACCCGCGGGCACGGCTTTCGAAAGTTCAAAACCCTGCAGGGGTGTCCCAACTTAGCCCATTACAAGCTCATGATCTGCGGAGTCGCAACTCCAAGGTGGGAAGACCTGAGTATTCTCAGAATCCCATGCTCAAGATATTCCGACTAAGGTAAAACTAATCCAGCAAATCCTCCCGGCGTGCCGACACCCTGATAGTAGCCGCGCGTATCTCATCTCAGGCCACGACCGGATGGGCAATTCTACAGGTTTTTACCAGCCCTTGAGTTTCCTCGAGGTGGCCCCGCAGACTCCCCAGTTTGGACCAACACTCATGTGGAGCACTGGCCCGGGTTGTTGATTAAGAAGAGGGTTTATAACTCCCTATGCAAGTTTTAGTTGTTAGGCAAATGTAGTACCAATGTTGGGACTTGCTGGAAAAGCCTTAGCGCTAAGCGCTTTATCGAGGGGGTCCCATAACCCCAACCGTATGAGGAACGCAAAATCAAGGAACATAACACCGGTTTATATGGTTCCTAGGGTGGCATGAGTGGAACAAATCACCAAGCAAGAGACTTAGCCTTCCACCCATTACCAATATATAGATGATTTAGTTTAAGAGTTTATATCGTGAGATATCCCAAAAATAACTTCAACATGAAGCAAGAATCTTCGAATCTTCTCCTGCAACTAGCAATGCTATAAGAGGGGCTGAGCGAAGCTTACTTAGCCAAACAAAGGTTTGCTAGGTTGGGTGGTTAGGCAGATTCATGGTTACAATAGGAGGCTGACAAACAAACATGGGCATCCAGGCAATAAGCTAAAGAGCGAGACATCTAGCAATAAGCAAAGATAGTAATGATATCTGGGTCAGGTCATCTTGCCTGTCGAGTCGTCGATGGGATCGTAAGACGGCTCCTCGTACTCAACCTCGGTAGTAACCTCGTTCTCATTCTCGGTCTCGACTCCCGGCTCTACTCAACACAAGAACACAACTAGGCACAAAATCAACCAAGGTGCAATGCACAATCAACATGATGCACGTATGATGCATATCATGCTATACATGTCAAGGGATGAAGCACACAGGAACAACACAAGACAACAAGTTTAAATGAGGCCAGAATTGACATATAGCAAATCCGGTAAGTCCTCATATGCATATAATGAAATTGGTCCAGATCTGAAAAAACCTTAAGTTAAATTTGTTAAACAGCATGTTAACATGCACCATGATGATCTACACGAAATTCTAGTCAAGTTTCATATAAAGTTTGTTTACTTCGGAGCTACGGTCTAGAAGATATGAGCAAAACAAGACGAGCATGGCAACGGTGCAAGATGCACCCAAACATCAAGCAAACACACTCCAAACATGTTAACAACATGATATTATGATTCTACATGAAAATCCACACAAGTTTCATGTAGGGCACGCTCAAAACGGAGCAACGGTTCAACACATACACACAAAACAAGATTCAATGCAAAGCTGAAATTAACAGCCACATAGCAACTTTGGAGCAAGAAATATATAATCTACAGCACTCAAACATTGTAACAAGAAGCATGGACATGAAGTAGACATATCCTACAGCAAACAACTCCATTGTAGCAACACCATGTTCTTCATTGTAGAGAGTCTCATGCTTAGTCACTTTCATATACTAGTGGGAATTTTCGTTATAGAACTTGGCTTGTATATTCCAACGATGGGCTTCCTCAAATGCCCTAGGTCTTCGTGAGCAAGCAAGTTGGATGCACACCCACTAGTTTCTTTTGTTCAGCTTTCATTCATATTCAGCTCTAGTGCATCCGTTGCATGGCAATCCCTACTCACTCACATTGATATCTATTGATGGGCATCTCCATAGCCCGTTGATACGCCTAGTCGATGTGAGACTATCTCCCTCTTTTTGTCTTCTCCACAACCACCTCTATTCCACCCATAGTTCTATATCCATGGCTCACGCTCATGTATTGCGTGAAAGTTGAAAGGTTTGAAAAGACAGAGCATGAAAACAAATGCTTGGCTGAAATCGGGGTTGTGCATGATATGAATATTTTGTGTGATAACAAGGGAGCATAGCCAACACTATATGACTTTGTAGGGATAACTTTCTTTAGCCATAGTATTTTGATAAGACATGATTGCTTTGTTAGTATTGCTTAAAGTATTGTTCTTTCTTATGTCAATATAGACTTTTATCTTGAATCCTTCATATTTGAACATTCATGCCAGAATTAAGAGAATTACATTGAATAACTATATTGCTTAGCATTCCACATCAAAAATTCTTTCTTTATCATTTACCTACTCGAGGACGATAAGGAACTAAGCTTGGGGATGCTTGATACGTCTCCAACGTATCTATAATTTTTGTTTGTTCCATGCTATTATTTATGAAGTCTTGGATGTTTAATGGGCTTTATCATTCACTTTTTTTATCATTTTTGGGACTAACCTACTAACCCAAAGGCCCAGTCCAGATTGCTTTTTTTGCCTATTTCAGGGTTTTGCAGAAAAGGAATATCAAACGGAGTCCAAACGGAATGAAACCTTCGCAGAGATATTTTTGCAGGAAATCACGCTCGGGAAACGTCAGGACCAAGTCAGGGGACGAAGGGCCAGCCCATGAGGGTGGGGGGCACGCCCCCCTTTCCAGGGCGTGCCCCCCAGCCTTGAGGCTGGCCCACACGGCCCCTGGTGCCCTTCTTCTTCCTATATATACCTACGTACCATAGAAACTCCATACGCACAGAGAAAACCCTAATTCCACCGCCGTAGCTTCTGTTCCCGTGGAGATCCCATCTTGGAGCCTGTTGCGGGAGGGGGATCCCTCACGGAGGCCTTCATTATCATCATCATCGCCCTCACCATGAGTTGTGAGTAGTTTACCGCAGACCTTCGGGTCCATAGCTAGTATCTAGATGGCTTCTTCTCTCTCTGGATCTCAATACAAAGTTCTCCTCGATATTCGAGGAGATCTATTCGATGTAATCTCTTTTTGCGGTGTGTTTATCGAGATCCGATGAATTGTGAGTTTATGATCAAGGTTATCAATGAAAGATATTTGGTTCTTCTCTGAACTTTTAATGTGTGCTCATAATATTCTTGCAAGTCTCTTCGAATTATTGGTTTGATTTGGCCTACTAGACCTATAGTTCTTGCAATGGGAGAAGTTCTTGGCTTTGGGTTCAATCTTGCGGTGTCCTTTCCCCGTCACAGTAGGGGCAGCAAGGCACGTATTGTATTGTTGCCATCGAGGATAAAAATATGGGGTTTTCATCATATTGCTTGAGTTTCTCCCTCTACATCATGTCATCTTGCTTAAAGCATTACTCTGTTCGTACGAACTCAATACACTAGATGCATGCTGGATAGCGGTCGATGTGTGGAGTAATGGTAGTAGATGCAGGCAGGAGTCGGTCTACTTGCCTCGGACGTGATGCCTATATACAATGATTATGCCTAGATAGTCTCATAATTATTCGCTTTTCTATCAATTGCTCGACAGTAATTTGTTTACCCGCCGTAGAATATCGCTATCATGAGAGAAGCCACTAGAGAAAACTATGGCCCCCGGGTCTATTCTCGACATATCAATCTACATCTACTTTACTTTTCTTGCTTTTATTTGCTGTTTATTAAACTAAAAATACCAAAAATATAATTATTATCTCTATCAGATCTCACTCTTGTAAGTGACCGTAAAGGGATTGACAACCCCTTATCGCGTTGGCTGCGAAGTTCTTATTGGTTTGTGCAGGTGCAAGGGACTCGCGCGTGGTCTCCTACTAGATTGATACCTTGGTTCCCAAAAACTGAGGGAAATACTTACACTACTGTGCTGCATCTCCCTTTCCTCTTCGAGGGAATACAACGCAAGCTCAAGAGGTAGCATGGACACTCATGGATGAAACTTGGTTCAAGGTTTTTGGATGCACAAGCAATATTCGCGCCTAGTACAGAAATTTTGTCTAGTAAAACATTCTAAAAAAGCAAGCACAACATGTTGGAGGATCCATAACAATATAACTTCTAAAAAATATACTCAAGCATAACTCATTATGTTGTCTTCCTTGTCCAACTTCAACTAATTTGCTCAAGGTTTAAAATATTTAATGGGGCTTACAATCATAGAACATGTCCAAGATAGTATATTTATATGTGAAATCTATCTTACTTCAATATTCTTTCATGAATTGTTCAAGTGACCAATACTATGTTTCCTAACTTTCAATAAATTCACCACCTATAATTCTTATATGTGAAGTCATTACTCCCTATGGGATAAGCATATGAAACATGTATAATTTAAGATTTATGATATTCAATTCATTCAACCATTTACTCATCTTTACATATTATTAAAGGGAGGATTATTTCTCCACTTTTTTCATACATAGTGGGACTACACGTTTTTTCGCCCGTATTATTGTCTCGCTATTTTCTTCGTACGTTGTCCCTGCTCCCGTTCGCTTTCCATGCATAGAGTAAAAATATTTTTTGCGTCTGTCTTATTGTCTTGCTATCACGAACACGAGACCACAGAGGTAGGAGCAACCCACACTAGCCAGTGCACCATGCAATCACTTTTGTCCTAATTAGAGAGATACTATATATGTGCAGTAGATAGATGGAGACCAGACACCCATATTCTCTATGGGCCGGCCCATCCAAACTTTTCTCCGCTTTTGAGCTGCCTATACTCAATTCTTTCATGTTTTTTACAAATAAAATAATCCCACCTTGCTCCCTTACATGCAATCAAATAAGTTTATATACCATTGTACTTCAAAATCAATAAGCCTCCTCGGAAACTAATAAAGAAAGGATCAGGTGTGGCTCTGGGGAGAAAAGAGACCCAAATATATGCATGGTGCCTAATTAAAGAGGATATCCAGAGGAAGATTGTAAAAACAAGTGGGATAATTAAAGGAAGGATGGAATAACTAAAGGAAGGATTAAGGACTAAAAGGAATAATTGTTGTGTGGGGATAAAAGAGTGATAATCGTGAGAATTGTGTGTCTCACTGACAGCAGCCACGCAAGTTTGCCTCTCTAAAGACAAAGCTCCTGCAATGCATCCATCCAATGTAGAGTTGCCGAGACTTCCTGTACTCGTCTATGATGCTAGAAATGTGCAGCTTCTTCTCAATCCTAAGTTGTTGCCTTCTCTGGTGCACAAAAATAATGGCTTTATTTTTTTTACGGTGTATTCCTTTGACCCAGTGTGATGTCAACAAAAACTGTTTGTAGGTGTGTGACGGGTGTTGGCAGGACGAATGTGTGATCAAGTGTTGTACTGTTTCTCTTATTTGGTTGTCTATCGAGAGAAATTATGCATGTCCATATTTGGCTTCGAAACCATTTTGATGCTCAAATAACTATACAACGTATTTTATAGTAATAAATCAGGACTTAATAATTTTTTAAACTATTTTGATGCTTATATTCGGATTCAATCAATATAGAATAAATAAGTGCGAAAAATGTCTGAACTACTAAAAACATGGGAAGACATATTTCTCCTATTAATATTGTTATTAGAGAGGTACATATATGAAACGATGTGAACTTTTTTGGTTGAGAATGAATTTTCCAAGAATGGTCCTTGATACTTTTAAATATTTCCAGTTTTGTTGAAGTGGCGAACCTTTTCTCAAGAGATTGGAAGCAAAGGGGGTTTATGTTTCAGCAAGAGGACAAGGGCGGGGTGCACTTCTCGGGCACATGAGGGGGCTGATGCGGATGGTCTAGAAGCTTCGACGCCCACCATGGAGGTACAGTTGGCAACGCATAATGTTCAGACACACTATGATCTGGTGGACACCACGGTCATTGTCGGTGATGAAGGAACTGAGGGACATAGGTGGGGTACCATGTTGAAATAGAGGAAGGAAAGGAGGATAATGAGTCTTGCTTATTCGATTATGAGTGTATGATCAAAAAATCTCCCTTTGCAACCCACGGGCAGTATTCCTAGTAGGATATAAGTGAAGCACACGACTAAATGAGAAACTACTCCAAAAAGATATAAGTGAAGACAATGAGTAGTTACATAATTAACTAGCTATGAGAAGACCCTCTTGTCGCGGCTTATCCGCGGCCACCTATGGGACCAGGAGGCCCCTTGATGGTTTGGCAGGGGGACGTCGCATTGCACAAAGAGTAGACCAGCGCACGGCAGCACGGTAGAGAGCACACAAGCAATTTACCTAGGTTCAGGTCACCACGAGGCATAAAACCCTACTCCTGCTTTGGTGGATTGACAATGGTATGGAGGTGGTGGAGCATAGTACACTTGCCCGGCAGGGGTTGCCTTAGGGCAGTGGAGACTAAGCGCGTATGGGGGTGTGGGTTCGTCCACTTTCCAAACCCTTCTACGATTGCCATGGGCCTCCTTTTATAGAACAAGGGGTTACCACAGTGGCAAAGTATTCATTATGCACTGATATGATATCAAACAGTACTATCATACCTAACTCTGCGGGCTGACAGGGTGCATTAAATATACCGCTTAGTGTCACATCATTGGTTGCCCGACAAGGCTTGCCGGGCTATCTTGCCAGCTCCGCGCCTGTTCTCTTGACACGTCATAAGACGGGTGTCATCTATGGGTTTCACCTGTAGGAAATGGTTGCCATGTAGCGAATTGCTGCCACTAAATCATCTTGCGTCTTGATACCGCATTCATAGATGACGTGGGTCGTGCTTGAGTGATTGGTGAGGTGGTTTCGCCTCCGCGAGCCCCGGCAGGCCCTGCCTGGGTGTTTATGTTATCCTTTCCTGGGGGTGGCCTCGCCCCTTGTCAGGCTCTCCTGCATGACAAGGGAGGCTTTTCTCTTGGTGATATCCTGCTTCTCTGGCTTGACCTTGGTCTCTCTGCGTTGCATGTTGGTTCTTTGAATCTCTTGGTTTCTTGTACTCTCACTTGGGCTAGTGCTTCAATCCTGTCCTTGTGCCTGTGCACAGTCTGGGCAATTAACCCAGGGTTTTTTGCACCGACAGAATCCCCCGGGCCTGCACCGAACACGCTACTGAGCGTTATCGGGGTAGGGCCTAATAAGTGCACAGGCAGGGTTGCTGAAGAGGCTGGTCTCTTGGAGTCTTCATTTCTGCTTCATCGGCCTTCATTCTAGGCTAGTTTCCGGTTTCCCCGCGCGTTGTGCGTGACGTCGTGAAAGAACTTGGATCGTGTCCCACAAATTCTTCTCACCCCATGATCACGAGGCAAAAACTGTCGTCCCACTCGCCCTCTGTTTCGCATGCACTTGCCACGTGTTCCGCCTGCATTGGGTGTGGTAGGTGGTGGATGCAGAGGACACAGGGAGGAATGCAATGGCTGGAAACCAAGCGACGATGGTTGGAGCAGAGGGGCGGCCTCGACCCCCAATGTCATGGCGGGTGCAGGGAGGCCGCATTGGAGGAGAGGGGCGCCCGTCTCCCGTATGTGGAGCCAGCCCTCTGCACTGTTTCCCTATAAAAGGGAGTCTCGCAAACGCCTCTCTGCCCACACTCCTCCTTATTCTCCACGATGCTTTTCTTCTAGTTATGGTGCGAGGGCGAGGGCGCGGCGGTGCTTCAGTGGTGGCGACCAGGACTTCTGCTCGACAACGCATCCCTCTTCCCACGGAACCTGAGGCAAGGAATCGTCCGTAAGGAGAGGAGGGAGGGGACACGGTCACGGTCGCCGTGGTGCTCGAGGAGGAGGAGGTCCGGCGGTGTCTTGGTGGTGCCCCCGCCGATGGCTCCTCCCCCAATGGAAGGCAATGTAGGTGACCAGCCTCGGGAGTTCATCATCAGGCTATACAAGCCTTTGTGTGGTCATCTTCGCCACCCAACTCCCTTTGCAAGAGAGATGGAGCTCGAACAACCACGCGCCTTGCGGCTACACATGAGGGGCTACGGGAATGGAGGTATGAGGTTTGACGTCGACTTCCCCACCCCTCATGTGATGTATCTCCGTTGTGGCTGGAAGACCTTCACCCATGCCCACGCCTTCTCGGAGGGGCACGTTCTTTAGTTCAAATTAATGGAAACGACCTGCTCTCCATCAAGATCATCAGGCGCTCGGGTAGTCGCTTAGGGTGCTGCGCGGAGAGCTCGAATGATGACCAAAGCTTCTCCTCGAGCAAAAGCGACTTGGAGGATAGTGACGCCGTTGATGACGATAGTGGACGTGGGAGCGATGATTCTGACTCCAGCTGATCGTTGCCCTCACCATCTTTATCGGGCGGTAACACCATCATCTGCGTCTCCTCCACGATAGTGCAATTGCCGGGGAGGTGGATGCAGAGGTGCGGATGGTGCTGCCGGGCTCCTCCAGCAGTCTTCTAGCTAGACTCCGGCAGGCTTCCTCTCAGGCTGCAGCTCCGTTAGCCCTGCCGAGTCCTGCTGGCCCTGGTGATGGTGGTTGACGAGACCGCCTTCTGTTGTGCTCTCCATCAAGGTGTTCCCTTGCGCTCCCATTCCCGCTGGGCTACCTCTCCTGGAGCACGATGGGAGCGGGATGGGCCCCCGCCTAGGCGCTCATTTTGCCTCCTCCCTTTGGCGGTCGTGCCTAGGAGGAGAGGGACAAGAAAGGGCATTATGGGGCACTTTCCATTTTTTCAATCTTAAGCCAGTACATAATCACCAAATTTTAATTCAAATAATGTAGCCCTCGAGTCCATGTTTGTGTTCTGTAATGGTTATACTTGTATTAACATGTTAACGAAAAAGATGAGACTTGCCGGGGACCCGTGCATGTGTATATCCATGCAGAGGTGAGATGCCTCTTTATGCACATAAACGAGTTTTCCCGACAAGCTACCTTGTCGGCATTCTTTTTGTCTGCCGGGGAATCACATCTGCCAGGGAACATACAAAGGGGCGGAGCCCCGTCAACTTGTTTTCACCAAGAGCTACTACAACCATCTTGACCGAAGCAATGTTCGAGTCTGGGATGGGAGGACCCGAGCCTCCAGAGAGTGGCAAGGTTTTCTGAGGCACAAGTTATAGCTTACAGAACACCAACGAACAGGAGGTAGAACTTATATGTTGGCTTGCCGAGGATTGCAGTGCCGGGCAATCTTCTCAACTCCTTGTCGAAGTGAAGTCCACGGAAGGAACCTGTAACTTCATGTAGATGAGAATAAATGCAGGATGCAATCCTATCTATATGCATATGCAAATGCTCATGAAATGCTTATGCAGTGATCTTGGTGTTCTTGTGCATGCATGCAATCTTAGTTGGGGGCTCCCTGCAAGGCTTCTTTATTTTCTCTTGCACGGGGTCATCGCCCCGACTTTGTACATGGGGTTTCATGCAGCCGAGGCAAGGCCAGTATGCCCCACAGCCGCACCTTACGGATAGTACTTGAGGAGATGGTCAATATTCCATGAGTTTTGCAAATGAGTGCCATCTCCAGTCTCAAGAAGGACTGCGCCAGGTGTGGTGACTCATACCACCCGGTAAGGGCCTTGCCACTTCGGTGAAAAAGGACTAGGTCACCTTCCTCAAAACACCGAGCGTGAACCCTGCTGCTCTAATAGCGATGCAGGGCTTGCTGGTAGCATGCAACACGCGTAGTAGCCCAGAGACAGTTCTCCTGGAGTAGCACAGCGTCGTCGTGCTGGTTCTGATCTTGTGGTACTTCATCGTATAGGCAAGCACTCGAGGGGACCCATAAATGAGTTCCATGGGGATAACTGCTTCTGCCCCGAAGAGTTGGGAGAAGGGAGTCTGCCTGGTTGCTCGGTTAGGTGTCGTTCTGAGGGACCAGAGAACTACCGGCAACTCCTCGATCCACCGCCTGCCGTGCTTCTACATAGTACTTTAGCATTCGCCCTCTCAGCTTGTCCATTGCTCCGGGGGTGTGCCACAGAGGCGAATGAGACCTTGCATCGGAGGGTACGAACATATTGCATGAAGTCTTGGCTCGTGAACTAGGTGCCGTTATCGGTGATGATCCTTACCTAACTCCAAAGCGACACACCAATTCTTTCAAGAACTTGATAGCTGACTGAGCACTCACCTTTCTCATGGCAGTCACTTCCGGACACTTTGTAAACTTGTCGATGGCAATGAACAAGAGTTCAAAGCTCTCGATTGCTCGGGGGAAGGGGCCGAGGATATCGAGCCCCCAGACCGAAAATGGCCATGATAGAAGGATTGTTTGAAGAGCTTGGACATGTAGGTGTGTTTTCTTGGAATGGAACTGATAGGCTTCACATGTCGTGATGAGCTCGACTGCATCTTGGAGTGTTGTGGGCCAATAGAATCCTTGCCGGAATGCTTTCCCAACTAATGCCATTGATACAATGTGGGAGCCGCATATTCCTCTATGAATCTCAGCCAATAGTTCATTTCCATCCTCCCGGCAGACACACTTCAATTTCACACCGTTAGGCCTGCTTCTGGGTGGCATGGGCAATCTGATACATACTGGCCCTCTGGGCTACTTTTTCAGCTTCATCTTGGTCGCCGGGGAGTTCTCTGGTTTGGAGGAAGTGGACAATGTGCCTTGCCCAAGCAGGAGCCTAGGGCTCGGCAACGAGGACTAGTGGCACCACCTCTACTACCGGAGCACCAGCCTCGTTCGCGGGGTCCATTGGCCTAGCTGAAGGGGGTGGTTCGGCGAGCTGTGAGGAGTTGTTTCTGGTAGGGTCTCTGCCGGGAGAGGACGGCTCGACCGGGAGAGGCTTATCGTAGTCCAACTTTTTCTCCTTTTTCGGGCCATTGTTGCTGGTGATACGGAGGGCTGAGAAAGACGGAGAACAAAAGTTCCCAGCTCTACAGGAAGCTTTTGCGCAGCACACTTTGACAGGTGATCAGCTATGGTGTTTTCCGCATGGGGTACGTGCTCTGTTTGCAACCCATCAAAGTTCTCCTCCAATCTCTTCACTTCCTCGACGTATGCCTCCATCAATGGACGTTGGTAATCCTTGTTGACTTGTCTCACCACAAGCTGTGAATCTCCTCAAATGATCAGCTTCTTAATTCCCAATTCGGCTGCAATTCTGAGCTAGGCAAGGAGCCCTTTACACTCTGTTGTATTGTTGGTGGATTCTTCCCGGACAAAATGCATTTGGACGACGTACTTCAAGTGTTCCCCGGAGGGGCAACAAGAAGCACGCCAGCCCCTGCACCTTGTAGGGAAAAAGCCCCATCAAAATACATAATCCATTCTTGGTGTGATTCCTTGCCAGGGGTAGCTGTCTCTGTCACTTTCTCGTCAGGGGTTGGCGTCCATTCTGCAATAAAATCTGCCAGTACCCTGCTTTGAATAGTTGATGTGATCTCAAACTTCAAACTAAAGCTGGATAACTCCAAAGCCCACTCCACTATTCTGCTAGTAGCCTCAGGGTTTCAGAGCAGCGGAAAACAAGTGACAACCGTGATCTCGTGGGCTTGGAAGTAGTGGCGCAATTTCCTTGAGGCCATAACAAGACCAAAGATCAACTTTTGCACACCAGAGTACCTCGATCTAGCCCCGTGTAACAAGGAGCTGCAAAGTACACTAGGCGCTGCACCACTTCCTTCCATGCCATGTCCTTGGGGTTGCTCTCATTGCCATGCTCATTGATGTCCTGATCCTTCTCTGACTCTGCTGTTTTCTGCTCGCTTCCTGCCTCATCAACTTCTTGCCGCGCTACCAAGGCAGCACTGACCACTTGGTTGGTTGCCTCCAAGTATAGCCACAACGGTTCCTGGGTTTTGGGTGCAACCAAGGTGGGCCCAGACGAAAGGTAGGCCTTCAACTCTTGCAGGGTTGCATCTGTTTCCGAGGTCCACTTCATAGGCCCTGGCTTCTTTAAAATCTTAAAGAACGGCAGGGCATGCTCGGCAGACTTGGAGATGAATCTGCTAAGTGCGGTAATGCATCAGGTTAAGCGCCTCACATCCTTAACTGTCCTTGGCGCTTGGATCTGCTCAATGGATTTGTTCTTGTCGCGGTTGGCTTGGATCCTCCGGTGGGATAAGAAGAACCCAAGTACCTTGCCAGAGGGAACACCAAACACACACTTCACCGGATTAAACTTCAAACTGATCCTGCCCTTATTAGCAAATGTCTCTAAACAAATCTTGGAGAAGGGTTGCCTTATCCTTGGTTTTGACCACAAAACTGATCTATATTTCTATGTAATTGGGGCTCAAAACCAATCTGGACTGCCCTTGCAAAAGTTGACCCGGCACTCTTCAATCCGAATGGCATGCGGATAAAGTAGTACGTACCACATAGGGTGATCAATGACGTCTTCTCTTCGTCTTACTTGGACATGAAGATCTGATGATATCCATAGTATGCATCCAGAAAGGAGAGCAAATCACAACCTGAAGTGGAATCCACAATCTGGTTGATGCGCGACAAGGGAAATGGGTCCTTCGGGAAAGCCTTGTTGACATCTGTCAAATCAATGCAAAGCCTCCACTTCCCGTTAGCCTTCCAGACTACCACTAGATTTGCTAACCCCGTAGATTGCAGTACTCCTCCGACCAAACCAGCTGCATCCAGTCTCTTGATCTCTTCGCCAATGAACTGCTGCCTCTCCAAGGCATGCTTCCATACTTTCTACTTCATTGGTCAGGCATGTGGGCAGACAGCAAGGTGGTGCTCGCTTACCTTCCTAGGGACACTGGGGATATCAGATGGTTGCCGGGCAAACACATCGATATTTGCCCGCAGGAAGGCAACAAGCGCGCTTTCCTATTTGTCATCGAGGGTGGTGCTGATCGTGAAAGTGCCATCAATGCCAGCCAGCCCTGCCGGGACCTTCTTCACTTGGGGTGCAGCAACCTTGGATCCTTGCTATTAGAACACTCCGACACATCGTCAATAGGTGTCGTGCTCTTGGAGGGGGCACGCTTCCCGGACTCCTTGCTGGAGGTCCTACCATCCTTCTTCTTTCCTTTGCTTTCCTTGGCAGGAGCTGCAGCTGCCGCTGCCTCTGCTGCGACTGCATCCCGGTACATCTTGTCCACACTGATAATTGCATCCTTCTCATCTGATGGGATAGTGATGACTCCCGGTGGCCCAGGCATCTTTAAGGTGTTGTAAGCATAGTGAGATGTTGACATGAACTTGGCCAGGGCCGGGCGTCCAATAATCTGATTGTACAACAGGAGGAGATCAACCACATCAAACACAATCTTCTCAGTCCGGTAATTCAGTTCTCCCCCAAAAGTAACCGGCTAAGTAATCTTCCCTCTAGGATGGCTCCTTCCGGGATTAACTCCTTGAAATGTGTCGGTAACCGCAAGCTCCTTTTCTCCCATCTGAAGCTTGTTGAGGACTGCCGGGGAAATCAGATTCAACCCGGCAGCGCCATCCACTAACATCTTTGTGACCTTGAGGTTGCGAATTGTTGGGGAGACCAACAATGGCAAACATCCTACCGCAGTGGTGCGGCCAGGGTGATCTTCCTCGTCAAAGATGATGGGTGTGCGGGACCACTTGAGCGGCTTCCGGGCCTCTGGCGCTAATTCCATGGCATTGATCTCTCGTGCCCACCGCTTGAGCTGGTGGTGGGAGGCATGCAAAGATGCACCCCCATCAATGCATAGGGCATTAGTGGCCTTGTGAAACTCTTGCTCACTGGTTTCATCATCATCCCCTCCATTACTCACATTATCACAGATTTCCTTCTCTTGACCCCTGGTGGGTTTTCCTTGGTTCTGAAAGGGTTTGCCAGGGTGGTTTGCTTCACTGCCTCGGCCCTCACCGCCAGCAGCATACTGACTCTTTTCCTTGTCACGCTTATCGTATTCTGCCCTATGTTTCTTCACAAGCTGCTCAACCCGGTAACACTCCTGAAGGTCTTGGACCTTGGTCCAATGGATCTTGTAGTACGGCCCATCGCCCTTCCTAGCTTTCTCAGCGGCAACAGATTCTTGGCAGGCAGCGCAAGTGGCAGCTTCCTTGCCGAGGGTCTCAGCCTTGGCCTTCTTGCCGGTACTAGGTGTGCCCGATCCTTCCACAGTAATCACTACCTTATCTCATGGCTTCTTACTGAGCTTCTTGCCCTGTCTATGACCGGTTGATTCATCCTCATCCTATGAATCAACATTGCTGCACTCTTCCTCTACGGGCAACTTCCTTCCTTCCTCCATCCGAGCACACTTATCCACTTGTGTGTATAGCTCCTTCACAGTCTTGGTCAACCACACGTTCATCTTGGAACGAATGCGACGGTTGCGAACTTTTCTGAATCTCTATAAATACTTAGGGAGAGTTTCTCCTTCCTTCTGCTGAAGGAGTTGCAGGTAACTGGGCCTGCCGGGCTCTTGGTGGCCACAGGAGAAGGCACAGATGAACTCGTGGCACAGGCCTGCCCATGATGAAATGGTGTCTTCCGGTAGGTGCATCAGCCAAGACCTCATGTTGGAATTGAGGGCCGAAGGGAAGTAGTTGGCGAACACCTTGTCGTCTCTTCCCCCGGCAGCCTGAACAGCGATGGTGTAGATGCTCAGGAACTCTGCCGGGTTCAGCCTCCCATCATACTTCTCAGGTATCTCTGGCTTGAACGTGTGAACGAACGGCCAACGGACTTGCCACAGTTCTCTTGTGAAGCCAGGGTAGCCGACCTCGAAAGGTAGGCACCAGCCAACACCGAGCGCAGGCTCGTCGACGTTGAGGCCGTCGCACCCGTCGGTCTGGCGGAGGTCATTGCACCGTCGATCTACGACGACGCACGCATCTCCCCGCCGCCTATCCTCCCGGGCTTGATTTAGGCCTGGACATGCTCGAGGGTCCGAAGAGGCCATCGAGACGTCGTCGGGGTCTTGGTTCTACTGCACCCGCACCATCTGCCGTGGTGGGGACTGCATCGTGGGGATAGCCCCCTCCATTCTGCCAGCAGTATGGGAAGTTGTTATTGCTTGGAGAGGTCGTGGTGGGCCAGCTCGTTATGAGCTCCCAGCTTTGGCAAAACCGAGCAGGCTTTGGATGGTAGCACGCCACTCATCCATCTGCTCGGCTGCTGGAGGAAACCTCAATAGTAGCTGAGCTCGTGCCATAGCCTCCGTGGTTGTGCTTGGCATAGATGTTGATGATGTCGACCGCACCGTCGCCTGGCTCATGACGGTGCTAGCGGTGGCGGCGGTGCCGCGCCCACGCTGATGTGGGACGACCACCTAGGTAGTGGTATTGTGCAGCGGTGTTGCTCGAGGGTCAGCGGCTCCGTCGAGCGCAGAGGCTCGTCTGGGAGGAGGCACATGCACCGCGCTCGCTCCCTTGGTGAGGGTGGCCGCCGAGCGATAGCTTACCCCAGATCGAGCGTCGTTGCTTCAGCTATGCCCGTCGGTGGGAGGAGAGGGTGCGGACAGAGTGACCCCCTCGCCCGCACCTTGCGAAGCATGACTGTCGAGGCGCTGCTGATGTTGTTCTCCTCTGACAACTCCTACCCCCGTCCCGGCCGCGGTGGAAGTGGTGATGGCGTTACCTGCTCCAACCATGTCCCCAGCATCGTTCACGTCCTCGCTTGCATCCGCATTCCCCACGGCATTAGAGGCCGCATGCGGTGGAGCCTTCGAGGTGGATGGATGGGCCGAAGTAATGGACTTCTTCTTGGACGCCATGGTTGGTGGCATCGTCGAAGATGAAGATGGTGATGAAGATGATGCACTGCGCACACTTTCAGGTTCGTGCAAGAGATTCCCCTACCTGGCACACCAAAGATGTCGCGGGGATATCTGCACCAGCTATGGGACCTGGAGGCCCCTTCCTGGTTCGGCAAGGGGACGTCACGTTGCACAAAGAGCAGACCAGCGCACGACATCGCGACAGAGAGCACACAAGCAATTTACCCAGGTTCGGGTCACCGCGTGGCATAAAACCCAACTCCTGCTTTGGTGGATTGATGGTGGAATGGAGGTGGTGGAGCATAGTAAACTTGCCCGACAGGGGTTGCCTTCGGGCAGTGGAGACTACGCGCGTATGGGGGTGTGGGTTCGTCCACTTTCCAACCCCTTCTACGATTGCCACGGGCCTCCTTTTATAGATCAAGGGGTTACCACAGTGGCAAAGTAGTCATTATGCACTAGTATAATAGCAAACAATGATATCATACCTAACTCTGCGGGCTGACGGAGTGCATTAAATGTACCGCTTAGTGTCTCATCACTGGTTGCCCGACAAAGCTTGCCAGGCTATTTTGCCAGCTCTGCGCCTGTTCTCTTGACACGTCGCAGGACGGGTGTCATCTGTGGGTTTCTCCCATAGGAAATGGCTTCCATGTGGTGAATGGCTGCCACTTAATCATCTTTCGGCTTCACGCCGCATTGATAGACGATGTGAGTCATGCTTGAGTGATTGGTGAGGTGGTTTTGCCTCCGCGAGCCCTAGCAGGCCCTGTCGGGGTGTTTCTGTTATCTGTTTCTGGGGGTGGCCTTGCCCCTTGTCGCGCTCGACTGTCCGACAAGGGATGCTTTTCTCTTGGCGATATCGTACTTCTTTGGCTCGACCTTGGTATCTCTGGGCTGCATGTTGGTTCTTTGAATCTCTTGGTTTCTTGTACTCTAACTAGGGCTGGTGCTTCAATCTTCTCCTTGGGCCTATGCACAGTCTGGGTAATAGACCCAGGGCTTGTTGCATTGACACCTTGTGACACCCCGAGATCAATGCACCGGGTGTCTTCCAGTTATTCATCGTCGTTGCCATGTCATTTGCTTGTGTGTCGCATTTTGCCATGTCATCATGTGCATTTCATCTGCATAGTTTTCAAAACTTGCATCCGTCTGTAGTTGCCGAGCCCCTCGTCCTTTCCGTTATCCGTTCTGAGCGCAGACACACTAACACACGCCCGCGGCATCTCCGAAACCTTGTTTTATAAGTGCCCGGTAAATGTTCTTGGAATGGGGTGAAGCTTGTTGTGTGGTCTTAGTATAGTGTAGGTAGACCACCTCCCAAATTTTGTCGCATTTGGAGGTCGTTTGATGCCCCAACGGTTAACCGCGTTAACCGTTGGAACCTCCCTTCTCTTTACGCCCAGCACCCCTCCACAACAGCCCGCTAGCCCATCTAAACCCCCTCCATGCTCTTCGTCGTTGGATCACAGTCGTGTGGGCCAAAACCCCACCTCAATGGCCCTCTCCTAGCTACCTCAAGCTATAAAAACGTCCCTCCCGTCCAAATCAGAAAACTCTAGTCCATTTCATCGATTTCTGCGCCCCTCCACAGCTCCTTCGCGCAGCCGGATGTGTGCACGATGCCACCAGACACGCCCACTGCCCCAGCCACATCGTCTAGCCAATAGCGCGCCGCTACCTTAGCATCGCCGCCAGCCCTAGCAACTTCCAAGAGGCCATGCTTCCACCGCCCCTGGCCTGCTAGGCCCGTTTCGTGCCCTGGTAGCCCATCCAGGCTCAAACCACCACCGCCGATGCATGAACGCTCGCCCGAGCCCCGGATCCCTCGCCCGCTCTCTCCCTCCCGAGCGCCGCCGTTGCCGCGAACCCGCCGCCGGCGAGCCACCGCTCAGATCCGACCTCCCTAGTCTGGATCCGGTCGTCCCTGATGTTGCCGCCCCATCCCCGAACCACGCCCGAGCTGTCGCCGAGGTGCGTCCCCTCCAGGGTCCCGCGCCGTCGCTGACCTGCGTCCCATCGCCCTCGCCCTAGCGTCCGAGCTCGCCGCGTTGACCTCACCCTGCACCACTCTCCAGAGCGCCCCCTCTCTCTGACGGCACATGCGTCTTTTAGTTATACCGCGCCCGCTCATTTTTTTCTTTTCTTTAGAAAAACTACTAAGTCCCAAAATACTCATAACATGTGTGCATGTTCGAGATGCCATACCTTCATGCATCTTTATCCAATTGAGGTGTATAATATGTCAAAATGTTCATCTCTCTGTGCTCTACATGATGGTTGCATTTGCATGCATGTTAGATTGCATTTTGAAATATTAATACCTACTGCAAAAGTGCAAGTGGCTGTTAACTGTTGAAAACTAGTATAACTTACTGATTTGTCTGTTTCGTATGTTTTTGTGTGATTTTCTTTTGAGCATCATGTCAAAATGTTTTAGGAGAACAATCTTGTCATCTTTGCAATGGTGTAATTAGTTTTTCATGATATACTTTATGGTGAGTGGAACAAGCTTGCAAAGTGACCTACTTGTTGTTGCTGATTTCAGTGACTTGGTGTTTTATGTTAAGTCTGAATCTGTTACATTGTGTTGTCATGTTAACTTGATGCTATAAGTGAATCTATGCATAATCTGGAGATGTTCAGTGAGCCTGTTTTGTTTTCCTTGTTATGCTCTATCCATCCATGCCCTTATTTGCAATTATGGCATGTCGTAGCTTGTCATTACCATGCTCTCAAATAGCTAAATAATGTTTCTATCAGCCTGTTAACAGTAAGTTCATTTTTGCCATGTGAATTGCTAGTGTGCTATGCACCCAATCACCATGTTCTTGACATGAGTAGCCGCATAAACATGTCTTCTTTGTGTTGGTTATATTCACATGCCATGATATGCTATGAGATGAGTTGCACAAGCTTGCAAACATGTCTACTTGTCGCTGTTCCTGCCATGTTCAGTTATTTCACCAACTCTGTGAAACTGTTATCATTTTACAATCTTGCCATGATGTTTTGAGCATGTTCTAATGGTAATTGGCAATAGCTCAGTGATCATGTTTTGTAATGCTTGACATGTACATGCTTGCCATGCCCTTTGATGCCATGAAATGTTCATGTAGCATTAACTTTTGTTGCATCAAAGTATGCATCATGAATCTGTTTTCAGCCTTACTCTGTTTTTCTGTAAGTCTGAAAAAATGTGATGACTTGCTTACTTGTCTTGATGAATGCCATTGCTCTAGAGGTTATTTGGAGATTCTTAGTAATCATGTTTCTCCATGTATAACATGTACTTTAATGCCATGCTTTTGCTTGCCATGTTCTTGCACTGGAGCTTGATTATTTCTTGCCTCCAACATGTCAACATATTAACTCTGCTTATGTATATACCCTGTTTTCCACAAAGTCATAATCTGTGATATAAAGTTGCTTCTTGCTTTGATCATGTTGAATTACTCTTGATGCCTATGGATCCGATACTTGATGATATTTGAAGCGTGTGATAAGTACTTGAGTTCATGCCATGATTGTGCCTATCTTGTACTTGTAGCATGTTGTTTTGATGCATGTAAGATGCCTAGTTGCTGTTGTGGACAGCTTGTCCTTTAATCTTGTTTCATGTGTATGTGTTGAACCGTGGCTCCGTTGGGGGCATATGCTCTATATGAAACTTGCTTGGTTTTGCATGTAGATGCATCATGTCATGTTGCATCCATGCTTTGAGTGTGTTTGCTTGATGTTTGAATGCATTTTGCATCAATGTCATGCTTAACTTGTTTTGCTCATATCTTCTAGGCCGTAGCTCCGAATTAAATGGACCTTATATATAACTTGACTATAATATCGTGTAGATCATCATGGTGCATGTTAACCTGTTGTTTAACAACTTGAACTTAAGGTTTGTTCAGATCTGGACAAATTTCAAAATTTGCATATGAGGACTTACCCGAATTGTTATATGTTGTTTCCGGCCTCATTTAAACTTGCTTGACTGTGTTGCTCTTGTTGCATCATCTCTTGCCATGAGTAGCATCATGTAGCTTGTCATGCATCATTCTTGGTTGTGCATCATGTCTTGTTTATGTGTTGTGTGTTTACCATGTTGTTTGCTTCTTCTCGTTAGTTCCTGTTTCATTGCGATCGTGAGGATTCGTTCGACTAAACTTGGTTCGTTTTCATGGCCTCTTCTTCTTAATGGGCTCAATCTTCTTCCTTGCGGGATTTCAGGAAAGATGACCGTCACCTTGCATCTCATTACTATCATTGCTATGCCAGTTGTCTTGATGGTATCGCTATATGTCGCGCTGCCTATCTATTGTTGTGAGCCTCTCATTGTTGCCATGAAACAGCCTCTAACCTTTGACACCATCCTAGTAAACCGTTGTATGGCTATGTCACCGCTTGCTTAGACCCTCTCATAACATTGTTAGTTGCAGGTGAAGATGAAGTTTGCTCCATGTCGGAACTTGGATGTTGGAATATCACAATATCCATTACTATAAATAATGCACCTATATACTTGGCAATGGGTGGAAGGCCTGGCCTTTCACTCGGCGTTTTGTTCCACTCATGCCGCCTTAAGAACCGATAAACCGGTGTTATGTTCCTTGAGTTTGCATTCCTAACACGGTTGGGGGTTATGGGACCCCCTTGATAGTTCTCTTTGAATAAAAGTCCTCCAACAAGGCCCAACTTTGGTTTTACCATTTACCATAACTAAAAATACCGTAGGGACTTTCCGGACCCAGAGGACTTAATTTACAACCCAGGGCAAGTGCTCCTTGTGAGTGTTGGTCCAAACTAGAGCCCCTTGCAACGCCAACACAAGGAAACTCATGGATTGGTTTTAGTTGTACAGACGGCTCATCCGGTCCTGACCTGAGACGAGATACACGCGGCTACTATCAGGGTGTTGGCATGCCAGGAGGTCTTGCTAGACTTGTTTTACCATTGTCGAAAGGTCTTGTGCACCGGGATTCCGAGTCTGATCGGGTTGTCCCTAAGATGAGAGGTTTTACCTCTGCTGCTCGTGAGAGCTTGTGATGGGCTAAGTTGGGACACCCCTGGAGGGTTATGATCTTTCGAAAGCCGCGCCCGCGGTTATGTGGCAGATTGGAATTTTTTAATATCCAGTTGTAGAAAACTTGACAGAGGACCCGAAATAAAATACACCAACCGCGTGAGTAACCATGACCGTCTCTTTTTAATTTGAGAAGAGAACACGGTGGGGTTGTGTTTGACTCGTAGGTAGTTAAGGATCACTTAGTGATTGTTACTGTTCATGAACGTTTGCGTAGAGGATCTTCTTATTCTTGTAATCGTAAGTTAGCCACCATACAAATGCTTAGCCACTGCTGCAACGTCACCACTATCCTTTCCATACCCATTATGCTTTGCTAGTCTTGATACCCATGGTTATGGGATAGCTGAGTCCTCGTGGCTCACAGATACGACAACAACAGTTGTAGGTGCAGGTTTCCGATGACTTGATGTGAGAGTGTTGTTTACTTGCGTTGGAGACTTTCTTCTTCTTCTTCGTATATCTTGGGATAGGTTCCTGGTCGGCAGCCTGGGATAGCAGGATGGATGTCATCGTGCTTTTCATGTGTTTTCATCCTTAGTCAGATGTCTTGTGTATGATGTTGTTCTATTCGTGTGGCAATTGTATGACTTTTATGTATCCCATCTTTGTATGTAATGTTACGGTGTAATGATATCCATTTTGCTAAGCGCCTGAAATGCAGTTGTGCCCCAATCACGAAGTTATTACGTGATCGGGATAGAATCGCATCTTGGGTGTGACAAGTTGGTATCAGAGCCTGGACTGACCATAAGAGCCCCTTGATTGATAGAAGCTTGTCCGTTGTCGAGTCTAGAAGAAAACTATTTTGGAGTCTAGTTATATCGAAGAGTAGGAATTATTTTTACTCCCCAGCCCCTTCGTTGCTCTAGTCAGGAACCTTGATGTAGGTGTTTTGAATTACTCCTCTTCCCCTTCAATTTTTTAGGATCACGCAGTTAGTTTTCATTGTTATGGTGTCAGCTCTTTTCATCTGGTGCAATTCTCGTCAAGTTGATTCGACCCTCTTTGCCTTTGCAAGATCAGTCCTCAGTTCTTTTCCAACCGACGTTGTTTCCCGTTTGGAGTTCTCCTTCCTTTCCCACGCTCCCACCCCTTTTTCTTCTCGGAGCTGGAGTCCTTAATCGAATATCCATCCTACTCATGCGAAGCCTTTGCCTTTTTTCCTCAATGATTTTAACTTAGTTAATTCTCGTCTAGTCCTTTTATTCTTCATCTCTTTTTTCTTCTCTGGTGGATTCAATCCAAGTATTCGGTGTCGATCATATTTTTTCCTTAGCCCAAATATTTCCCCTCGCTCGTTCGCCTATCGCCATTTAATCATTCCGGAGTGTTGAAGGCATCTCAGATGATTCGTCTGTGTTCCAATTAATCCGAGGTTGTCACCTCATTCAAGTCTTTTAATTATTCCGGTGCATCATTTCTCATTTAAATAATCCTTTTCAACGGTGTGTTCTCTTCAGTGGGCTCATAACCCACATGTTTATTCCCAAGACCTTACCTGACTCTTCTAATATTTCCGTAGCTATCCCCATCGTTTCCCAAGATCTTTTCAATGGTAAGTATGGATTCCATCAGTCATATGCCGTCTCCAAGATCGTTTTCAAATTCTTTTCATGCTTGGTTCAACATTTCATCCTTCCATTCTTCCGGAGTATCTCAAGAATTTTGGTAAGGTTACTCGTCGTCATTCTCAACATTTGAAGACCGAAGAGGAGTTTCTCTCCAATCCTTGACCGTTCTCTCAAAGATTCATGCTTCTAGCTTAATGTTATACTCTCGAATTATTCCGATCACCAATAAATCTTTTCTTACCCATCTAGAGCATTTCATGAATTTTTTCCATTGTGTTCCTCCGAAGGTCATCATTTTAGAAGATTTCTTCATTCCAGTTTTCAACTTTGTCCTCCAAATATTCTCAATTGATGCCTCTTCATTCGTCTCCATATTCTTCCGGTGCTTCGTCCAAGTATTCTTTAATCAGTTCGCGGTCTCTTCATTCTCTTGTATCTAAATTTCCTCAAGTGTTTTATTCTTCCTGGCGATTCATACTTTTGTATTCACTCAATTTCAATTCCTATGGTAGATTATTCGCCTTCATCACTCGGTTTTAATTCTTATGGTGGTTCTCTCAAGAGTTGTTTTCATGTGTGATCATATCAATTATTTCGTTCTTCCAATCTTACTAGTGGTTCAGAAAGACTTTCTCGAGTTTTCCGCTATATCTCCCCTTAATTTTTTTCAACATGAATAAGTGACATGCAAATCCATTGCTTCACATCAATTTAATTGATGGAGGATAAGCATAATATAATTCTTATTCTTTTTCATCAAGTTCATTTAGTCCCTTCCTTCAGAGTTTGTTCATGATGAATAAATTCTAATCCCAAGTGATTCACCTTTTCTTTTCCGGAGTTCAAATTTTCTCGGCTATCTCGTCGGAACCCCGTCTAAATCATCACAAAGCTTTAGTCTTATTCTTTTCATCCGTCATTTCTATATCATCATCCTTTTGTTACCGGAGTTCTTCATGGTGGTTCATCGTGATTCAAATCATTCTTCAAGTGTTCATCAAGATTCCTGTTGGAGAAACTCAAGAATTCTTCTTCTTGCCCATCGAGATGCAAATAATTCTTTGTATTCTTCTGAAGTGGTGTTTTGCATTTCTTCCTTCTTCTCATCTACACAATCATTTGGTAGTGGCCAGTTGTCACCTCATAAGTTTTGGGATGATTTCCATAAGTCCACAACTAGTTAGTTCTTTTCGTTGTTGATTTTCCAACAACAACGTTCGTCCCTTCTTCGCAAGGATGCCTTCAAATTCTTTTGTGCTAGAAGATGTTGTTCTACCTCCTTTCTTCTCATTCTTAATTCTTCTGAAGGCATTGTCTTGTTCATCTCATCATGTATCATTCCATCTTGTAAAGTTCTTGTCCTACTCCATTCATATTCAACCGGAGTGCTGTTAAAAAATTTCTTGTTCTTGTTTCTTGTCTATCACGCTTAACAAGAGTGGTTTCAATGTCTCTCTTGTCATTTAAGGTCTTGGTTCTCGTCGCATATTGTTTCCTCATTTTACTGGAGCTCTCAATCTCATTCCTCTCCGTTGCATTCCTCCTTTCAACTGGCTCAACCTCTCAAGGCTCTGTGGTTTCACCTTCTTCCTTTTTCACTTCCATCTCATTCCTAAGATCTCGGGATGAGATCTCTTATTAGTAGGGGAGTGTTGTGACACCCCGAGACCGATGCGCCAGGTGTCTTCCAGTTATTCGTCGTCGTTGCCATGTCATTTATTTGCATGTTACATTTTGCCATGTAACCATGTGGATTTCATCTGCATAGTTTTGAAAACATGCATCTGTCAGTAGTTGCCGAGCCCCTCGTCCTTTCCATTATCGTTCTGAGCCTAGACACACTCGCACGCACAAGAAAACTATTTTGGAGTCTAGTTATATCGGAGAGTAGGAATTATTTTTACTCCCCAGCCCCTTCGTCGCTCTAGTTAGGAACCTTGATGTAGGTGTTTTGAATTACTCCTCTTCCCCTTCAATTTTTTTAGGATCACGCAGTTAGTTCTCATTGTTATGGTGTCAGCTCTTTTCATCTGGTGCAATTCTCGTCAAGTTGATTCGACCCTCTATGCCTTAGCAAGATCAGTCCTCAGTTCTTTCCCAACCGACGTTGTTTCCCCGTTTCGAGTTGTCCTTCCTTTTCCACGCTCCCACCCCTTTTTCTTCTCGGACCTGGAGTCCTTAATCGAATATCCATCCTACTCATGTGAAGCCTTTGCCTTTTTTTCCTTAATGATTTTAACTTGGTTAATTCTTGTCTAGTCCTTTTATTCTTCATCTCTTTTTTTTCTCTGGTGGATTCAATTCAAGTATTCGGTATCGATCATATTTTTCCCTTAGCCCAAATATTTCCCCTCACTCGTTCGCCTATCGCCATTTAATCGTTCTGGAGTGCTGAAGGCATCTCAGATGATTCGTTTGTGTTCCAATTAATTCGAGGTTGTCACCTCATTCAAGTCTTTTAATTATTCTGGTGCATCATTTCTCATTTAAATAATCCTTTTCAACGGTGTGTTCTCTTCAGTGGGTTCATAACCCACATGTTTATTCCCAAGATCTTACCTGACTCTTCTAATATTTCCGTAGCTATCCCCATCGTTTCCCAAGATCTTTTCAATGGTAAGTATGGATTCCATCAGTCATATGCCTTCTCCAAGATCGTTTTCAAATTCTTTTCATGCTTGGTTCAACATTTCGTCCTTCCATTCTTCCGGAGTATCTCAAGAATTTTGGTAAGGTTACTCATCATCATTCTCAACATTTGAAGACTGAAGAAGAGTTTCTCTCCAATGCTTGACCGTTCTCTCGAAGATTCGTGCTTCTAGCTTAATGCTATACTCTCGAATTATTCCGATCATCAATAAATCTTTTCTTACCCATCCAGAGCATTTCATGAATTTTTTCCATTGCGTTCCTCCGAAGGTCATCATTTTAGAAGATTTCTTCATTCCAGTTTTCAACTTTGTCCTCCAAATATTCTCAATTGATGCCTCTTCGTTCGTCTCCATATTCTTCCGGTGCTTCGTCCAAGTATTCTTTAATCAGTTTGCGGTCTCTTCGTTCTCTTGTATCTAAATTTCCTCAAGGCTTTATTCTTCCTGGCGATTCATACTGTTGTATTCACTCAATTTCAATTCCTATGGTAGATTATTCTACTTCATCACTCGGTTTTAATTCTTATGGTGGTTCTCTCAAGAGTTGTTTTCATGTGTGATCATATCAATTATTTCGTTCTTCCAATCTTACTGGTGGTTCAGAAAGACTTTCTCGAGTTTTCCGCTATATCTCCCCTTAATTTTTTTCAACATGAATAAGTGACATGCAAATCCATTGCTTCACATCAATTTAATTGATGGAGGATAAGCATAATATAATTCTTATTCTTTTTCATCAAGTTGATTTAGTCCCTTCCTTCAGAGTTTGTTCTTGATGAATAAATTCTAATCCCAAGTGATTCACCTTTTCTTTTCCGGAGTTCAAATTTTCTCGGCTATCTCGTCGGAACCCCGTCTAAATCATCGCAAAGCTTTAGTCTTATTCTTTCATCCGTCATTTCTATATCATCATCCTTTTGTTACCGGAGTTCTTCATGGTGGTTCATCGTGATTCAAATCATTCTTCAAGTGTTCATAAAGATTCCTGTTGGAGAAACTCAAGCATTCTTCTTCTTGCCCCTCGAGATGCAAATAATTCTTTGTATTCTTCTGAAGTGGACTTTTGCATTTCTTCCTTCTTCTCATCTACATAATCATTTGGTACTGGCCAGTTGTCACCTCATAAGTTTTGGGATGACTTCCATCAGTCCACAACTAGTTAGTTCGTTTCGTTGTTGATTTTCCAACAACAACGTTCGTCCCTTCTTCTCAAGGATGCCTTCAAATTCTTTTGTGCTAGAAGATGTTGTTCTACCTCCTTTCTTCTCATTCTTAATTCTTCCGGAGGCATTGTCTTGTTCATCTCATCATGTATCATTCCATCTTGTAATGTTCTTGTCCTACTCCATTCATATTCAACCGGAGTGCTGTTAAAAAATTTCTTGTTCTTGTTTCTTGTCTATCATGCTTAACCAGAGTGGTTTTAATGTCTCTCTTGTCATTTAAGGTCTTGGTTCTCGTCGCATCTTGTTTCCTCATTTTACTGGAGCTCTCAATCTCATTCCTCTCTGTTGCATTCCTCCTTTCAACTGACTCAACCTCTCAAGGCTCTGTGGTTTCACCTTCTTCCTTTTTCACTTCCATCTCGTTCCTAAGATCTCAGGATGAGATCTCTTATTAGTAGGGGAGTGTTGTGACACCCCGAGACCAATGCGCCAGGTGTCTTCTAGTTATTCTTCATCGTTGCCATGTCATTTATTTGCGTGTTACATTTTGCTATGTCACCATGTGGATTTCATCTGCATAGTATTGAAAACATGCATCTGTCAGTAGTTGTCAAGCCCCTCGTCCTTTTCATTATCCGTTCTGAGCCTAGACACACTCGCACGCACCAGCAGCACCTCCGAAACCTTGTTTTATAAGTGGCCGGTAAATGTTCTTGGAATGGAGTGAAGCTTGGTGTGTGATCTTGTGACGCCGCAAGACCGACGCTCCAGAAGACTTCCAACTATTCCGGGTTTCACCGTGTGTTTCATTTGCGCACTGCATCGTGCAATCATGCCATCAGGTCATTTAATTTTAAAACCCAACTAAATAAATTGCATAGATCTTTTGATCTATTTAAACCGAGGGAACTCACATGGTGATTTTTCTTTATAACATATCCTCCTAATATTTATGGAGCTATTATAAAAATATTCCGTTAGTTTGGAATCACCAAACACACTAGCAAATATTCCCCGTATTATTTTATACTTCAATTTTTGACTCTGTAACCTTCCTTGGAATTCTTTTCCCATTTATCGAGGTTCCTCCAAAAACCTCAACATTTTAGGACACTTGAAAAACCAAATCCTAGTTCAAACCCATTTGAATGAAATTCAAATGAGTTTTAATTTACATCTTTCAATGATGCCTCTTTCCTATTTTTCTTGGAACCAGCGCATTTTTGCGAGTCCGGGAATATTATCCTCTTGCCCAAGTTCCATCCCTAACCTCTCTTTCTTTTCTTTCTTTTCTTTGTTTTTTTGAGAGAGGGAAAGAGCAGTGAGTCCAGCTGGGCCTCTCAGCAGCCCAACCGCAGCAGCCAGACCCAGCCGCCAACCTCCGTAGGCCCACTTGCCCGCTTTTAACCCTAGCACCAGGGAGATACCCTGGATCGATCCCCTCCCTCTCCCTTCGTTCTACTCTCCCTCGTCTGCCATCGCACGCACACAGGGAGGAGCGAGCCCCTGCCCCGCGCTGCACCTCTACCTCACTGACTCCCCTGCCTCCTTCATCCTCCGCATCCGCGCGCCGCGGCTCCCGGTCCCCTACCTGCGCCCCCAACGCGTGCCAGCGGCGCCCAACCTCCTCCCGCGCGACATGGCTGTCTCGCCTCCGCTGCCTGGCCCGACCCTCTCTTCTGGCACCGCGCGCTGCCGCCCCGGGTCCGGCTGGATCAAGCCACCTCCGCGCAGGGCATCGAAGCCGTCGTTGTCCTCGCGTGCGCCGCTGCCTTCCTGCATCGCCGCCGGCCCACTTCTTCCTCCGCCCGAGCCTCCCCTTGAGATCCTCTGCCTCCGCGCCCGCAAGTCATTGGTGTTCCCGACGGCCTTGCCAGGAGTTTCCTCGAGCTCCAGCAGAACTAGCACCGCCGCGCCTCCCCGCCGTCCTCGCTCGTACCTCGTCGGTCACCACCACTATCTCTAGTCGCGCCGCTGTCTTTCCTCGCGCTGGCCGCTACCTCGCCTCCCCGTCACCTACGCGTGCTCCTTCGCCGGGTCAAGTCGCCAGCGACCTGCGTTCTGCTTCCCTCCTCTCCGCCTCGTTGCAGTGCTCTTCCTCAAGCCACTCCTTCATGGTTCCTCTTTGCTGTGGATCGGCATGTACCACCGCACCGAGTCTTTGTCTCACTTGGTTTTGGATCGGCAAGAATGGGACGCCAAGTCTAGTACCCGGACCATCAAGCATCTTATTTGAGGTTTTGGCCAAGTACCGCGACGCCCAGAGCCCTCGGATCCGTCAAGTTCATCTACGAAAACGTGTACGACCGTCGTCGAGACCGCAAGTACCACTACATCAACATGTACGACTACCATCGGCCGTCGAAGACCCCGTGAACGACTACATCCCACGACGCCCTGTGAATGACTACTTCCACTACCGTCGCGATAACGACTTCTTCCCTCGACAAACTCGAACCACCCCGAACCGCATGCTTGAAAGGTATAACCCCGAGACGACGCCCGTGGACCGAGTGCATGTGGTATGAGATGTATCACTTGTTCGCACTGTGTATGAGTTGTTGCTTGCATGTTCCTCCTCATATGCCTTACCGTCGACCCGTGGGAACCCGGTATCTGGGAGCACCCCACCATCTTTGCATGACACATTCCCGCCATCCTTCTTTTGCACCGACATCTTGACGAGTTGTCGAAAATGAAATGGTGTTGCAGCAACATTTTCCGATTCGCCGCCATGGCACCCATTTCTTTCCACCATGGTGACAAATACTCCATATCTTCTTCATGTCAACTTTTAACAAAAATTGCATAAAACTTGTATATGTCATCTGCATCATGATAACAACATTTAAATGGTTAAAATTGTTGTGTGCTTTAATAATTGCTAAATGACATGGGGATTTTCCAGAATTGTTGTTGCTATTGCCAGCCTCATTTAAAATGCCCAGATAGTGTACTTTTCTCATGCTTTACCTCTTGCCATGTTAAAGAACATTTAAACTTGTTGAGTTCATAATCGAGATTAAATTAAAATTTTGAATGTGGTGTTTCGTCAATATGCAACTCGTTGCATACTGAGCTCCACTTCATTTGTAGTGTTGTTTGTTGCACTTTGCCATGCCTATTTAAACCGGACATGCATCATACTTGTTTGTGCATCATATGCTATGTCTATGCGTGTGTGTTTACCATGTTGTTTGCTTCTTTCCGGTTTGCTTGTCTCGTTAGTTTTGGTTCCGTTCCGGAACTGTGAGCATACGTTCGACTATGTCCGTTTGTCTTCTTCATGGACTCATTCTTCATTCTTGCGGGATCCCAGGCAAGATGACAATTCCTTGATATCACCTCTATTGTTGCTATGCTAGATGCCTCGCTCTATTGCTTTGTCGCAATACCTATCATTTTGCATGTCAGCCCCTACCTTGGCATGAAACCTCTAACTACCTTCCTAGCAAACCATTTTTAGCTAAGTTATGCTTTGCGCAAGCCCCCCTCTTATAGTGTTGTTAGTTGCAGGTGAAGATGATATTTGCTCCATGTGGATTGGGTTTTTTGGAATAACACAATAACTCTTATTTACATTAATGCACTTATATACATGGCAATGGGTGGAAGGCTTGGCCTTTTTCTCGGTGTTTTGTTCCGCTCATGCCGCCTTAGGATGTGTTTGGTTCAAGGGAGAAGCTATGGTGGTTATGGGTATCCCTATCCAACTGGTTAGGGATAGCCATTTTTTTTTGGTTGATGGATGAGGTTAGCCTATATTTTGTTTGGTTTGAAGGATAAAGCATGGTTGGGATAGCCACTGATTTCCTGTTCCTTTTCCCTTTCGGCTCATGTAGGACAAAATTAATCAAAGGACCAGTATTTTGGGGAGATTATCATGGGATACACATCAGTACACCATGCACACATATACACCACGCACACACGAGAACGGCAAGCGCAACACGCACGACTGGCAACCAGGCCCGTCGTACAGCGCGCGCAGCAGGAACGTCAGGCACACACGTCCAGCGCGCAGCCAACAGACACGCCCAATACGCAGCGCGTGCAGCATGCCAGCCCTCCATCTGTAGGGCTCCATCAGCTGCGCATGGCACTCACCTCTGTCTACCATGACCGCTGCTGGGTTGCAGCTCAGCAGCTCCAATGGAAGAAATGACAAAGGAAGGAGAGAAGGCATGCCAAGTAAGAAGATAGGGAAGGGGAGATCCATACCGCCGCGCACTGATCTTCGTCGCCGTGCTTCGATTTCTACAGCTGCCGCCGCCGCCGCAGGAGAGACCAGAGCTGAACGAAGCGGGAGTGTAGATAAAAATGTTTCGTGGCTTGCTTCGCGTCGCACGCGCCGGGACACAGGTTTTCGGATCTTGGGTTCTGGCAAAACCCTGGAGGTTCGAACTCTGGGGTGTGCACGAAGATCTCTCCTTCCCCCCTAGCTCGTCTACTCGCCGATCCCTAGGCCTAGCTCGTTAGATCCGAAGAAGAAGCGACACGAGATTTATACTGGTTCGGTCCACCGTTGTGGTGTAATACCCTAATCTAGTGTGGTGTGCTGGATTGCCTTGTAGGCTGAGGAAGAACTAGTACATGGATGAACTACCTCCTGAGGAGAGGGGTTCTTGGGCTCGAGCAAGCTTGTGGTGTGTGGCCTTCTCTCCTATCAACTCAAGATGAGATGATCCCAATGGTGGTGGCTAGTCCTATTTATAGTAGCCCGGGTCATCTTCCCAAATATTGAGTGGTAAGGGATCCCATAATGGCTAAATTAGAAGGGGGACAGCTAGTACGAGCTATCCTGACAAAACGTGGTCTTCGCCTGCCAAAGGCTCTGGTGGTGACGCCATCGTGGGCTCTGTGATGACCTACGCTCTGCTGTCCTGCTGGTCTTGGTCTTGTTGCATCGATATGGAAACCTTTGCCTGACGCCTCGGGACTCTTCGTCTGCACCTTCTCCTTTAGCACCAAAGGGGAAACTGGCACTCCGCGCCCGCTGGCGCCCGCCTGGCCTTGGTCGTCACCGTTCACGTCATGAGGACCTCGCGAGGTACCCCTTGCCTTGATATCTCCGATCCTCATGAGTCGGCCTAGCAAGGCTACCCCAGGGGATGTCTAGCGTCGCCCGCCTCGCGAGGCTCGGCCCCTCACGAGGGTCTTGAGTGGTTGCTGAAGATGTTGGGCCGTACCAGGCCGTTTGATGAGCCACGCACTGGGCCGCAGGTAGGCATGTCTGGTTACCCCCGTTCCCAGAACACCGACAGTAGCCCCTGAGCACAAGGTGTGCTCGGGCTTGGCTTCGCGGCGAACCCAAGGGTCAAGTGCGGAGCGCCATGGGGCCCACAATCCAGTGACCTCGACTGACGCGTGGCGATTGACGAGACGTGGGCATCTCCACTTCCCCACGCAGCCTTGGTGATCGTGCGACTAGACAAGTCCCTGCATGCATAGAAGATCATCATTACCTGCGATTATGGAGGGCGGAGGTTGGCTTTCTCCTGGCTATAAATGAGGAGGCATGTGAGCTCCTTGCTGCTCATATTCCTCCTTCGTTCCTCACGCTTCTTCTTCTTTCCTTGCCCTTTGCCTGACCGAGCTGTTCATGGCACCGATCAGGAAGTTTTCGTCCACGGAGAAGGGAAAGGCCAAACAGGAGGGGCCCGGCTCACCACCAACCAAGAGGGGACGAGGCCGTCCTCGAAAGTGTGCCGTGACTCCCGTCGAGGCTGCTAGCGGGCGTGGGCGGACCCCCACAGCACCCGTAGCCGCCCTCGGTAACCGGGACAGCGGTTCGTCGAGCGGCGGGGGCCGTCGTGGCGTTGGCGGTCCTGTCAATGACAGGAGGCACTCTGGGGTCAACAGGCCTCCCCGGCCATGCTCCCACTTGGCGGAGGCGACGCTGGAGTTCTTCGTGTGGTCAAAGAGCCTAGTCGGCACCCGGCACCAGCACCCACGCTCCCAGGCCGGTGAACTCCTTGCCGCGAGCTCCGCCGACTTTTGGCTGTAGGCGGATGGTTGCTGTAGCAGGGCTTCGTGGGTAGAGGTGGAGGTCTCCGCCTTGGGCGCTGTGACTCTGGCTCGTGGCTGGCAGACGTTCGCCCACGCGCGATGGTTGGGCGGACAGTGCACCCTTCATTTCAGGTATGGCGACGACTAGACCCTCTTCGTGAGGGTGTTTGGAGAAGACGGGTGCCGCGCTGAGTGCTGCCCCGAGGACAATGACGGTGATGAGGTGCTCGGCTTGGGCGGTGGCTACGACTAGCCGCCACGCCTCCGTGCCCGCTTGGAAAGTGGCGCGGGGTCGTCTTGTCGTCATGCTTGGGTGAAGCGTGAGGAGGGCTTGTGACGCCCGAGACCGACGTCCCAGAAGATTCCAGAAGATTCCCGAAGATTCCAGATGTTCCGGGTTGCCCGTGTGTTCTTTTGTGCTTGTGTTATTTATTTTTGCATTGCATCACGTCATCATGCCATCATGTCATATTTATTTTGCATCTCAACTTAAATAAATCGTGTGGACCTTCGGTCCATTTAAATCAAGGGAAGAAGGTGACTTCTCTTTATAACATATAAAAGTCTCTCAATATTTTAGGGAGCTATAGTAATTATTCCATTGCTTCGGAATCACCATAACACACTTGCATAATTTCCCCATGTCTTTTCACTTCGAGTTTCACCTTCAAAATCTTGCCAATAATTCTTTTCCGTTGTTTCGAGGTTCCTCCAAAACCCTCCTTCTATTTTATTTAAATTCCTGACATTTTTTGTGAGCCCGGGGAATTTGACCTCTTGCACAGTTTTTCCCCTTACCTTCTCTTTCTTTCCTTTCTCTTTTTCTATTTTGTTTTAAAATGGAAAATGTACAAGGAGAAGAGAAGAGCAGCTGGCCTCTGGGCTCCCAGCCTTTTTCCTCCCTAGGCCATGGGCCTCAGCTTCCCACCAGCGGCCCAGTCTCCACTCTAGCGCAGCCGGCCCACTTCTCCAAGGCCGCAGCAGCCCATCCCGCACAGAACCCTAGCGATCTCCCTTCGACCGCAGCTCCTCCCTCCGTTCCTAGCGCGCGCCGCCACCCCTCGTCCCTCGAGTCTCTCTCCCTCTCCCTCGCTCACCTCTCTGTCTCGTTTCCCCTCGGCCTCGTTTCCCTTCGAGCGCAGAACCCTCTCCCTCGATCTCACTTTCCCTCGCCAAGCTCCCTCTCCATCGATCGTCCCTCCTCGCGTCAGCCCTCGAGCGCCGGAGCAGCCGGCCAGGTCGCTCACGTCTCCCTCGTCGGCCTCCCTCCGATCCCGCGGCCGGATCCCGCAGACCCTTGAGGGCCTCGACCAGACAGCGCCACCCCGACGCGCCTGGCCCTCGTCTCCGCCGGCCAGGAGCCCCGGTGCCCTTGCAGCCTCCTGCGCCAGAGTGCCCCTCCGGCCTCAGTCCATCCACCGAAGGCTCCGATGCGTCTGCCTCATCTCCAGGCCAGCCAGGCCGCAGATCCCGTCGAGCCCGAGCCCTCCTTCCGGCGAGGCCGAACCCTCTGCCTCCAGTGCGCCGGCTCGCCCTGCTGCCTCAAGGACGCGCCGTCCTTCCTCTGCTCCGCCCCGAGCGCCTCTGCTGTCCAGTGCCGCGACCTCGAGCGCCCGTCTCCGCAGCCGGCCTCGTCCGCGTCCCTCCGCGCGAGACACCCCCAAGGCCGCAGCCTCGTCGGTCCTCTCTAGCCGCCATGGACGGGGCTGGTGCCGCATCTTCTTCGCGCCGGCCTCCCAGGTCCCTGCCTCCAAGCCCCTGCCGTCTCCGTCTCCAGCAGATCGAGCAGCTCCGAGAAGGCCCTGGCCTTTCTAGCTTCGTCGCCGAGACCGCAGCTGTTCCCTTTGTTTTGTTGTATTGTTGCTGTATTTGTTAATCTCAGATAACCAGGAAACAACAAGTCTATCTTCTTTTGGACCCGTGTACGACTACCGTCGCCCGGGAAAGATGGATGCGTCAAGTACCACTACATACGTGGAACGTCTACCGTCGCCCGAACGTGTACCGTCGCCCGTGTACCCCTACGGAACGTCTTCGACCAAGTACCCCGACATCAATGACATGAACGACTACGAACGAACGACTACTCGGAATCAAGTACCACTACCGTCGCGAGATCGAGAACCCCCAAGTACCACGACGACCCGAACCTCTACGGGAAAACGAGCTCCAACTTCGACTACTTCACGGGACCCGTCAAGTCCGACTACTACATGAACGAGTACCTCTCCGACTCACGAGAATGTCTACTTCCCTCTACGGCATGTACCACTACTTCCTCTACGTCCCTCGACGATCTCGAACCACTTCGAGAGAGAACGCTTCGAAGGTATAACCCGAGACGATGACCCGTGGATGCTTGTTGTGTTGTATGAAATGTTCCCCTTGTGCTTCGTGCCCGTGTCCTCTTTTGACATGTTCCTCGGTTGCCTCGTCGCCGACTCGTGGGAACCCGGCAATGGGATCGCCCCACCTTTCATCTCGTTTGACTCGTTCACGCCGCCCTTCATCTTTTGCACCGGTCTCTCAACGAGTACCGGAACCGAGATGTTGCGTTGCATCATTTTCAGATCGTTGCCGTGGCACCCTTTCTTTCCACCACGGTGACAAATGCTTCTTATCTCTTCATGTTAATGTTTAACTAAATTGCATAAACTTGATCATGTCATCCGCATCATGTTAACAACACTAAAATGCTTAATTGTTGTTTGATTATAATTACTAAACATGCTCATGAGGATTTTCCCGGATATGTTGTTGTTATTCTCCGGCCTCATTTAAATGCCTAAATAGTGTAGTTTTATTATGCTTCACCTCTTGCCATGTTAAAAACATTTAATCTTGTCTTGTAAATAAACAAGAGTCAATTAAATAATTAAATGTGGTGTTTCTTCAATATGCAACTCGTTGCATATTGAGCTCCACTTAACTTGTAGTTTTGTTTGTGCACTTTGCCATGCCATGCATATTTTAACCGGACATGCATCATACTTGGATGTGCATCGTATGCCTTGTTTATGCTTGTGTGTTTACCGTGTTGTTTTGCTTCTTTCCAGTTGCTTTCTTGATAGCTTCGGTTTCGTTCCGGAGTTGTGAGGATTCGCTCGACTGTGTTGCTCCGTCTTCATGGATCCGTTCTTCTCCCTCTGTGGAATTCTAGGCAAGATGACCGAACCCGGATACCATTACTATCTTTGCCTATTGCTAGTAGTTCCGATCTTTAGTTTTGCCTCGATGCCCATGATCTTCTTGTCAGCCTCCTACTTGTAACCAATTGCCATGTTTAACCAACCTACCTACGCAAACCGTTGCTTGGCTAAGTACGCTTCGCTCAGCCCTTCTTATAGCGTTGCTAGTTGCATGTGAAGTTGAAGATGCTTGCTTCATGTTGAAGTTTGGTTGGGTTATATCACACTATATAAATGCTTAAATGAAATCATCTATATATTGGCAAGGGTGGAAGGCTAAGCCTTTTGCTTGGTGATTTGTTCCACTCATGCCGTTAGGAACCGTATAAACCGGTGTTATGTTCCTTGATTATGCGTTCCTAACACGGTTGAGGTGTATGGGACCCCCTTGATAAACCGCTAAGTGCTAAGTCTTTTCCAGCAAATCCCAACATTGGTACTATTTGCCTAATAACAAACTAATAAAAACTTGCATGTGGACTAGCTATCCCTTTTATTTTAATTCAACCCCCCGGGCCAGTGCTCCACATGAGTGTTGGTCCAAAACGAGCAGACTGCGGGGCCACCTCAAGGAAACTTGAGGTTTGGTAAAAAACATGTAGGATGACTCATCCGGTCGTGTCCTGAGACTTAGATACGCGCGGCTACTATCAGGGTGTCGACACGCCGGGAGGATTTGCTGGATTAGCCTTACCTAAGTTCGGTTTAACTTGAGCACGGGATTCCGAGAATACTCGGGTCTTCCCACCTATGGAGTTGCGACTCCGCGGATCGTGGGCTTGTAATGGGTCAAGTTGGAACACCCCTGCAGGGTTTGAACTTTCGAAAGCCGTGCCCGCGATTATGTGGCAGATGGGAGCTTGTTAATATCCGGTTGTAGATAACTTGACACAATGTTCCAATACACTACCAGCGTGTGTACCGTGACTGTCATTTTCCGAATAGGGATTCGGGAGTTGAACACGATGGGGTTATGTTTGACCGGTTTTAGTTAGGATCACTTCGTGATCATCTCTCGACCGATGCGCCTTCTCTTCTCGCTCTCTATTACGTAAGCTAGTTGCTAGTTGCTGCTGCAGACTCTTGTTGTTCCTTCACCTCTCGCTCTTTCTTCAGCCTTGTCCTTAACCAAGGCTTAAATAGTCGTGTTACCTGGGAACGGGATTGCTGAGTCCTCTGTGGCTCACAGTTACTTCACCACACCAGATGCAGGTTCAGCCGAGTTGATGCAGGAGCTGGTTCAAGTACTTCACTGGGAGTTCGATGAAGAGTGTGGCCGTTTGCTTGTGACGTTTCGATGTTCAGTAGTGGTTTCTACTAGGATTCGTTCCTGACCTGTGGCTTTATGTTGTTTTGGTATCTTTCTTTTGGATCTTCACCCGTAGTCGGGTTGTGATGTTTTTGAATGATGATTGCTTATGTAATGTATTGTGTGAAGTGGCGAGTGTAAGCCAACTATCTTCTTTTGCATTTAATCCCTCTTTTACATGAGTTGTGCAAAGATACCAAACTTGAGATCATTCTAGGATGGGCTTATACCTTTAAGTCGTGCCTCGACACGTAGGAGGTATAGTCCCATCCTGGGCATTACAAGTTGGTATCAGAGCCTTCTCCGACCTAGAAGCCCCCACTGATTGATCGAATCGTTGACGGTTGAGTCTAGGCACACACTTGAAAATGTTTTGCATCCTATATATATCGGAGAGTAGGATTTCTTTTGCTTCTCATCTCTTTCATTCTGGTGAGGACTCCTGACGACTACTCTTGCCTCTTCTATTTTCAAAAATTGCACCAAATTTTTTTTAGGATCCCGCGAGTATTCTGGGATTGTTTCGATGTTCTTGTGACAAGGATATTGTTCTCGATGCCTCCTGTTACCGAGGAGTTGAGCTTCGGGGTATTGTTGTCACAAGCATATTGCGACAGTACTAAATACTTAAGACGGCCGACATCGAAAATCTCTCCTATACGGCCAGTGGCAAGATAACCCCGACATCACCCAGTACTGGGGAGGTAGCTCGAGAGTATTGCCATAGCTTGTTATAGTGGATGCTTTTCGAAGGTCCGAGGTACACAGTTTCCGAGAAAGACTGGTTATGTGTTGAAGGATGGATACACCTGGATGTAGGTTTAGAGTTGATTGCTCGGTGCTTCCCGTGTATCCCCAACACCTGATTGCATAACTGGAATCTTTCGAAAATCTATAGGTGGGTTTTATCCAGTAGATCGTAGGCATTCTTCCAACGAATGCAGGTTAGTGAGTTCGGCGTTCTACATTGAGTGAAGGGGTTATTTGACCGATGTTACTATCAGGAGTTGCATCTTAAAGGGTCCTTGGCTATGCTGATCCGGGGATTGCAAAACCTTTTCGTAACGCGTTCATATGCTTTCAGCACAAAGATGTTAGAACGAAACTCCTCTCTTGTGTTTGTTCCTGTCTGTACCTTGTTGTTTTCTTATTTTATCCTTTTGTCCCCTAAGTGGCTTCTCGACAAGTTGATGTACCTACGGAATTCATTCGTTCAGGTCTCTGTTCGAATGATATTGTGAAGATTAGGCTGCTAAACATAGCTATCCTTTGTTTTGTTTTGATTCTGGTATTCGAGTTGCTTCGATGTCAAGTGTTGATTCCATACCTTTCCTAATCGGTGTTCTCATATTTCTATGAGAGTACTAGTCCTTCTTAATCAATCAAGTTCTTCATGTTAATCCTTTTTCAACCGGTGTGCCTTCTCTTCAAGTTATTCCATACGGACACCGTTGTGAAATCTGACGATTTTTCTGTTTCATTCATCCCAAGTTGTCTTTGTTTTCCCCACCCTCCCACCCTTTTTCTTATGGAGCCAGAAATTCTCAAATGAAGTATCCATTTTATTCATGTGATATTTCTTCATTCATTTCCTTCAACGTTCTTATCCGGTGATTTATTGTGAAGATGCTCAAGAGCTTCAAGTTCATCATTCTTTTGTTCTCAATTCTGCCGGTGGATGTAATTCAAGATTTCGGTGTTGATCTTATCCTTTTCCTCATTTCACAATGCTTTCTTATTCCGGTGCACCAATTAATCATTCTCCTCTTGCTATTCATATCCGGAGTGCTCAAGATTCATAATTCCATTCTTAATCAGTTCATGCTATTTTTGAGGATTATCATCTTATTCAAGCCATTTAATTCAACCGGTGCTATATCTCGGAAGCAATCTTTTCTAACGGTGATTTCTTTAGTGGGCCCTAACCCACAGGTCTTTCCCAAGATCTTACCTGACTCTTCTATTTTCTGGAGTTATACTCAAATTCTTTTAAAGTGTGACGTAAGAATGATTTCCATCAGTCACATGCCTTCTCCAAGATCGCTTTCAAATTCTTGTTCATCATTGGTTCAACCTTTTTAATTCTTCATTCCGGAGTGCTCAACAATTCTTCATGCCATTTCTCGTCTTCATTCTCAGATTTTGAAGACCCAAAGAAGTGTTTCTCTTAAATCTTGGCCGTTCTCGTGTAGATTCGTGGTTCTAGCTTCTTGCCATCCTCATTGTCGTTTTGATTGTGAGGAATTCTTTTATACCATCCAATGCATTTCATGAGTTCTTTTCCTTTGTGTTCCTCCGAAGGCCATCATTTCAGAATATTTCTTCGTTCTCAGTTTTCAACTTTGCCCTCCAAATATTCTTCATCGATGCCTCTTCTTTCGTCTCCCTATTCTTACGGTGGTTCTTTCAAGTTACTCTTGTTATCGCATTAATTCACTCGTTCTTTTCATAATCCTACCGGTGCTTCGTTGAATATTTATCCAAGGTTGTGCTACACCTCTCTTTAATTCTTTGCAACGAGAATAAGTAGTATGCCAAATCCTTTGGCTGTCATCAATTTAATTGGTGAAGGATACTCACAACATAATTCTTATTCTTGTTCCTTCCAAGTGTTTAATTCTTTTGTCTGGAGCTTGTTCATCTTATCATATTCTCGGTTTCAAGTTGTTCATCTTGTTTTCCGGAGATCCATGTTATTTCAATTATATCATTTCAACCTCCATCTAATTCATCGCAGGCCTTGAATCTTATTCTTTTCATCTTTCTTTTCTCATGCTTTTATTACCGGAGTTCTTCATGGTGGTTCATCATCATTTAATTCATCCTTGAAGTCTCCATCAAGATTCTTGTTGGAGCTCAAGCTTTCTTCGTCATGCATTCCAATTGCAATTCTTTCTAGCTTATCTTTTCAGATGGTGGTATGCCATTTTTGACAATTCCTTCATGTTTCATGATTCACAAGTTGTCAAGAATGAGACATTTAAACCCATCATTTTCCTTGATCTGTAGATCTTTTCAACCCTTCAATTTATTCGTTGGAGTAATCTTGGGTTGTATTTCACCTAAAGCTTTCCCTTAGGATTGTTGCTATTATGGTGCTTATAATGACCCAAGTTCTTCATTTATCATTCCGGTGAAATAAGCCTTTGATCTCCTTGTGATCTCAATCCAATCAATCGTTTTTCGTTAGTGGCTGGTTGTCACCTCTTAATTTTGAGATGTTTTCCATAAGCCCACATCAAGCTTATCCTTCTCGTTGTTGAATTTCCAACAACTCCGTTCAACCCTTCTTCGTAAGGATGCTCTTTCAATTCAATTTTGAGAGAAGTTGTCATTTTCTTCTCCATTCAATTCTTTCGTTGATCTATATTCTATTCTTTCATTCCGGAGGCTTTGTGATGTTGCTCTCTTCAAACCATCATCTTGTTTTCTTTTCAAGATCATGTTCTTTTCTTTTCTAGTCCATTTAACCGGAGTGTTGTGTCCTCCATTCTAGTTCCCTCATCTTATCAAGTTTTAACTCTTTTGTTAACCGGAGTGCTGTGTGAATTCTTCTTATCCTTGTGCCATTCTTTTAATTGTTCCGGAGGTTGTGTGTTGCTGTTTTCATCAAGTATCATTCCAACTTGGCAAGTTCTTGTTCATTTCCTTCCATTTTCAGACGGAGTGCTGTCCAAATTTTGTAATTCTTATTCCTTGGCTGTACCGTTGCAGTTTCATATTCTTTTGTCATCCGTGAGCTCTTGTTTCATGTCTTTCAACCTACAAGGTTCTCATTGTGTTCCTTGTTCCTCTTTTCCAACGGAGTGCTCTTAACTTCGTTCATCTCTGTTCTATTCTTTCTTCCAAGATTGTTCAACCTCTCAAGGTTCTTTGGTTTCACTCGTCTGTCAAAGAAGCAACTTTGTTTTACCTCTTCTTCTTCCGTTTTTTTAACCGGTGATATCTCTAGGATCTCGGGTCGAGATCCTCTGTTAGTGTGGGAGAGTTGTGACGCCCGAGACCGACGTCCCAGAAGATTCCAGAAGATTCCCGAAGATTCCAGATGTTCCGGGTTGCCCGTGTGTTCTTTTGTGCTTGTGTTATTTATTTTTGCATTGCATCATGTCATCATGCCATCATGTCATATTTATTTTGCATCTCAACTTAAATAAATCGTGTGGACCTTCGGTCCATTTAAATCGAGGTAAGAAGGTGACTTCTCTTTATAACATATAAAAGTCTCTCAATATTTTAGGGAGCTATATTAATTATTCCATTGCTTCGGAATCACCATAACACACTTGCATAATTTCCCCATGTCTTTTCACTTCGAGTTTCATCTTCAAAATCTTGCCAATAATTCTTTTCCGTTGTTTCGAGGTTCCTCCAAAACCCTCCTTCTATTTTATTTAAATTCCTGACATTTTTTGTGAGCCCGGGGAATTTGACCTCTTGCACATTTTTTCCCCTTACCTTCTCTTTCTTTCCTTTCTCTTTTTCTATTTTGTTTTAAAATGGAAAATGTAGAAGGAGAAGAGAAGAGCAGCTGGCCTCTGGGCTCCCAGCCTTTTTCCTCCCTATGCCATGGGCCTCAGCTTCCCACCAGCGGCCCAGTCTCCACTCTAGCACATCCGGCCCACTTCTCCAAGGCCGCAGCAGCCCATCCCGCGCAGAACCCTAGCGATCTCCCTTCGACCGCAGCTCCTCCCTCCGTTCCTAGCGCGCGCCGCCACCCCTCGTCCCTCGAGTATCTCTCCCTCTCCCTCGCTCACCTCTCTGTCTCGTTTCCCCTCGGCCTCGTTTCCCTTCGAGCGCAGAACCCTCTCCCTCGATCTCACTTTCCCTCGCCAAGCTCCCTCTCCATCGATCGTCCCTCCTCGCGTCAGCCCTCGAGCGCCGGAGCAGCCGGCCAGGTCGCTCACGTCTCCCTCGTCGGCCTCCCTCCGATCCCGCGGCCGGATCCCGCAGACCCTTGAGGGCCTCGACCAGACAGCGCCACCCCGACGCGCCTGGCCCTCGTCTCCGCCGGCCAGGAGCCCCGGTGCCCTTGCAGCCTCCTGCGCCAGAGCGCCCCTCCGGCCTCAGTCCATCCACCGCAGGCTCCGATGCGTCTGCCTCATCTCCAGGCCAGCCAGGCCGCAGATCCCGTCGAGCCCGAGCCCTCCTTCCGGCGAGGCCGAACCCTCCGCCTCCAGTGCGCCGGCTCGCCCTGCTGCCTCAAGGACGCGCCGTCCTTCCTCTGCTCCGCCCCGAGCGCCTCTGCTGTCCAGTGCCGCGGCCCCGAGCGCCCGTCTCCGCAGCCGGCCTCGTCCGCGTCCCTCCGCGCGAGACGCCCCCAAGGCCGCAGCCTTGTCGGTCCTCTCCAGCCGCCATGGACGGGGCTGGTGCCGCATCTTCTTCGCGCCGGCCTCCCAAGTCCCTGCCTCCAAGCCCCTGCCGTCTCCGTCTCCAGTAGATCTAGCAGCTCCGAGAAGGCCCTGGCCTTTCCAGCTTCGTCGCCGAGACCGCAGCTGTTCCCTTTGTTTTGTTGTATTGTTGCTGTATTTGTTAATCTCAGATAACCAGGAAACAACAAGTCTATCTTCTTTTGGACCCGTGTACGACTACCGTCGCCCGGGAAAGATGGATGCGTCAAGTACCACTACATACGTGGAACGTCTACCGTCGCCCGAACGTCTACCGTCGCCCGTGTACCCCTACGGAACGTCTTCGACCAAGTACCCCGACATGGATGACATGAACGACTACGAACGAACGACTACTCAGAATCAAGTACCACTACCGTCGCGAGATCGAGAACCCCCAAGTACCACGACGACCCGAACCTCTACGGGAAAACGAGCTCCAAGTTCGACTACTTCACGGGACCCGTCAAGTCCGACTACTACATGAACGAGTACCTCTCCGACTCACGAGAACGTCTACTTCCCTCTACGGCACGTACCACTACTTCCTCTACGTCCCTCGATGATCTCGAACCACTTCGAGAGAGAATGCTTCGAAGGTATAACCCGAGACGATGACCCGTGGATGCTTGTTGTGTTGTATGAAATGTTCCCCTTGTGCTTTGTGCCCGTGTCCTCTTTTGACATGTTCCTCGGTTGCCTCGTCGCCGACTCGTGGGAACCCGGCAACGGGATCGCCCCACCTTTCATCTCGTTTGACTCGTTCACGCCGCCCTTCATCTTTTGCACCGGTCTCTCAACGAGTACCGGAACCGAGATGTTGCGTTGCATCATTTTCGGATCGTTGCCGTGGCACCCTTTCTTTCCACCACGGTGACAAATGCTTCTTATCTCTTCATGTTAATGTTTAACTAAATTGCATAAACTTGATCATGTCATCCGCATCATGTTAACAACACTAAAATGCTTAATTATTGTTTGCTTATAATTACTAAACATGCTCATGAGGATTTTCCCGGATATGTTGTTGTTATTCTCCAGCCTCATTTAAATGCCTAAATAGTGTAGTTTTATTATGCTTCACCTCTTGCCATGTTAAAAACATTTAATCTTGTCTTGTAAATAAACAAGAGTCAATTAAATAATTAAATGTGGTGTTTCTTCAATATGCAACTCGTTGCATATTGAGCTCCACTTAACTTGTAGTTTTGTTTGTGCACTTTGCCATGCCATGCATATTTTAACCGGACATGCATCATACTTGGATGTGCATCGTATGCCTTGTTTATGCTTGTGTGTTTACCGTGTTGTTTTGCTTCTTTCCGGTTGCTTTCTTGATAGCTTCGGTTTCGTTCCGGAGTTGTGAGGATTCGCTCGACTGTGTTGCTCCGTCTTCATGGATCCGTTCTTCTCCCTCTGTGGAATTCCAGGCAAGATGACCGAACCCGGATACCATTACTATCTTTGCCTATTGCTAGTAGTTCCGATCTTTAGTTTTGCCTCGATGCCCATGATCTTCTTGTCAGCCTCCTTCTTGTAACCAATTGCCATGTTTAACCAACCTACCTACGCAAACCGTTGCTTGGCTAAGTACGCTTCGCTCAGCCCTTCTTATAGCATTGCTAGTTGCATGTGAAGTTGAAGATGCTTGCTTCATGTTGAAGTTTGGTTGGGTTATATCACACTATATAAATGCTTAAATGAAATCATCTATATATTGGCAAGGGTGGAAGGCTAAGCCTTTTGCTTGGTGATTTGTTCCACTCATGCCGTTAGGAACCGTATAAACCGGTGTTATGTTCCTTGATTATGCGTTCCTAACACGGTTGGGGTGTATGGGACCCCCTTGATAAAACGCTAAGTGCTAAGTCTTTTCCAGCAAATCCCAACATTGGTACTATTTGCCTAATAACAAACTAATAAAAACTTGCATGTGGACTAGCTATCCCTTTTATTTTAATTCAACCCCCCGGGCCAGTGCTCCACATGAGTGTTGGTCCGAAACGAGCAGACTGCGGGGCCACCTCAAGGAAACTTGAGGTTTGGTAAAAACCTGTAGGATGACTCATCCGGTCGTGTCCTGAGACTTAGATACGCGCGGCTACTATCAGGGTGTCGACACGCCGGGAGGATTTGCTGGATTAGCCTTACCTTAGTTCGGTTTAACTTGAGCACGGGATTCCGAGAATACTCGGGTCTTCCCACCTATGGAGTTGCGACTCCGCGGATCGTGGGCTTGTAATGGGTCAAGTTGGAACACCCCTGCAGGGTTTGAACTTTCGAAAGCTGTGCCCGCGATTATGTGGCAGATGGGAGCTTGTTAATATCTGGTTGTAGATAACTTGACACAATGTTCCAATACACTACCAGCGTGTGTACCGTGACTGTCATTTTCCGAATAGGGATTCGGGAGTTGAACACGATGGGGTTATGTTTGACCGGTTTTAGTTAGGATCACTTCGTGATCATCTCTCGACCGATGCGCCTTCTCTTCTCGCTCTCTATTACGTAAGCTAGTTGCTAGTTGCTGCTGCAGACTCTTGTTGTTCCTTCACCTCTCGCTCTTTCTTCAGCCTTGTCCTCAACCAAGGCTTAAATAGTCGTGTTACCCGGGAACGGGATTGCTGAGTCCTCTATGGCTCACAGTTACTTCACCACACCAGATGCAGGTTCAGCCGAGTTGATGCAGGAGCTGGTTCAAGTACTTCACTGGGAGCTCGATGAAGAGTGTGGCCGTTTGCTTGTGACGTTTCGATGTTCAGTAGTGGTTTCTACTAAGATTCGTTCCTGACCTGTGGCTTTATGTTGTTTTGGTATCTTTCTTTTGGATCTTCACCCGTAGTCGGGTGGTGATGTTTTTGAATGATTATTGCTTATGTAATGTATTGTGTGAAGTGGCGAGTGTAAGCCAACTATCTTCTTTTGCATTTAATCCCTCTTTTACATGAGTTGTGCAAAGATACCAAACTTGAGATCATTCTAGGATGGGCTTATACCTTTAAGTCGTGCGTCGACACGTAGGAGGTATAGTCCCATCCTGGGCATTACAGGGCTCTGGCTGAGCTCGGGTGCAGGTCCTCGTGAGCAGCCGTGCCTCGAGAGTCGTGGCCGACCGTTCTTGCTCTTTCTTTCTTCCTGCATCATTCAAACAAACAAGTATGGATCCCTGGAAGGGCATGTAATGAACCGTGGTTTTATGATGTTTATCACCATGCTTAGTGCCCATGTCAATCACTGCGTGATCTGTGCACTATGGGCTCTTAGGGTGAGGAACCTTATCTTGACTCACTCGGGATTGCCCTCATCTCGTGACATTTGACCCTTCGTGAGGCTGCAAAAAATCGTTAGGTGGTTATTATCCTTTACCGCCCGAGGCCCTTCAAGCGGGCTGAGCATGGTCGGCCGCACCTCGTCGCGGTACCCGTGGGGCACAGAAATAAGGAAGGGGGCGTGCGAATCACAAGCCCCAGTTTGGGCGCCTCGTGAAGGCTAAAGGAGAAGCACTGGGGAGAGAGCCGGGCAACTGCCGCTATCCCTGGGCTAGTCCGAAAACTGAGGGAAGGACCACATAGGGAAATCAAACAAAGCAATCGAGGAACGCCAGAACTTTCAGAATGCACTAAAAGAGAAGAAAGGGGCAAGCCAACTCCAGAAAGCAAATGAACAGCCGCGTCCGGCACCTAATATAGTCTTCTCACCAGCGCGGAGCTAAGTGCTGCCACTAGGATGTGGGAGGGAGCCTCCGAGGCCCGAGGGAGGCTCCCCGGAGACTCCGGGGCGTGTATAGCCCCACTCATTATTACGTGAGAGTGTCACGAGCAAAGATCTTCACAGGCGTGAGCCTTGCTTCACAAGCACTGGGCCTTGGCTTCTCATGCGCAGGGCCTTGTTCCTCGCAGGCACGGAGCCTAGGCTTCTTAGGCGCAGGGCCTTGTTCCTCGCAGGCACGGAGCCTAGCCTTCTCAGGCGCAGGGACTTGTTCCTCGCAGGCATGGAGCCTAGCCTTATCAGGCGCATGGCCTTGTTCCTCGCAGGTACGGAGCCTAGTCTTCTCAGCCGCAGGGCCTTGTTCCTCGTAGGCACGGAGCCTAGTCTTCTCAGGCGTAGGGCCTTGTTTCATGGGTAGAACCTCCGGAGGTGCCGGATGTTCCACGCGTTCGGGACGGGGACATCGTCCCCTGTTTCCAGGCGCACGACGCCAGGTCTGGAGACGTGGGTGATCTTGAATGGGCCTTCCCACATGGGTTAGAGCTTGTGCAGCCCCTCTCTGGAGAGGACTCTCCTCAAGACAAGATCACCAACCTCGAGTGTCCTGGGGCGAATGCTGCGGCAATGGTACCGCAGCAACGCCTGCTGGTATCTTGCAGCTCAGAGTGAAGCGTCACGTCGATGCTCCTCCCCCAGCACATGGTTTGTCCCTTGCTTGGCGCCCTGCCGTGCCTTGTCGAACGCTAGGACTCGCCGGGAGCCGTGCCTAACCTCATGAGGGAGGACCGCTTCAGCTCCGTAGACGAGGAAGAATGGGGTCTCACATGTTGGCTTGGTAGCAGTGGTGAGGATTGACCATAGCACAGACGGGAGCTTGTCGTGCCAACCCCTTCCGCGTGCTTCGAGCTTCTTCTTGAAGGTTCTGGTCTTGAGGCCTCTCAGGACCTCCGCGTTGGCGTGCTCGGCCTAGCCATTGCATCTGGGGTGTGCTACAGAAGCGTAGAAAATCTGTGTTTCAAGGTTAGCACAATATGTCTTGAAGAGGTTGCTAGTGAACTGTGAGCCATTGTCGATGATGATGCGGTTGGGCACCCCGAACCAGTTTACGAGGCCCTTGATTGTCAGGACCCCGATCCTAAGTCACACTGATCTAGCTGTAACACGTCATATCACTTTGCGGCCTCACGCACGGTATTCCCACGGGTGCCACCTTACTTGGCCCGGGACCGTTTGCGCATTTTGGCACACGTATATGACATTGTCGCTAGCATCCATATGACAGAGAACCCGGGCCGACATGGCTAGTTATAAACCAAAAGTGGCACTAAATTACAGAGACAGGCATCCATGACCCAGCAACAAACGTGTCGGTCATCAACATATGAACCCAAGTCGTATCAAGCTACTTGGACTTAAAGGAACAACGCGTGACATTTCCCCTAAGGGACAGACACATGAACGAAGAAGGACACATGCCGGCCAGCCTACGTGTTCTGAGCAGTAGCAAGCTACCAAGGCTCATTGGAGGCACTGGGAGGCATTTCCCTGTAAGATAGGTTACGAAAGGAAAACAACTAGGTGTCGGATCCCACACATACCAAGCATTTCAATCATACACACAATATGCTCAATATGTGCAAATACAACATTGCATCACAACAGAACTCTATGACTCAAAGTACTTTATTTAAGAGGCTCCAAGAGCCTTACATAACATATCCATACAGGTAGGGGTCACATGACCCAACACTCAAGTAATACAGTCATACAAGCACAAGCGGAAGCTAAATGTCTGAGTACAAACAACTTAGAAAAATAAAACAGGCTTGGTGTAGCCTGACTATCTACAAGGCCCTTCAAAAGCTCCAGATCTCCGTCTGGGTGACAAGCTACTCGTCGACGTCAACGTCTATGTAGAACCCATCAGAAGGGGCAGGGTTCTCCTCTGCAACAGTTATTAAGCAAACATGAGTACAAAGGTACTCAGCAAGTCTTACAACAGAACCTATCATACATGCAACATTATCAACAGGGGTAGTGGAGTTCATAGCAAAAAGCCAGCTTTGACTCTTGGCTAACCTATACTACAACTCTCAACAGATTGCAAGATATTACTACATACACGAGTCCTCTACTCACCACAACAATACACCACCGGGGATCCTCTTCCGCCATCCTACGGAAGGGCCATCCGCGGCACTCACACTTATCTTGAGGCTTTTAGTAGTATCCATCAACTTGTCTATGAACTGTAAGAGTAACCAAGTAGTCCGTACCGCGAACAACGACTATTCGAATAGATTGGTAACCCTGCATGGTTGTACTTCTTCACACATGTTTTCACCACTTAGCGTCTGCACACGACATGTGCTCGGCAGACTTCAAGCGAAAACCGACGTGGGTGTAGACCACGACCTAACCAACCACTCAAGTCTCTCGTCCAGGTTTATCGCCTATTTGGGTTCCATCCGTGGGGAGATCCGGCCGGGGTGTCGCTCACGGCCCCAAACAATGTGTACAGGTTCACGAGTCACCAAACGGGCAACCGGTACACCGTGCCACGTACCTGTCGCATCACAACCCACCCCGAGGGTCAGCGCTGTGCACGACCACCAGTAAACTACAAACACCAGAAACTAGTTGCAACTCCTGGACAGAGAACATAGCAGTCAATAAGTCGAGCGGGGTCATACTTCAGGGCCCAATGTGTGGTAGTAACTGTAACTTGAACCAGACATACAGATGTCAGGTCCTATGGACGGTTCCAATGAAACAACCCACCATGTACTAATACATGTCCTTTCATCGATACCTTTACCAAACATGTTCCACAATTCCCTCTCTTTATTGGTATGATCATTTCACTCTGATCCATCACCCAGATGAACCAGACCTGACACAACTCTAAGCATAGCAGGCAACATAAACAAATAGCATGGTGGATCACACATCACATGGCTCAATCAACTCCTACACATGCTAGTGGGTTTCAACTATTTACTATGCCAATAACAGGTCATGCAAGGTAATAGGGTTCAACTACCGCAGCAAGTAGCAGTTCACACGCTGTTGCCTTAATGCAGTAAAAGAGAGCAGGGGCGAGAAGATGGGTTTGTATCGGAATGATCAAGGATTGCTTCCCTGACAGAGAGGTTGTCGGGTACTGCTCTTCAGCTGGATACGCAGAAGTATCCTCGGGAGCAGGACCTAACATGGAGAATATTGGCGATACAATCAATAAGCAAACAAATGCAACAATATGATGCATGCTCACGATATGGCAAGATTCATGTGTTTTGTCTAATGCAACTATAACCAGAAGGGTTTGAGCCTATTTGAATCAAAGATTCAAATTGAAACTCAAACTATTATTTATTTAAGTGCATTATCTTGTTTTAATGTAAACAACAAGGTTAACCTCCTCAAACATGCATGAAACCAGTGCCATTGGAAAGATTGGATTTTTATGATCAATTTTCATATATAAATCTTTTCCATCTGAGCTACTGTTGAATTTATATGATTTTTTGAAGTTTACAGTATTTTCTGGAATTTCCTGAATTATTTTTAATCTAAAAATCACAGAAAATCCTTTACTGCGTCAGCATGACATCATGCTGACGTCAGCCAGTCAACAGGGTGGCCCCGGTCAAACCTGACCAGTGGGACCCACTGGTCAGTGTCACAGTTAGTTAACTGACTAATTAAAATTAAATTAAACACTAAACTAGGTTTGACTAACAGGCAGGGCCCACATGTCAGTGACCCAGGGGGGTCAAACCCTTGGTCAAACAGGGCTATGTCACCGGCGTTTAGCCGTCGGCGAGGCCAAACGCGGCGGTGAGGTGCGGGTTTTGTGCTCCGGCTGCCAAAACGACGGCGGAGCACACCTACGAGTAGCTGGGAGTGAGCCGCGTCGAGTGGTGGTGGTGGCTGGCCTCGGGGTCGCCGGAAACGACGCCGGCGACGAGTCCAGCGGCTGCCGGAGTTCGGGCGAGGTCGAAAACAACGGTGCGGTGCTCGTAGAGGTGCGTGGAGTGTTCCTACAGCATCTACACGGAACGGTGAAGCTGGTGGGCACGGTGGCCGGACCATTAGATGGCCGGAGCCTCATCGGCGACAAGCTCCACGGCGGCGCGTGCAGGTGAGCCTCGTGCGGTGCGTTCAGTGTAGGAGAGAGCCAACAAAGAGGGGGAGGACGAAGCTAAGCTCACGGCGGATGTAGAAGACGCCGAGGCGAGCTTGGGGACGGTCGAATCTGAGCGGGGCGGCGAGGGGGATCTCTGCGGCCGGAGTTGGGGAAGACGGTGTCGGGGGCGACTCCAGAGCGGGCGAGCGCTCGGGGCTCAGCCTGCTCGACATAGTCCAGGACGATGGAGCGGACGGACACGATGACGGGGCTCAGGGACGGCGGTGGACGCGGCTACCACGACGGCGCAAGCACGGCGGCGTCGGCCATGGTGCGGGGAAGGCAAGGGAGAGGAGCTGGGGAGGGTGGAGAGTGTCAGTGAGCTCGGGGACGAAGTGGAGGCTCGATCCCACTCACCAGAACGGCGAGGGGAGGAAGCAGGGCGGCGGGCAGCTGTGTGGCGCGCGCTGCGGCCGCCGTCGAGCACCTGCCTGCCTGCTTGGCCGAGCCAAGCAGCTCGCTGGAGCGGTGGCTGGGCTGGGCCGGCAGGTGGGCCAGGTTAGGCGCCAGGTAAACTCTTTCTCTCTCTTTTTTTTCTATTTCTTTCTGTTTCATTTCTTTTGCTACTTTGTTGAAATAATAAAAATGCCAGAACATTTTTATAGCTCATAAAACTAGTCATGCACACTGTATATAATATGAACAGCATGGAACATTTTAGTTTATGATTATTTGGGCACACAAAATATTTTATAGCATTTAAATGCCCAAATGAAAATCCCATATGAGTTAATCCAGAGACCTTGGATGTCCAAGAAAATTGTGCACCATTTTTGGCAGATGTTTAAGACCAAGGCAGAAACGATGAACATTTTTGAAGGGCATTTTGGGTACATTGAAAAAGATTTTATTAAACCCTAGTTGTTAGAAGAGGGGTGCTGGGGTTTTTGTCATTCCCATTTCAAGTTTCTTTGATAAGTAAACATGATGCACACTCTAGCTAGTCCTAATGCAAGCACTAACTAGGGATGTGACAACTCACCCCCACTCAGAAGAATCGCGTCCCGAGATTCGGGTTCCTCCGGAAAGAGGGTGGGGTACTCGAGTCGAAGACGATCCTCCCTTTCCAAGGTAGCTTCACTCTCGGAATGATGTGACCATTGAACCTTGAGAAACTTGATATTATGACGTCGAGTGGTGCGCTCGGTTTGATCAAGAATACGAACGAGGTATTCTCGATATGTGAGATTGTCCTGGAGATCAAGCGTTTCGTGATCCACTCCGCGGATAGGATCCGAGAAGCATCGCCTGAGTTGAGAAATGTGGAAGACATCATGAACTCTGGAGAGGTGCGGAGGTAGTTCCAATCGGTAGGCAACTTCTCCTTGTTTGGCAAGAATGCGAAAAGGGTCGATGTAACGATGTAACCCGAAGGTAAGCCTTATCGCCGACTTCAAAAGTCACAGCCTTATGATGACTATCATATTGGCTCTTCTGGCGAGACTGGGCTGTTTTCAATTTCTCACGAACGATGCGAACTTGCTCTTCTGCTTCCTGGATCATATCCGGACCAAAGAATTGTCTTTCCCTGGTTTCTGACCAGTTAAGAGGTGTTCGGCACCTTCGTCCATATAAAACTTCGAAGGGAGCCTTGCCCAAGCTGGCTTGATAACTATTGTTATAAGCGAATTCGGCAAATGGAAGACACTTTTCCCATTCCATACCAAAAGAGATGACAGAGGCTCGAAGCATGTCTTCCAGAATTTGATTGACTCGTTCCACTTGACCACTTGACTGAGGATGGAAGGCGGTGCTGAAAGAGAGATGAGTTCCCATAGCATTCTGGAAACTTTCCCAAAATCGTGAAGTGAAAAGACTTCCTCGGTCGGAGTTAATCTCCAATGGCACACCATGAAGTGATACTATCCGAGAGATATACAAATCTGCTAGCTGGCTAGCGGTAATACTCTCTGGAACAGGCAGGAAATGAGCTACTTTGGAGAGGCGGTCGATAACGACGAAGATAACATTTTTCCCTTTTCTGGTCCTGCGAAACCCGGTAATGAAGTCCATTCTGATCTTGTCTTATTTCCATTCAGGAATAGCTAAAGGTTGAAGGGTGCCAGCAGGCCGTTGATGCTCTGCTTTGACTCGACGACAAACGTCGCAGTTAGCAATGAATTGAGCGATTTCTCTCTTCATCCTAGTCCACCAGAACCTCTGGCGTAGGTCCTGATACATTTTGGTACTACCGGGATGAATCGCGAGAGGAGATTCATGAGCCTCCTTAAGGATTAACTGCGTAGATGTTGGTTCTTGGGAACCACTAAACGGTTCTCGAAGAAGACAACACCTCGATCATCCATAGAGAAGCTTCTTGCGAGTCCGCTAGCAATGCTCTCCTGGAGTCGGGATATACCCTGATCATGCTTCTGGGGAGCTATGATTTGATCCATAAGGGTAGGTTCCGCCACCAAGGTGGAAAGGAATCCACGAGGAACAATGTGAAGGTTAAGCTTACGAAATTCCTCGTAAAGAAGTGGTTGCCCTTGTTGTAACATCTAGTTATTACAATAAGACTTACGACTTAGTGCGTCAGCCATGACATTTGCCTTCCCAGGGGTGTAAGTGATTCCTAAGTCGTAATCTATGAGCAACTCAACCCAACATCTTTGCCTGAGATTTAGATCCGGTTGGGTGAAGATGTATTTCAGACTTTGGTGATTAGTGAAAATTTCACAGCGATTACCAAGGAGGTAATGTCGCCATGTTTTGAGTGCGTGGACTACCGCTGCAAGCTCTAGATCATGTGTAGGATAGTTATCCTCATGTGGACGCAACTGTCGGGATGCGTAAGCAATCACTTGACGATCTTGCATGAGTATGCAACCTAGTCCTTGTCGCGAGGCGTCGCAGTAGATAATAAAATCCTTGGAAAAGTCTGGTGGTACCAGTACGGGTGCAGATGTCAGGTGTCTTTTCAGTTCCTGAAAGCTGGACTCGCACTGTGGGGTCCACTCAAACTTTTTATCTTTCTTGAGGAATACAGTTAGAGGTTTAGCAACCTTGGAGAAATTCTCGACAAAGCGTCGGCAATAGCTCGCTAAGCCAAGGAAACTCCTAACTCGCTTGACCGATTCAGGGGGAGTCCAATTAAGGACGGCTTGAACTCGCTCGGGATTGACAGCAATACCCTTGCCAGAGATCACATGACCTAGGTAGGTCACTTCCGGCAACCAAAATTCACATTTAGAGAAGTTGGCATAAAGGCGGTGCTCTCGATGTTTCGTCAGTACCAGCCTTAAATACTCGACATGATCTTTCTTGTTCTTGGAGTAGATGAGTATATCATCGAGGTATACCACGACGAATCTATCGAAATACTCCATGAATATAGAATTCATTAGCCGGGAGAAGGTGGCTGGGGCATTGGTTAACCCGAAGGACATGACGGTGTACTCGTATTGGCCATAACGAGTAACAAAAGCCATTTTAGGAATGTCCCCGTTCTTGATTTTTATTTGATGGTAACCCAACCTCAAATCCATTTTAGAAAAGACTGAGGATCCAGCGAGCTGATCATACAGATCGTTGATCCTGGCGAGCGGATACTTGTTCTTTATGGTGACCATATTGACAGGTCGGTAATCTACAACCATCCGTTCCGTTCCATTCTTCTTCTTGACAAAGAGGACGGGACAAGCCCAAGGGGAAGAACTAGGACGGATGAAACCCTTCTGCAAGGACTCGTCGAGTTGTTTCTTAAGCTCAGCTAATTCTAGAGGTGCCATCTTATAAGGTCTCCTAGAGATTGGGACAGTTCCAGGGATAAGATCTATCACGAACTCGACATCTCTGTCAGGTGGAACTCCTGGCAGTTCTTTTGGAAAGACATCCGGAAAGTCACGGACTACCGGGATATCTTCGAGTTCTGGTAGAGGGCTGGCATTAAGAGAGTAGAGCTGACGCTCAGCCATTCGGGTCAAGACATTGACTATTTTGCCGGATGGGTGTGTAAGTTGAACGGTCCTAGTGTAGCAATCAATCTTGGCGTAATGAGTTGTCATCCAATCCATACCCAAGATGATGTTTATGCCCGAGGACTTGAGAGCGATTAGAGATGCAAGGAAAACAAGTCTATCGACAAGGATTTCATTTCCATGGCTTACCCTAGAGGTTTGCCACTTTGAACCAGGGGTTTGAATAACCATGGAAGTAGGCATGTCACAAAAAGTCATGTTGTGCATTCGAGCATTGCTCTCAGATATGAACGAATGGGATGCTCCAGTATAGAAAAGAACAGATGTCGGATGGGTGTTAACGAGAAGCGTACCAAGGACGACGTTAGGATCCTCATAAGCTTCCTCAGCAGAAACATAGTTGACATGACCACGTGTAATGGGGATTGGCTTGACATAATTCACCTTGCCGGTTGGCTTACCACGGCCAACGGGTTTTCCTGGTTGGTTCTGAGGACACTCACGCATGTAGTGCCCCGGTTCTCCACACTTGAAGCATGTCATAGTGCCAGTGCGTGGAGCAAAGTTGGTAGGTGGTCCTCCATAAGTCTTGGTAGGTGCATACTATTGAGTTGGGCGAGGCGCCTCATAGGATGGCCTCGGTGTGTACTTGGGTGGCAGAGCAGTGTTAGGAACCCACACACGGCGCTTGTGAGAGCCAGAGATGGATGAGGAACCAAAGTCACATGGATGCTTGCGTGTGGCCTCGAAATCAGTCTGGCCCGTCTCAGCACTGATAGCCTTGTTCACCAACTTCTGGAAGGAGGTACACTCGTGCAGTCGTAGATCTCGGCCGAGTTCGGAGCTGAGTCCCTTGCGGAACCTCGCCTGCTTCTTGGCATCGGTGGATACTTCCTCAGGTGCATAGCGTGCCAAGTTGCCAAACTCGCGACTATAGCCATCCACAGTTAACCGGCCCTGGGTGAAATTGCAGAATTCCTCCCGCTTGCGATCCATGAGACCTTCCGGAATGTGATGTTCACGGAAAGGCTCACTGAACTCAACCCAAGTAGTGATTTGGCCAGCAGGACGCATAGCCTCAAAGTTCTCCCACCATAGACTGGCAGGGCCCTCGAGATGGTAGGCGGCGTAGGTAACCTTACCAGCTTCGGCCACACGGGAAGAGTGTAGCTTGTGGGTGATACTACGAAGCCAATCATCCGCATCCAGAGGTTCAGTGGAGTGGTGGAACTTCGGTGGGTACATCTTGATAAAGTCATTGATTGACACCACGTCATTCCTCTGACGGAACCCAGTGTTCTGCTCTATGCGTTCCAGCAGACGATTGGTCTCTCTCTTGTTCCGTTCTGCCTCGAGCATAACTTCAGCCAAGGAGGGTGGCTGGCGCAGATTCTCATCTCTAGCCCCACTAGCCTCACCCTGCTCTTGAGCAGCAGGAGTGTTGCGAGTGTTGACCATCCTAGGAAATCAAAACAATGGTTTAGACAAGGATGGCAAAAACTTGACATAGGAGTGCAGAATGTAATGGATGACACGGAATGCAGAGATGTTCATCCGTATGACATGGTAATATAGAAACTGCTATATATACACCAGTGGTCATACACACCATACATAGTTTAGTACAAGCCAAGGCTAAAGTACAACTGTGGTGAAAGACGATACATCACATCAGAGGCATTCCAAGGTCCTATACATTATTTAACTACACCTCTGAAACTCAGTACTAGCTAAGTCATATTCTACAAGACGCGCGGGACTGTGGAAATACAACTACTACAATACTACTACTACCACGGTCTAGCTCAGACATTCCCATAGTAATCTTTGTAAAGATTACCACCGTAGCCTGGAAGTGGAACAGATGGATCTTGAAACTCTCGAGCACTCGAAGGCTGTGGACCATAGGGACATGGATGTGGCCTCGGGCCTGATGCTGGTGGTAACCGACGCCCACATGGAGGTGTAATACCCCAACGTCACGCCAATCCATACGATCAGGCAGACGAGTCCGCACGGGGTACAAATCCCGCATATCCAGATATCCGGCATGCACAGCAGGTGCAAGCCATGTCAGAGTAGTCCAGTCGGCGGCTCGAGTGTTATACAGCTCCATTCGGAGGGCACGGACCTCACGGTCCCTATCCTCCAACATCTGAACAGTAGTCTGAAGCAGTGGCTCTTCATGAGCAGCATCAGTATACAGACTAGTGTACTAGCCTTCCTCTCCGCGAAGTGAGGCTGGCATGTAACAGAACTCAGTGTTCAGCAACAGGGCATGCCTAGCCCGGAGAATGGTCATCATCGAATAGGCGGCATCCTGCACTGCCATCTCGATAGTAACCCCGAGTCCATAAGACCAATGAATGGGGTCGTTAGCTCCGGGATATGAGGGGTATATCCGGACTGTGCAGAAATACTGACTCTGATTGAAATCCCGGTACTGTTCCTCCACGGTGTACTCAGGATACCAGCGATAACCGGTCTCAGTCAGCACACGGACTAGCATGGCCGTGTGACCGGGCACATTAATGCACCGAGTCAAACGAACCACTTGGTGAGGTGTGCGGCCAGACATCTGAAACACGAAGTAATGCAAATGCATTAGTGTTTTCTGGAAGAAATCGGGCAACATAACAACTGTAAATGCTCAAAAAAGATTTGAGACATCATACAAATGATAGCATAGCCACTCAACAATATCATATCAAGGTTCCGTATCCAACAATTCATCATACTAGAAGGGTAGAAACTGAACTGAGGCTTGAAACCAACAATCCTAAGAGTCTACGGATTAGTAACACATGAACCTAGTAAGGATAAGAGGCCTAGTCCTAAATCCCCGAGAAAGAATAGACTGACTCAGATCAGAAGGGCATAAGGTAAAGGAGTAAAAAGAGCCTTACGTTCCCTTCCACAATCAATTCTCCTACATATAACTAAGAATTTTTCTAGACTCAACATCGGCCAGTTTGGCTTGAGAAACCTACAGGCAGTCCAGCTCTGATGCCAACGCTGTCAGGACCCCGATCCTAAGTCACACCGATCTAGCTGTAACACGTCATATCACTTTGCGGCCTCACGCACGGTATTCCCACGGGTGCCACCTTACTTGGCCCGGGACCGTTTGCGCATTTTTGCACACATATATGACAGTGTCGCTAGCATCCATATGACAGAGAACCCGGGCCGACATGGCTAGTTATAAACCAAAAGTGGCACTAAATTACAGAGACAGGCATCCATGACCCAGCAACGAACGTGTCGGTCATCAACGTATGAACCCAAGTCGTAGCAAGCTACATGGACTTAAAGGAACAACGCGTGACATTTCCCCTAAGGGAGAGACATAGGAACGAAGAAGGACACATGTCGGCCAGCCTACGTGTTCCGAGCAGTAGCAAGCTACCAAGGCTCATTGGAAGCACTAGGAGGCATTTCCCTGTAAGATAGGCTACCAAAGGAAAACAACTAGGTGTCAGATCCCACACATACCAAGCATTTCAATCATACACACAATATGCTCAATATGTGCAAATACAACATTGCATCACAACAGAACTCTATGACTCAAAGTACTTTATTTAAGAGGCTCCAAGAGCCTTACATAACATATCCATACAGATAGGGGTCACATGACCCAACACTCAAGTCATACAGTCATACAAGCACAAGTGGAAGCTACATGTCTGAGTACAGACAACTTAGAAAAATAAAACAGGCTTGGTGTAGCCTGACTATCTACAAGGCCCTTCACAAGCTCCAGATCTCCGTCTGGGTGACAAGCTATTCGTCGACGTCAACGTCTATGTAGAACCCATCAGAAGGGGCAGGGTTCTCCTCTACAACAGTTATTAAGCAAACATGAGTACAAAGGTACTCAGCAAGTCTTACAACAGAACCTATCATACATGCAACATTATCAACAGGGGTAGTGGAGTTCATAGCAGAAAGCCAACTTTGACTCTTGGCTAACCTATACTACAACTCTCAACAGATTGCAAGATATTACTACGTACACGAGTCCTCTACTCACCACAACAATACACCACCGGGGATCCTCTTCCGTCATCCTACGGAAGGGCCATCCGTGGCACTCACACTTATCTTGAGGCTTTTAGTAGTATCCATCAACTTGTCTATGAACTATAAGAGTAACCAAGTAGTCCGTACCGCGAACAACGGCTATTCGAATAGATTGGTAACCCTGCAGGGGTGTACTTCTTCACACATGTTTTCACCACTTAGTGTCTGCACACGACATGTGCTCGGCAGACTTCAAGCGAAAGCCGACGTGGGTGTAGACCACGACCTAACCAACCACTCAAGTCTCTCGTCCAGGTTTATCGCCTATTTGGGTTACATCCGTGGGGAGATCCGGCCGGGGTGTCGCTCACGGCCCCAAACGATGTGTACAGGGTTCCCGAGTCACCAAACGGGCAACCGGTACACCATGCCACGTACCTATCGCATCACAACCCACCCCGAGGGTCAGCGCTGTGCACGACCACCAGTAAACTACAAACACCAGAAACTAGTTGCAACTCCTGGACAGAGAACATAGCAGTCAATAAGTCGAGCGGGGTCATATTTCAGGGCCCAATGTGTGGTAGTAACTGTAACTTGAACAACACATACAGATCTCAGGTCCTATGGACGGTTCCAATGAAACAACCCACCACGTACTCCTACATGGCCTTTCATTGATACCTTTACCAAACATGTTCCACAATTCCCTCTCTTTACCGGTATGATCATTTCACTATGATCCATCACCCAGATGAGCCAGACCTGACACAACTCTAAGCATAGCAGGCAACATAAACAAATAGCATGGTGGATCACACATCACATGGCTCAATCAACTCCTACACATGCTAGTTGGTTTCAACTATTTACTGTGGCAATGACAGGTCATGCAAGGGAATAGGGTTCAACTACCGCAGCAAGTAGCAGTTCACACGCTGTTGCCTTAATGTAATAAAAGAGAGCAGGGGCGAGAAGATGGGTTTGTATCGGAATGATCAATGATTGCTTCCCTGACAGAGAGGTTGTCGGGTACTGCTCTTCAGCTGGATACGCAGAAGTATCCTCGGGAGCAGGACCTAACACGGAGAATATCGGCGATACAATCAATAAGCAAACAAATGCAACAATATGATGCATGCTCATGATATGGCAAGATGCATGTGTTTTGGCTAATGCAACTATAACCAGAAGGGTTTGAGCCTATTTGAATCAAAGATTCAAATTGAAACTCAAACTATTATTTATTTAAGTGCATTATCTTGTTTTAATGTAAACAACAAGGTTAACTTGCTCAAACATGCATGAAACCAGTGCCATTGGAAAGATTGGATTTTTCTAATCAATTTTCATATATAAATCTTTTCCATCTGAGCTACTTTTGAATTTATATGATTTTTTGAAGTTTACAGCATTTTCTGGAATTTCCTGAATTATTTTTAATCTAAAATCCCAGAAAATCCTATGCTGCGTCAGCATGACATCATGCTGATGTCAGCCAGTCAAAAGGGCGGCCCAGGTCAAACCTGACCAGTGGGACCCACTGGTCAGTGTCATAGTTAGTTAACTGACTAATTAAAATTAAATTAAACACTAAACTAGGTTTGACTAACAGGCAGGGCCCACATGTCAGTGACCCAGGGGGGTCAAACCCTTGGTCAAACAGGGCTAACTCACCGGCGTTTAGCCGCCGGCGAGGACAAACGCAGCGGTGAGGTGCGGGTTTTGTGCTCTGGCTGCCAAAACGACAGCGGAGCACACCTACAAGTAGCTGGGAGTGAGCCGCGTCGAGTGGTGGTGGTGGCTGGCCTCGGGGTCACCGGAAACGACGCCGGCGACGAGTCCAGCGGCTGCCGGAGTTCGGGCGAGGTCGAAAACAATGGTGCGGTGCTCGTAGAGGTGCGTGGAGTGTTCCTACAGCATCTACACGGAACGGTGAAGCTGGTGGGCACGGTGGCCGGACCATTAGATGGCCGGAGCCTCGTCGGCGACGAGCTCCGCGGCGGCGCGTGCAGGTGAGCCCCGTTCGGTGCGTTCAGTGTAGGAGAGAGCCAATGGAGAGGGGGAGGACGAAGCTGAGCTCACGGCGGATGTAGAAGACGCCGAGGCGAGCTAGGGGATGGTCGGAGCTGAGCGGGGCGGCGAGGGGGATCTCTGCGGCCGGAGTTGGGGAAGACGGTGTCGAGGGCGACTCCAGAGCGGGCGAGCGCTCGGGGCTCAGCCTGCTCGACATAGTCGAGGTCGGTGGAGTGGACGGACACGATGACGGGGCTCAGGGACGGCGGTGGACGCGGCTACCACGACAGCGCAAGCACGGCGGCGTCGGCCATGGTGCGGGGAAGGCGAGGGATAGGAGCTGGGGAGGGTGGAGAGTGTCAGTGAGCTCGGGGACGAAGTGGAGGATCGATCCCACTTACCAGAACGGCGAGGGGAGGAAGCAGGGCGGCGGGTAGCTGCGTGGCGCGCGCTGCGGCCGCCGTCGAGCACATGCCTGCCTGCCTGGCCGAGCCAAGCAGCTCGCTGGAGCGGTGGCTGGGCTGGGCCGGCAGGTGGGCCAGGTTAGGCGCCAGGTAAACTCTTTCTCTCTCTTTTTTTCTATTTCTTTCTGTTTCATTTCTTTTGCAACTTTGTTGAAATAATAAAAATGCCAGAACATTTTTATAGCTCATAAAACTAGTCATGCCCACTGTATATAATATGAACAGCATGGAACATTTTAGTTTATGATTATTTGGGCACACAAAATTTTTTATAGCATTTAAATGCCCAAATGCAAATACCATAGGAATTAATCCAGAGACCTTGGATGTCCTAGAAAATTGTGCACCATTTTTGGCAGAGGTTTAAGACCAAGGCAGAAATGATGAACATTTTTGAAGGGCATTTTGGGTACATTGAAAAATATTTTATTAAACCCTAGTTGTTAGAAGAGGGGTGCTGGGGTTTCTGTCATTCCCATTTCAAGTTTCTTTGATAAGTAAACATGATGCACACTCTAGCTAGTCCTAATGCAAGCACTAACTAGGGATGTGACATTGATGAACTTTACTGCGGAGCCGGCTGGGATGGTTCGGACAGCTTCACCTCCACCCATTTTGTAAATTTGTCAACAACGACATAGAGGTATCGGTAGCCCCCGGGTGCTCGAGGGAAAGGGCCCAGGATGTCTAGCCCCCAGACCGCGAACGGCCAGGAGAGTGGGATGGTCTGGAGATCCCTAAGCCAGTTTGTGCATCTGCTTGGCATGGAACTGGCAACCCTCACAAGACTTCACCAGTTCGGCGGCATCGTTGAGCGCTGGATCCAGTAAAAACCACTACGGAATGCCTTGCCAACCAAGGTGCGCGATGATGAGTGATGCCCGAAGACCCTAGTGTGGATGTCGGCTAGAAGCTCGCCTCCATGCTTCCTGGAGATGCATCACAAAGAAACATCATTTGGTCGCTTCCTGTAAAGCTCACCATCTTGGATGCAGTATGGCATTGCCTGTCGGGCCACACATTCGGCATCCTCCTCCTTTTCTGGTAGCGCTCCTTGCACCAGGTACGACTTGAGTTCCTTGGTCCAACATCCCTCCTGAGGCTCGAGCGCCAGGAGCAAGCGGGCTCCCGAGGCCGGGCCGCAGGCGGGGGTTCCCGAGGTCGGTGGCTGGGGGAGTCCCTCCTGAGGATTTGCTTGCCCTACTCCCTGGGGCGACGCCGAGCGCCTAAGGAGCCTTTCCTCAAATACGCCTGACTCTTGGGGCAGGCGTCCGGACGCTCTCTTGGCGATGTCGGTGGCTTCCTTGTTAGTGTCGTGGGGCACATGCTCCAACTCCAGGCCCATGAACCGCTTCTCCATTTTACGTACCTCCGTGAGGTATGCCTCCATATGCTCGTCCTTCGGCTCGTACACCTTGTTGGAGAAGTTGACGAGGAGGTGTGAGTCGCCCCTGATGGTGAGGCCTTTCACCCCTAGGGCCGCCGCCGCCTTGAGACCAGCGATGATGCCCTCGTACTCTGCGATGTTGTTGGAGACCTTGTCGCCCGGCGGAAAGCAGAGTTGTATGGCGTAGTATAGTTTGTCTTGAGTGGGCGAGATGAGCATAGCCCTAGCCCCCGCGCCCTAGCGGGCGAACACGCCGTCGAAGTACATGACCCAGCCATCCGATGCTTTGCTCCCCGGCGATAGGGACTAGTTTTGACTTGCTTCGGGTCCTGGGGCATCGGTCCATTCTGCCACAAAGTAAGTAAGTGCGGCTCCCTTGATGACTCTGGTTGTGCTGAATTCTAGCTGGAACGCTTGCAGCTCTATATTCCATTCCGCGACCCTTCCTACCGCGTTTGGGCTCTGAAGTACCCTTTCCAGGGGGTAAGCTGAGACGACCTTGATGGGATTGCCTTGGAAGTAGTGGCGCAGCTTACGCGAAGCGACGAGGAGCGCAAGCCGGAGCTTCTGTGGCATGGGGTAGTGCGCTCGGGCATCACACGGCACCGTGCTGACGAAGTATACCAAGTGCTCGACGGGAGTGAAGTCCTAACTCGCCTGTGGCTGTGTAGTATGATTAGGTAAAGGTGCTCCGTGAGCTCGGTCGTCAGATGGGGCAGCTGCGGCCTCAGGAGAGTCGTCTTGTAGGACGTGGTCATCCTCCGGCCCTGTGGGGGCCCCGGGAGTACCGCCCTTGGGTTGCAAGGTCTTGTCTTGGGGCTCTTCTCGGACAGCCACCAATGCTGCACTGGCTGAATGTGGTGTTGTGGCCAGGTAGAGCACCAATGGTTCTTGAGGTTTGGGTGCCACCATTACTGGTGGACTAGTGAGGTATCTCTTGAGGTATTCGAACACCGCAACAGCCTCAGGGCTCCATTCGAACGGGCCCTTCCTTTTCATCAGCTTGAAGAAAGGGAGGGCTCTCTCCCCTAGCTTGGATATGAAACGCCCGAGCGACGTTACACAACTGGCCAGCTTCTGCATCTCCTTGAGGTTCTTGGGCGGACTCATCTTTTCTATGGACTTGACCTTCTCGGGGTTTGCCTCGATCCGTCAATGCGAAACCAGGAAGCCCAAGAGCTTGCCTGATGGGACGCCGAACACGCACTTTTCCGGGTTGAGCCACGGGTCTACCTTGCGTAGGTTAGCGAAGGTTTCTTCCAGTTCTGTGATAAGGGTTGCGGCCTCCTGAGATTTTACAACGATGTCATCCATGTATGCATCAGCGTTCCTCCCAGCTGTTTTCCAAGTGCGATGTGCATCAACCGCTGAAAGGTTGCTCCCGCATTCCGCAAACCAAACGGCATGCATGCGTAACAGTATACTCCGCACAGGGTGAGGAAGGCTCTCTTCTCGGCGTCTTGCAGCGCCATCTTGATCTGGTGGTAACCTGAGAAGGCATCCAGAAAGCACAATAGGTCACACTCGGTGGTGGAGTCGACGATCTGGTCGATCTGGGGTAGAGGAAACGGGTCTTGCAGACCTGCTTTGTTGAGGTTGGTGAAGCCGATACACATGCGCTCTTTTCCGCCTTTCTTGGGTACGACGATGGGATTCGCCAGCCACACCGGGTACCGGACCTCGCGGATGACACTCGCCGCTTCTATCTTACGAGTATCTTGCACGATGAAGGACTGCTTCTCCATACATTGGCACCTGGCCTTCTGCTTTACGGGGTGCATATTGGGGCATACGTTCAGGTGATGCTTGATCACCTCCCTCGGGACTCCTGATAGGTCCTTGCATTCCCATGTGAACACATCCTTGTTTGCATGCAGGAATCCGACCAACACCTCTTCTTGAGCTACGGGGAGGCCGGCATCTATGGTGAAGGCGACACCTGACGGCTTGTCTTCATCCACTGGCACCTGCTTCGTCTCGGCTCGGTCTTGTGAGAAAAGTTGCTTCTTCTTTGCCGGTGCAGCCTCCTCGGTTCCAGGGACGGCTTCACTGGCCAGATGTGTTGCCGCAGTGGTCCGGATGGTGCGCTTGAGGGCCGCCAAAGCTTCCTTGGTGTCCCCTGCCATGGTGAGGACTCCGCTGCTCCCCAGCATCTTCATGAGGTTATAGGCCGGATGGGTCGCGGCCATGAATTGAGCCAGCGCGGGGTACCCGAGGATGGCGTTGTACGGGAGGCCGATACGGGCGATGTCAAAGTCGATCGGCTCGGTGCGGTAGTTGTTAAGGGGACCGAAGGTGATCGAGAGGCGGATCTGCCCCAAAGGGCTGGTGAAACCGCTGCTGACTCCGGAGAAGGGTTTGGTGGGGCGCAGCCGCTCGAGCGGGACATGAAGCAAGCTGAAAGCCTCCACTGAGAGCACGTTGAGGCCAGCCCCACCACCGTCGATGAGGGTCTTGGAGACTGCCATGTTGCAGATGGCGGGGGTGCAGAACATCGAGAGAGCGCCTGAGCCCGTGGTGGAAGCGGGGTGGTCCCCTGAGTCGAAGGTGAGGTCGGTCTTGGGCGCCGCCCATACAAGAGGAGCCCCCTGGCGTATGGAGGCGAAACCCGCCTGGCGAAAGAACTACTTGATGTGGCGGCCGGAGGGTGGCGCTTGGGAGCCGTCGAGGAGGGCCACGACGACATGGGGCGCCGGCACCCCAAAGCGCGTAACGAAGAGGTCGGGCAGCTCCTCCCAGGACACCACATATGATTCTGGCAAGTTGAAAAACCAGGCGCGTGGTACGCCGGTGAGCGCCATGGGTAGCCAGCTAGCCATGACCTTGATGTCGCCACCGGCCGCGGAGATGGCCTCTTCGTAATCCTGGAGGAAGACGGTCGGGTCCGCCGCCCCATTTTAACGGGGTGGCAGATCTGGCCTAAACATGGGTGTCCACTGCACCCACCGTATGGCGGGGTTGAAGGCCCGCTGGCCGGAGTGCCACCGCGCGCGCCCACCAAGCTGGTCGGAGGAGAGGCGCTTCCCATGGGAACTTGGCTAACGGAGAGCTGGACGGACGGGAAGGAAATTCCTGCACACCCCTACCCGACGCGCCAAATGTCGGATCTTGGGTTACGGCAAAACCCTTGAGGTTCGAACTCTAGGGTGTGGACGAAGATCTCTCCTTCCGCCCTAGCTCATCTACTCGCCGATCCCTAGGCCTAGCCCATCAGATTCGAAGAACAAGGGACACAAGGTTTATACTGGTTCGGGCCACTGTTCTGGTGTAATTCCCTAATCTAGTGTGGTGTGGTGGATTGCCTTGTAGGCTGAGGAAGAACTAGTACATGGATGAACTGCCTCGTGAGGAGAGGGGTTCTTGTGCTCGGGCGAGCTTGTGGTGTGTGGCCTTCTATCCGATCAACTGAAGATGAGATGATCCCAATGGTCGTGGCTAGTCCTATTTATAGTGGCCCGGGTCCTCTTCCCAAATATTGAGAGGGAAGGGATCCCACAATGGCCAAATTTGAAGGGGGGTGGCTAGTATGAGCTATCCTGACAAAAGGTGGTCTTCGCATGCCAAAGGCTTTGGTGGTGACGCCATCGTGGGCTCCGTGATGACCTCCGCTCTGCCGTCCTCCTGGTCTTGGTCTTGTTGCACCGATTTGGAAACCTTTGCCTGACTCCTTGGGACTCTTCGTCTGCACCTGCTCCTTTACCACCAAAGGGGAAACTGGCACTCTGCGCCTGTTGTATCGCCTCGCCTTGGCTGTCACCGCTCACGTCACGAGGACCTCGCGAGGTACCCCTTGCCTTGATATCTCCGATCCTCATGAGCCGGCCTAGCGAGGCTGCCCCAGTGGATGTCTAGCGTCGTCCGCCTCGTGAGGCTCGGCCCCTCGCGAGGGTCTTGAGTAGTTGTTGAAGATGTTGGGCCGTACCAGGCCACTTGATGAGCCACGCCCTGGGCCGCAGGTAGGCAAGTCTGGGTACCCCCATTTCCAGATCACCGACAAATATGCCCAACATCCGGCTATCCCTATCCCGAGTCGCCCACAAACCAAACGACTAGCATCCAGAACATAATGGCTATCCCTATCCCAGGTTGGGATAGCCCAGCAACTAAACGCATCCATAAGAACCGATAACCCGGTGTTATGTTCCTTGATTTTATGTTCCTAACGCGGTTGGAGTTTATGCCCCCCCTTGATAGTTTGCTTTGAATAAAAATCCTCCAGCAAGGCCCAACCTTTGTTTTACTATTTGCCTAATAACAACTAAATTTTGCATAGGGACTAGCTACCCCGTGGATTCTTAATTAGCATCCCCTGGTCAGTGCTCCACATGAGTGTTGGTCCAAACTAGAGCCACTTGCGGTGCAACCCAATTTGCTGGGGTCTTCGGTTGCTGTACGTAGTGCTCATCCGATTGTGTCCTGAGACGAGATACGCGCGGCTCCTATCAGGGTGTTGGCACGTCGAGAGGTCTTGCTGGACTTGTTTTACCATTGCCGAAAAATCTTGTACACCAGGGTTCCGAGTCTGATCGGGTAGTACCTAAGATAAGGGGTTTTTACCTCTGTTGATCGCGAGAGCTTGTGATGGGCTAAGTTGGGATACCCCTGCAGGGATATGATCTTTCGAAAGCCATGCCCGCGGTTATGTGGTGGATTGTAAATTGTTAATATCCGATTGTAGATAAGTTTACACAAAAACTCAAACTTAATACACAATCGTGTGAGTAGTCGTGATGGTCTCTTTTCGAGGGAGTTCGGGAAGAGAACACGGCTGGGTTATGGATGACCCATAGTTAGACATGATCATCTATTGATCATGAATTAGTTCACGACCGATGGCTCTCACTTCTCTTCTCGCTCTGATGATGCGTAAGCTAGCCACCTCATCTACGCTTAGCGCTTGCAACAGCCCAATTATACACTTCCTCCTTACCCAAAGGCATTGATAGTTATGATACTCGGGAATGGGATTGCTGAGTCCTCGTGACTCATAGTTTACTACAAACACAGGTGCAGGTACAACCGAGTACGATTCAGTTGATGGCCAGGAACTCAAGTGGGAGTTCCATGAGGAACTTGGGCGGATGTATGTGACATTCCTCGATGATCTTTAGTGGTTCCTACTAGGGACCATCGGGCGTAGTGGGTGGTTATCTTTTTTTCATTTGGATTTGTCCGTAGCCGGACCATGATTGTACTTGGATGAATGTATGACTTATTTATGCATTGTGTGAAGTACCGATTGTAAGCCAACTATGTATTTTCCCCTTTATTCTTATACATGGGAATGTGTGAAGATGACCATCTTGCGATCATACCAAAATGTGATTCTTCCTCGAAGTCGTGCCTCGACACGTAGGAGATATAGTCGCATCTTGGGCGTTATAAGTTGGTAATCAGAGCCTTCCTTGACATAGGAGCCCCTGCTTGATCGAACTGCTGTCGATGTTGAGTCTAGAATTTAAAAAATGTTTTTATTCTTAGGATTATATATATCGGAGAGTAGGAATTCTTTTTCTCCTTATCCCCCTCATCGCTCTTGTGAGGACTCCTAATGTAGAAGTTTTGACTTCCTACCCTCTTTTCGACTAATTTTTTTAGGATCACAGAGGTATTGTTGGGATCATTCCGATATGTCTGTGACAAGAACATTATTCTTGGTGCCTCCTGTCATCTAGGGGTTGTGGCCGTGTCCCGGGGAGTTGAGCTCCGAGGTGTTGTCGTCACAATTGTATTCTTGCAGTTCTGAAATACAAGAGGTGGCCAGCATCGAAAACACCTCTATGCATGTCAGGTGATGAGATAACCCCGATGTCGCCCATCACTGGGGGGATAGTTCGGGAGTATTGCGACAACTAGTATAGCGGATTCTTTTCGAAGGTGTGAGGTAAACGGTTTCCGAAGGTGCCTGGTTATGTGTTGACAGATGGATACAACTGGATGTAGGACTTGTTAATTGTGTGTTATACGGTGCTTCCCCTGTATCCCCAACACCAAATTGCATAACCAGAAAGTTTCGAGAATTAATAGGTGGGAATTCAAGTAGCTCTTAGGAAATCTTCTAGTCGATGCATGATATGAGGATGGGGTTCAACATCTAGTGGTTCGTTTGTCACGGTCGATTTTACACTGGAGGTTGCATCTTAATGAATCCTTGGCTATGCTAATTCGGGATGCAATGTCCTTTGTAACGTCGTGCCCGGGGGGGCTCATCATGAAAATTTTGGACGAAACCACTATCATATATTTGCTCCGGCTTATTCTACAAGCCAAATCCTTTATTATATTTGATTGTGGTATTCGAGTTGCTTCGATGACAAGTGTTGATTCCATACCTTTCCTAAGCGGTGTTCTCATATTTCTGTGGGAATGCTATTCCTTCTTGATCATCGAGATTGTCATGTAAATTCTTCTCAACCAGTGTGCTTCTCTTCAAGTTAACCCGATCCTTTCAATATGTGCAAAACCAATTCTTGTTGTTTCTCAACGGTGTCTGTTTCATTCATCCCAAGTTGTCTTTATTTTCACCACCCTCCCACCCTTTTTCTTTATGGAGCTAGAATTATTTAACCAACTATCCATTATATTAATGTGAAGTCTCTTCATTCTTTCCTTCGATGTTGTTTATCCGGTGATTTCTCGTGACGATGCTCAGGAAGCTTCAAGTTCATCATTCTTCGTTCTCGTTTCTTCTCTGGTGGACTAAATTCAAGCTTCGGTGTTAATCATATCTTTTCCTCTTGTTTCACATTTTTTCACATGTTGGAATTTCTTTTCCAAAGTCTCTCATGTCTATTCAACTCCCTCTAATTCTTCTCTGGAGTGCTGAAGATATCTCAGAAGATTCCCGTTTCAATTCTTAATCCGTTCAATCTATTTTGAGGTTGTTATCTTATTCAAGCCATTTGATTCAACCGGTGGAATCTCTATCTCAAGCAATCTTTTCCAATGGTGTTTCTTTTGAGAGGGCCCTAACCCATGGGTATTTTTCCAGGATCTTACCTGACTCTTCTAATTTGTACAGAGTTATTGTCAAATTGTTTTAAAAATGTGACGTAAGTATGGATTCCATCAGTCATATACCATTCTCCAAGATCGCTTTCAAATTATTTTCATCGTTGGTTCAACCTTTCTATTCTTCATTCCGGAGTGCCTCAACAATTCATGGTGGTGTATCTCATCGTCTTCCTCAGATTTTGAAGATCGAAGAAGAATTTCTTCTAAATATTGGTCCGTTCTCGTGAAGATTCATGGTTCTAGCTTAATTCCATCCTCATTATTGTTCCGATTGTGAGGAATTCTTTTCATGCCCATCCGAAACATTTCATGAGTGCTTTGTGTTGTTTATATCATCATTTTAGAATTCTTCACTCTCAATGTTCTACTCTCGTTCTTCAAATTCTTCCGGTGCATCATTCAAGTTTTCTCTACTCTGATCGTGATCCCTTCGTTCTTTGGTATCTAAGTTTCCTCAAGTTCTTTTGTTCCTTTTCTAATTCTTCCCGGCGATTCCTTCTCTTTTCTTCATTCGTTTGAATTCTTACGGTGGTTCATTCAAGATTTCTCTTCCTTTATTATCGTATTAATTCATTCGTTCTTTCCAAATCCTACCGGTGATTCGTTGAATACTTTCTCAAGATTGTGGGAGATCTCTCTTTAATTCTTTGGAACGAGGATAAGTAGTATGCTAAATCCATTGCTTCTCATCGATTTAAGTTGATGAAGGGTAAGCATAACATAATTTCTTATTCTTGTTTTCCTCAAGGTTATTAATTCCTTCTTCTGAAGTTTTTCATGATGAATAAACTCTTGTTTCAAAATGATCCATCTTTCTTTTCCGAAGGTCCAAGCTATATTAATTATCTCGTCGCGAAGCTCCATCTAATCATTGCAAGGCTTCAATCTTATTTTTTCCATCCTTCACTTATCATCCTTTTCTTACCAGAGTTCTTCTTGGTGGTTCATCATGACTTAATTCATGCTCGAAGTTTTCTTCAAGATTCTTGTTGGAGCTCAAGCATTCTTCATCATGCATTCCAAAGTGCAATTCTTTCTACCTTATATTTTCAGATGGTGTTATGTCATTCTTGACAATTTCCCTTAGTGTTTCATGATTCACAAGTTATCAAGAATGAGATATTTAAAACCATCATTTCTCTTTCTTGAGGAGATCCTTGCAACCCCTCAATTTCTTCGTTGGAGTTATCTTGGGTTATATCTCACCTAAAAGCTTTCCCAAAGAATTGTTGCTACTGATGGTGCTTATAAATGACCCAAGTTGTTCATTTATCTTCCCGGTGAAATAAGTTTTACGTCTCTGATCTCAATCCAAACAGTAGTTTCCATTTAGTGGCAGAATTTCACCTCTAGTTTTGAGATGTTTTCATAAGTCCACGAGGAGAATATCATTTGATTGTTGATTCTTCAATAACTCCGCTCAACCCTTCTTCGTAAGGATGTTTCCAAATTAATTTCTAGTACAAGATGTTGTTCTTCTTTGTTCTTTTCACTCTATTATTCATTCCGGAGTGTTGTGGTGTTGCACTCTTTGACCAATCATCCCAATTTGTCAAAGATCATGTTCTTTCCTTTGCTTATCCATTCAGCCGGAGTGTTCTGTACTCCATTCATGTTCCCTCATCTTATCAAGTTTCGCCTCTCTTCTCAACCGGAGTGCTGTCAGAAATCTTTCTTACCCCTTGTGCCATTATTTTAATTGTTTTAGAGGCAGTGTGTTGCTGATTTCACAAAGTATCATCCAATCTTCTCAAGTTCATGTTAAATTCTTCCATTTTCATCCGGAGTGTTGCCGAATTGTCCTTTCCTTGCTTCTCTTCCGCCAGAGTGGTTTCAAAGTCTATATTGTTCCTTGAGCTCTCGGTTCTTGTCATATTACTTATTGCTCTTGTCTAACGGAGCACTTCAATTTCTTTCATCTACGTCGTGTCATTTCTTGAAGTTTTCAACCTCTCAAGGTTCGTGGTTTCACTTGTTTGTCGAAGAAGCAACTTTGTTTTACCTCTTCCTTTATACTCTTCTATCCGGGGCCATCTTCAGGATCTCGGGTCAAGATCCTCTGTTAGTGTGGGAGAGTTGTGATGCCCCAAAACCGACGCTCCAAAACACTTCCTGCTATTCCGGTTTTCGCTGTGTGTTTCATTTGCACATTGCATCATGCCATCATGCCATCATGTCATTTAATTTTAAAACCCAACTAAATAAATTGCATACATCTTTTCATATATTTAAACCGAAGGAACTCACATGGTGATTTCTCTTTATAACATTTCCTCCTAGATTTATGGAGCTATTATAAAAATATTCCATTAGTTTGTAATCACCAAACACACTTGCAAATATTCCCTACATTCTTTTCTACTTCAGTTTTTGACTTTGTAACCTCCTCGAAATTCTTTTCCCGTTTATCGAGGTTCCTCCAAAAACCTCAACATTTTTGGACACTTCACAAACCAAGTCCTAGTACAAACCCATTTGAATGAAATTCAAATGAGTTTGAATTTACATCTTTCAATCATGCCTCTTTTCTATTTTTCATGGAACCAGCGCATTTTTGCGAGTCCGGGAAAGTTATCCTCTTGCCCAATTTCCACCCCTAACCTTTCTTTCTTTTCTTTCTTATCTTTGTTTTTTTGAGAGAGAGAGAGCAGTGAGTCCAGCTGGGCCTCTCAGCAGCCCAACCGTAGCAGCCAGGCCCAACCGCCAGCCTCCCTAGGCCCACTTGCCCGCTGTTAACCCTAGCACCAGGGAGATCCCCTGGCTCGATCCCCTCCCCCTCCCTTCGTCCTACTCTCCCTCGTCCACCGTCGTACGCACGCAGGGAGGAGCGAGCCCCTACCCCACGCTGCACCTCCACCTCACTGACTCCCCTGCCTCCTTCCTCCTCCGCATCCACGCGTCGCGGCTCCCGCTCCCCTACATGAGCCGCCGACGCGCGCCCGTGGCGCCCGACCTCCTCCCACGCGACATGGTCGTCTCGCCTCCTCTGCCTGGCCCGACCCTCTCTTCTGACACCACGCGCTGCCGCCCCGGGTCTGGCTTTATCGAGCCGCCTCCGAGCAGGGCATCGAAAGAGCCGTCATCCTCGCATGCGCCCCCGCCTTCCTGCATCGCCGCCGGCCCACTTATTCCTCCGCCCGAGCCTCCCCTTATGCTCCTCTGCCTCCTCGCCCGCAAGTCGTCGGCGTTCCCGACAGCCTTGCCAGGAGCTTCCCCGAGCTCCAGCAGGACTCGCACCGCCGCGCCTCCCCGTCGTCCTCGCCTAAACCTCGTCGGCCCCCACCACCATCTCCAGTCGCGCCGCTGTCTTCCCTCGCGCTGGCCGCTACCTCGCCTCACTGTCGCCACAGCATGCTCCTTTGCCAGGTCAAGTCGCCAGCGGCCTGCCTTCTACTTCTCTCCTCGTCGCCTCATTCTAGTGCTCTTCCTTGAGCCACACCTTCATGCTTCCTCTTTGTTGTGGATCGCCAAGTACCACCGCACCGGGTCTTTTGTCTCGCTTGGTTTTGGATCGGCAAGAATGGGACGCCAAGTCTAGTACCCGGAGCATCAAGCATATTCTTTGAGGTTTTCGCCAAGTACCTCCACGGCCAGAGCCCTCGGATCCGTCAAGTTCATCTACGAAAATGTGTATGACCATCCTCGAGACCGCAAGTACCACTACATCGACGTGTATGACTACCGTCGACCCTCGAAGACCCCGTGAACGACTAATTCCCACGACGCCCCGTGAATGACTACTTCCACTACCGTCGCGAGAATGACTTCTTCCCTCGATGAACTCGAACCACCCCGAACCGCATGCTTCAAAGGTATAACCCCAAGACGACGCCCGTGGACCGAATGCATGTTGTATGAGATGTATCACTTGTTCGCACCGTGTCCGAGTTGTCGCTTGCATGTTCCTCCTCATATGCCTTGCCGCCGACCCGTGGGAACCCGGTATCCGGGAGCACCCCACCATCTTTGCATGACACACTCCCACCATCCTTCTTCGGCACCGACATCTTGACGAGTTGTCGAGACAAAAATGTTGTTACGACATCATTTTCGGATTTGCCTCCGTGGCACCCATTTCTTTCCACCACGGTTGTCGGTATCCTGGGAACCAGGGTACCCAAACTTGCCTGTCTGCGAGCTGCAACATGCTCCTACGACAGCCTGGTATGGCCCAGCTGATCGACCAGCTGCTCAAGACCCTCGCGAGGGGGCCAGACCTCGTGAGGAGAACCACGTCAAGACCCCCTCAGGAGCGGCCTCGGCGATGTGCTCCAGAGGGGCGGAGAACTCAAGGCTAAGCCAGCCCCAAGAGGACGCAGTGACGTAAGCAGTGACGCACCGCGCCAGCGGGTGCCAGCGCCCGCCAGCGGCGCAGTTTTCGTTTCAGTGCAAAAGAGGCAGCGCAGGCGCAGGTTCCCGAGGAGCGGAACAAAGGTTTCCCATTTGCTACAACAAAACCGAAGACCCCAAGGATGACAGGAAGGATGTCACCACCGAGCCGACCACCGCGTCACCGCCTGATCCTTTTGTAGGCGAAGACTCCTTTTGTCAGGGTAGGAACGTCCTTGTGTTCCCACACAAAAATGGTTGTTGTGGGATCCCTTCCCGCCTAAATATTTCAGGGGAAGAGGACCCTGGCCGCCTATATAAGGAGCTAGGATCCCCACTATGAGGGACAAGTTGATCAGATCGATAAGCTCTGCCTCCACGCAAAGAAGCAAGAACTCTTGCCTCCCGACCCTCCTGAGCTCTCCTCCTGAGCCCAAGAACCACTGTACTAGTTTATACACTAGCCCTCCTGACGCCAATCCACCAAAGCAGGAAGTAGGGTTTTACACCACAAGGTGGCCCGAACCTGGGTAAACTCTTGCAAGCTTCACTTGCTGTTTGCTTGGATCTCTTCACTGGATGAGGGCGAGACGCTAGGTAGACGTGAGTGGGAGAGAACTTCGTTCACGCCCCTGTATTTGATCTTCTTGGGTTTGCGGAGCCCGTAATCCGCAATTTGGCGCGCCAGGTAGGGGGCGTGTCAAGATATCGCCTCTCCGACGACCGCGTCCTGTTCTCGTCGTCGGCTTCGCTCCACAACCATGGTGGACACACGCCGAGATCGCGCCGCCCGCCGCGCCGCGAACGTCGCCCAGACGGCGCCAGCGGGCAACGGTGCACCGCCCCGCCCCAACTCGCCGGTCGCCAACGCCGCCGACCCGGCCGTCCACGAGCAGCAGGACTCGTCGCTGCCGCTATCCGTGCGGCGCGATGGTCGCTCGGCGAAGCCTTCACCCTCACCAGCCGCGGCGTCGTCCTCACTGGTCCGTCGTGGGCCGGTCTACCAGCAGCCTGCGCTGTTGATGGCGCGGGAGCTCTTGCGCTACCGCCCAGCAGATGACCTCTATGACGAGTGGCTCCACCGCATCACCGAGCTCGTCAACACCGCTGGGGAAGCATGTGCACCAATGCACTCCTCCCATCCCCCGTCTCCCCTGGCGGGGAATGAAGGCCATGGAGTCCCGGCTCCGCCTCCACTCTACGGCGCCGGCCAGGTGGTCCAGCGCGAGGCTCCGCGGCGTGAGCCGCCCCGCAGAGCCCATACGCGTGACGAGGAGAGCTGCCCTGTGATTGCGCATCCCTAGGCAAGGGCTCGCGGCCCCCCTAGCCCGCAGCACCAAGACCGCGCGCCGCAGGAGGTGGTGGCGCCAGCACCCCAAGAACCAGCAACGCAGGCGCAGGGGCGCCTGCAATCATGAGCGTGGCTGGATGTCGTGCCTTAGCTCCTGAGCTACGGCGCCTCGTCTAGCCCGGCAAGTTCAAGCCGGACCTCCCTCCGCGCTATGACGGCACCACCGACCCCACGGAGTTCCTCCAACTCTACGAGCTGAGCATCGAGGCGTCCAACGGCACTGAGAAGGTCATGGCAAACTAGTTCCCCATGGCTCTCCAGGATGGCGCATGCTCCTGGCTCCTGAAACTCCCCGTGGGATCCATCTCCTCCTTGGGGGAGCTTCGTGAGTGTTTAGTTGCCAACTTCCAAGGCACCTGCGACTGAGCCCCCGCGGCTGCGGATCTGCGCCGCGTGAGACAGTAACCGGGAGAGACCCTGCAAAAGTACATGCAACGCTTCAACACCATGCGCCTCCGGATCCCAAGGGTCTCGGACGAGGCCATCATCTCGGCGTTCTCCGACGGCGTCCGTGACGTCATGATGAGGGAGGAGCTCGCCATCCATGAGGACGTGTGCACAGCCCTCGAGATGTTCAAGCTCGCGGCAAAGTGCGCCAGGGCGGAGGAAGGACGCCTCTCCCTCCAGGAGCTGCCTGATGCGGAGGCGGGCGACAAGAAGACCAAGACCAAAGAAGCAAAGCGCAAGGGGCCCCTCGTGCTGGCTGCGGAGCCAGAAGTGAAGCGTGGCTGCGGCTACGACGACCCCCAAAGAGACAACCGTCCATACTGCGTCTTCCACAATGTCCACAGCCATAACACTAACGACTGCCAGGAGCTCAGGGCGATGCGCGGCGGACGCCTCGGTGCAGCGCCCTGAGCGCGACAACTGCTGCTACCGCCATGGAGGAGGCCGAGGTGGAGGATGTTGGGACTGCAGGAACTCGCGCCAAGGGTGGCGTGAACAGCCTCGTGAAGACCACTGGCAGGAGGAGCCTCATGATGCCCCCTAGCGCGACCAGCCTCGTGAGGGTCGCTCTCAGGGCAACGAGGGCGTGCCTCCACTGCCACCACCGTCAAGAAGGAACGACGACGACCGCCATGGAGATAGAGCAGGGGGCTTCCAGGAGCCGCGTGCAGTCGCATGCATCTTGGGAGGAGCCCATGCTCCGGCTTCCCATCGCATCTTCAAACAGTTTGCCCGCGAGGTGAACGCGGCGCTTCCCAGGCCTGACGCCGCGCGCAACCTCAGGTGGACAAAGCAGGTCATCGCCTTCGACCGCAAGGACCAGCTCAAGTGCACCGCAGCACCAGGCGCTATCCCGATGCTCTGCACCCTCACCATCAGCAACGTCCTCGTGACCAAGACCCTCATCGACGGCGGAGCAGGACTCAACATCCTCTCCGCCCAGACTTTGGAGACACTCCAGGTCCCCTACGATCAGCCCCACCCGACCAAGCCATTCCACGGATGGATCCACACTCCCGATGGGGCAGGTCCGCCTTCCCGTCACCTTTGGTGACCGCGACAACTATCACACCGAGCTCATCGACCGACATCGCCAACATCCACCTCCCGTACAACACCATCCTTTGGTATCCTGCCCTTGCCAAGTTCATGGTGGCGACCAACCACGGCCACAACGTCCTCAAGATGCCCGGGAGTGGCGGAGTCATCACGATCGCCTCCGACGAGAAGGAAGCGGTGCGTTCCCTGGAGCGCTCCTGCTAGACTGCGGTGGTTGAATGCTCCGATGAGTATGGAGCCGTCCTCGCCCTGCAGACCGCCCCCAAGAAGAAGAAGAACCTGCCCGTCAACGGACCTCAGGACACTGGGGCTCCTGACGGTTCGGCCTCAGGGCTCACGCCTGTAGACGAGGCGCCCTCCACCCTCGCATAGGGAGGCGCGCCCGACGCCCCTCTCAGGACGGGCTCAGGGTCTCTCCTCTGGAGCGTCTTTGGCCTGACCAGCGTCTCGAGGGAGGTGTTCGGGCACCACCTGCAGGCGTGTCTTGACGCGCGTTTTTGTGAGCCCAGCGTGAACCGCACAGCGCTGGGGGCTCAGGACTTCATCGACCAGGTTACCAAAGAACTTCAGTACGCAAGGCTCATCCGCGAAGGGCGTAACTGCACCATCCTGAGCTCACCTACCCGCAGCCCGAGCGACCGCTTTCACGTCTCCATTAACGTCGCGGGTCTCAACCGAGCCGCCTCTTTCGAGCCCTTCTGGCCGACGGCGGTCGGACGGAGGAGGGCCCTCCCCTGCAACTACGTCTGCACACTCTTCGGCTTTTGCAACGCAGCTACCATGTGCCAGCACCTCGCACGGCAGGCCTTGGGGGCTCAGGAGGCTCAGTGGCAGGCGGTCCAGACGGAGCGAGAACCGGACCCACGCGACCGCTTAGAGTCTCCGCAGCCCCTGGGCCTCAGGAGCCTGACGATCTTCAGGAGCGAACCGCATGGCTCGTGTCTTCAGCTACCCCAACTCTCCTTCGACAAGTAACAGGTGATGCTTCAGGTATCCAATCGAGGGCGCCCCCCCGGGCTGCATCATCCTCAGGCTGCTAGGGGCTATCCCCTAAAGTTGTCTCCTTTTGTGCATGATCAAGGCTAGTTGCTCCTTCCTATTCGCATTATCTGCATGCTTTGTGTTCTCACTGCCACTAAGGTCATGAGCCCTTGCGAGCCCACTCGCGACCGCCCCATAATTAAGGACTGGCACAACGTGTCTACTCGGGTCCGTCCCTGCAGCGTCGCTAAACCCAAGTGCTAAGCTCTGTCTCGCAAGCCATTCCCATGACGTCACCTCCCATGGTCCTTGGTGCCTTGTTCTCGCATGGGCTAATCGTGGATGGGTAAGTAGGGGCCCGTGGCAGATGCCTCGCTCACGCGGGAACCACGCGCCGGTTGTTTTTATTTTGGATCGTTGCACGAGAAGACTGGGCACAACGTCTGTGCTCGGCTCCGTCCCTGCAGCGTCGACAAATCCAGCGGCTGAGCTCTGTCTCGCGAGCCATTTCTGTGACGTCACCTCCTGCGGGCATTGGTGCTGCGGCCTTCTCATGCGATATCCTCTAGAGATGCACTCGGCGCAAGTTGACACAACACCTCTCTTTTCACATTTTGCAAAAGAAGACTCAGGCGCAACCCGCCTCATGGTAGGGTCTCGTGAGTGATGCGTAAGCTCACAAAAACTTCCTCAGAGTCATTCAGCTCATCCTGAGGAGGGCCCATATACACCTTGGCTGTCCTACCGTGCAAGCCACGTGTCGGGACGGGGCTGTACATGCCCCGGAGTCTCTCCCGGTGGGAGGCTCCCTCCCACGGTCCAGTGGAAGTGCCATGCTCCGGGCTGGCAGAACCATCCGAGCAGTGGTTATGCCCACGAACTAGTGGAAGCACCAAGCTCTGCGCTGGCCGCTACGACCGAGGCGCCGTTATGCCCACACTCCGCGCAAGTGTGGTAGCTCTATGATCCGCGCTAGTTATAAACAACTGAAGGCGGCCCCCAGCGGTCGTGCCAGCCTCAGGCAGCTTTTCAGCTCACGACGCTCACAGCTTCTCCTTAGATGGGTGTCGCGAGGGGGGCTAGGCACGGGGGCTATGCTCAGGTCACACCTGGTAGACGCCGCCCTACCAGGTGCCCAGACACCTGGCCTTCTCGTGCCCCCATCCCAGGCAAAGGCTCGTGGGCAAGGTATGGTGCTCGTTCTCCCTCACGAGAGCCGTTCATACGTCAATGGGGACCACTGGGCATCGCGACCCAGGGGCCTCACTAGTCACGTAGCCCCTCACTCCTTGAGCCCGGCGCTCAACAGCGGTCGAGGTATGCGCGGGGCTAGGCCTTGCCGACACAGAATAAAAAACAGGATCCCTCGAACGTCAAGGGGGACCCCTGGGCATCGCGACCCAGGGGACTAAGTAGCCACGTAGCCCCTCATCGCTTGAGTCTAGTTATAACGATAACCCCAGTCACTGATACGTCCAAAACGTCTCTATAATTTCTGCTTGCTCCATGCTTCTTTTGTGTGATATTGCTATGATATTGATGCACTTCCATACACTTTTGATCATATTTGGACTAACCTATTAACTCAGTGCACCAAAGTGCCAGTTCCTGTTTTCTGCTGTTTTTCTGTTTCAGGTTTCCCCCATATTAAAAGTGCTCCAAAAATTCCTGGAAAAATATAGGAAAAATCAGCGTACAGGAAGCTTCGCGAAGAACCAAAGATGGGCCAGAGGGGAGCCAGGGGAGGCCCATGCGGCCACCTGGCGCGGCCCCACCCCTGGCCGCGCCAGGGGGGGCGCCTGGGGCCCCTGCTCCGCCTCTGGCTGCCCCCCTTCGCATATATATCCCTCTCGTCCCGAAACCCTCGAGGACAGAACACTTTTCTGTTAGTAGTCCTTTCTGTTTAGTCAAGCATGTTAGGACTTGGTGCTTTGAGGGAATCCGAAGTTCTAGATTTCCATCAAAGGGATGGAGAAAATATGAAGAAGGCATGGGACAGAATTTCTGATGCAAATAGGAGAATTATGCCTTGGATACCTATAAAAATTGTGCTTAGAAATTTTTACCATGGTCTTTTTAAATGGTGTAAACACTCTCTTGATATTATAGCTGAAGGAGATTTCCTAGAGTGTGATGAAGCTAGAGCTCTTGAAATTATACATGGTCTATCTAGTTACTTTGTTTATGATCATAGTTTTGATACTGTCATAGATAGACTTGCTACTATTGAGAAGAGAATGGATGCTCTAGACTTGATGAAGGGAAGAATAAAAGACGTACCAGTTACATTCCTTAAAGGGATTGCAATGGTTGATTTCTTCATCATGAAGCCAAACCAAGGAAATATAGTGCTTGGAAGGTACTTCCTCCGAGCCGTAAAAGGCTTCATCGATATAGGTAAGGGACAAATCCGCCTACGTGGGAAGGCAAAAGGTACGTACCCCTTTCCTAGAAGGAATAAGGATGAACTTGTTGAGGAACCATTTGAAGCAATTTATAACTCCGATTATTATGATGACTTTGATTCCTCCTTTTTGCATCATGCCTAGATTAAAGGCATAAAAGAAAGCGCTTTTGGGAGGCAGCCCACAACGAATTAGGTTTTATTTTGATTTTGTTGTGTCTTGATGTTTGTTACTACAGTAGCATCATCATTGTATCTTTTCTTTTCAGCTTTGTGCCAAGTTTAGCCTCCGATTGCAAGAAAGTTCAAAAGTTGTGACGTGCTGTCGAGAAAACAGATTCTGTCCTTGGACAGAAAAATTCGAATAAAATCACCAGATCATATTTTTGATCTGATTTTTTTGACAGCGTGCTCTATACAATTGGCTTTTGAGCGTTTGTTCTGAGTTTTTTGATTTGAGTTGCATAAGTGCCCCAAAAAAATTATTTACTACCTGCTGGTCTGTTTTTCACAGATTCTGTCCTGTTTTTCCTTTTCTTCGTTTTGCAAACCTTGAGCTTGCTTTTTCTTTGCAAAAACCTTTTGGCAATCTTGAGAAACAGTAGCTCTTCAAGATTATCTTTATTTACAGTAGGGAAAAATTATTTTATTGTGGGTACTAACCTCGCTAATCAGATTATGATGAGTTATGTATGAAGGGAGTTTTCAAGTGTGCGAGGGAAGATAATAAAAGAAGATTCAGGAGGGTCAAACGCTCAAGCTTGGGGATGCCCCCGTGCACCCCCAAGAAATATTCAAGAAGACTCAAGCGTCTAAGCTTGGGTATGCCCCCATGCATCCCCTTCTCCATCAACAATTATCAGTTCGTCTTTCGTTCCACTATAATTTTATCACTTCATGCGTTATGTGCTATGCTTGGAGCTTCTTGCTCTTAGTTTCTTTTTTTTAGTTTTCTTTAGCTTTGCTTGCTGTTCATAACAAGTTAGAACCCAGCTTTCTTTGTGTGGGAGAGAAACACGCTCCACTTCAACCTAGAACACAACATAGGATTTTCATGCTTATCTTTGCTGTGTGTGTTCTTTGTCTTTCCATAGATGCTGTCATGTTTAGCTCTTAGTTTTCATGCTTTTCTTTTTAAAGAGCTTTTGTTTAGTTGGTTGCTGAACTCTCTTGAGTTTTCATGTTTATCTTGTTAAGAGAGTTTGCCTGTTGCACTGAGTTGTGTGTCTTAACTTAAAGTAGGTAACTGAGGTTGCTATTTAATTTTAGTAGTAACTTGCAATAGTTTTGAGGTATTGCCATGAGTAATGTCTGAACTTTTGGTGTCAAGAGCTTTAGCCTATTAGTGATAGATGTCGTATTTTGGGCAATCCGTGTTTATTTTCGAAAACCTACAAAATAGTTGAGAAGTTTAGCTACTAGATGGATCACTAATCTTTGGAGGGATCGAATATTAGAGTACACTCACGTACCATGAGTCGAGGATGCGCAAGGATAACCAAAACCCCATACACTCCTCCTCGGGGTACTTGTCTCTTTGTGAACCTCCTAATTAGATTGAGAGTTACTTATAATAAGTGCATGAGTTCTTCGGACTAATGTGAGTATTCGAAAGTTGACACTTCCACCTAGCCATATTTTTCTAGCCTCTTCGGTACCGTGCATTGCCCTTTCTCACCTCGAGAGTTGGCGCATACTTCGCCGGTGCATCCAAATCCTTGGCACGATACGCTCTGTCATCATAAGCCTCATTATATCCTTCCTCAAAACAGCCACCATACCTACCTATCAAGGCATTTCCATAGCCTTTCCAAGATACATTGCCATGCAACATCCATCTTCTCATGACTTGATCTTCATTTCATACATGCTTTTGCTTGATCGATGAGACGCATGCTAGTTGGGCCTTGCCCTAATCATTGCTACATGATGCGCTAGTATCATTGCATATCCTGCTACACTAGCAGAGGCATACATTTGCATACATCATGTTAGTTTCATCTTCTTTATGTTGAGTACTTTTGTAAAGTGTGAAAGATCTTCTATACTTCTTGTAATACATAGAGTGTTGCCCCTAAAGTGAGGAAAAGATCCCAAAGAGGACAAAATCAAAAGATCCCAAAGAGGACAAATGAGAGTTAAATAGAAAGAGCAATTGAGGCCACAAAAAAAATAAAAAAATATAGAAAAAAGAGAAAAAGAAATTAAAAGAGAGAAGGGGCACACTACTATTCCTTTTGAGAGATCCACACTCATACTTCATCTTATACCTTGTACTCCATAGAGATTATCATTCATGCATATAGCTATGTGGGGACCTTCACACTATAGAACTTGGCTTGTATATTCCAATGATGAGCTTCCTCAAAAGAGCTCTAGGTCTTCTTGAGCGAGCAAGTTGGATGCACCCCCACTAGTTCCATTGGAGAGCTTACCTTAGCTCATATGTGCATCCGTTGCATGGCAATCCCTACTCCTCACATCATATCTATCATTTGGCTTTCTCTCGCCTATGATTGTCCTCATTGATGTGAGCCTTTCACACCTTTTTTGTCTTCCCCCTTCATCATTTTTCTCTCTTTGCCATCCTAAGTGTCAACTTTCTTGCTTACGCTCATCCATTGCATGAGTGCTCAAAATATCGAAAGGGAGTGGATCATTTTGACTTGTACCTGGCTAGTGTTCTGGGGATGAGTCAAGATAAGATTCCAAAGAAGACCAAGTGTGAAACTTTAGTAGATTAAGTTCTCAACAATACAAAAACTATGTTTTACTCTTTTGTATATCCCTATCCCCTTTCTTGCATGCAAACACCATTTGGAGACATTCGAGTCACGGACAGCGAGAGCTCTTGCACCTTTATGTTCTTATGTTGCTTGTTACAATGCTAATATAGACTCTTGCTTGTTATGGCTTGAATTGAATTACATGCCTTGATTGCTTTACTTAAAAAGTTCTTATATGGTTGGTAGCATGTCACCACAGAAATTATGCTTGTTATCATTTACCTACTCGAGGACGAGCAAGAATTAAGCTTGGGGATGTTGATACGTCCAAAACGTATCTATAATTTCTGCTTGCTCCATGCTTCTTTTGTGTGATATTGCTATGATATTGATGCACTTCCATACACTTTTGATCATATTTGGACTAACCTATAAACTCAGTGCACCACAGTGCCAGTTCCTGTTTTCTGCTGTTTTTCTATTTCAGGTTTCCCCCATATTAAAAGTGCTCCAAAAATTCCAGGAAAAATATAGGAAAAATCAGCGTACAGGAAGCCTCGCGAAGAACCAAAGATGGGCCAGAGGGGAGCTAGGGGAGGCCCAGGCGGCCACCTGGCGCGGCCCCACCCCTGGCCGCGCCACGGGGGCGCCTGGGGCCCCTGCTCCGCCTCTGGCTGCCCCCCTTCGCATATATATCCCTCTCGTCCCAAAACCCTCGAGGACAGAACCTTTTTCGCGGTCTCGCCTTTGTTCCGCCGCCGCAGCGCTTCCAAGATCGGGAGCATCAGGAGAACTCTTCCCGGCACCCTGCCGGAGGGGAGAACCACCACCGGGAGCTTCTCCACCACCATGGATGCTTCCCGGATGAGTCGTGAGTAGTCCACCTTGGACCATGGGTCCATGATCAGTAGCTATGTGATGTTCTCCTCCCCTCTTTGCTCTTCATGGTTTAGACCTCGTGAGCTGCCCTACATGATCGAGGCACATATGTAATCTTTCTGCTGTTGCTTTGCTGAGTTTGCTGGGATCTGATGGATTATGAGACTATGTTCAGATTGTGTTTGAGTAATATATTTGATTCACCTCTTTTATGTCTTTGTTCTTGAGTAATTCTTGCAGGTTCTCCGTTGCTGTTTATTGCTTTGGCCAAGTAGTAGGTAGTAACTCCAAGAGGGAGCGTTATGCTTGATTGTGGGTTCATGCCCCCTGATGACTAGCTTGAGTGACAGAAACATGAGTCTAGGGGATGTGTTGTTGCCACAAGGGAGAAAACAATGGTGCTTGTACTTGCGGGTGCAAGGATTGTTTACTTTACGCAAAGTTCTTTTAATGCAGTTGTCTGTTGCTTTGAGTTTACACTTTGGGTGGGATTCGCAACTTAATACCAGCGAGATGTTCTGGATAGATATCTCAAGGTGGATGATTAGTAGTAGATGCAGATGGATTTCGGTCTACTTGCCTTGGCGTACCGCCCATGCTTTTGAGCCTCTACCTTTCTTTGTAGCATAGTTAGCATTAGTTTGCGCACATAATCCTGTCAATTGCCTAGCTGTAATTTGTTTACCTCGCTTTGCTTTTTTATCGTCTTTTGGGAGAGAGACATCACTAGTAAACATCATGGGACCCCGGTCCATATTACCACCGCTGATCACACCTTCTATTTACTTCCTGTTTTTATTTCCTAGTTGCAGTCATAGCTATCATTATTATCTCTTGTGTTTGATCCTTTGTAAACAACAAGGCCGGAGGGATTGACAACCTCTCTATACTCGTTGGGAGCAAAGTTATCTGTATCTGTGTGCAGGTCCCGTCAACCGCTAAGTTTCTGGCGCCGTTGACACCTACTTGTCGACCCTCGGAGTCTCACGGGATTCTATCCTTGGTATCATTGACAAGGGAAATTTGCCGCTACGCTACATCTCAACCTTCCAATTGGGGTAACCAACGAGGGGCGAGAAGCCATCAGTCACCCGGAGGGCTCAATGGCCATCGAGGTATGTGCGGGGTTGGGCCCTACCGACGCAGAGCACCTAAGCAAACATGAAAGGAAGCAAGCACGGAAATCATCAAGTTATTACAATAATACCAAGTTATTCAAATTCAAACAAAGTTCTTACGCCTCCTCGAGGCTCTCACACTTCTCTCTCTAGACAGGAGCATATCACGCATCATCAAGCGCATGATCACCAGTCTCCGCCTCTTCGGCTGCGGTAGCAGTGGCATGGAGGAACGCCACTACCAGTTCCGTGTCCTTCGCCCCCAGGGCCTCAGCAGCCACGCCCTCTATGCTCGTGGTCACGGGCTCGGACAGCGAGGCCAGGTCAAGAGCGGGGTCACGAAGACTTAGGTGGCTGCACACCTGCGTCAGGACCAAGGTAAGAAGCATGCGGCTTTTGACGTCTGCTAACTGGCCAATTGCGGCCGCAACCTCGCGCAGGGACTTTACAAGCGCGACGAGGAGCCCGGCGGGGCCTACCTCCGGGGTGGCCAGCGGAATCTTCAACCCTTCCCCATAGGCAGCCCACAGCACCGTACGGGCCTCGAGATCAAAGGCGACGAGGGCCTCGCAACTCACTACTGCCGAGGCCGCAAGGGCGTCTTCCTTGGCGCGCGCAGCTTGGGTCGCCTTGGCTTGCTCAACCTCGACCTTCAGCTTCTCCAGGCTCACGCGGTCAGCAAGCTGCTCCTGTTGCACTCAGGAACTCTCACCCTTCTGCACCTCGAGCTCCTTCCCCAACCTCTCAAGCTCCAGGGCGCGCCTAGTACCTTCCTCACGAAGGGCCTCTAGCTCGCTCTCCGCCTCAAGGCAGCGCTTCTCGACGGACGCAGCGTCGGCTCGCGCAGCGTCACGTGCCAGCGTGGCTGCCGCAGCTTCCTCTCGACCCTTGGCAACGATCGTTGAGGCCAGGTTCCAGGAGGCCCGCGCGGAGTCGTTTGCCAGGAGCCACCTGAAGATCAGCGCGAGGCGTCCCTCCATCGCGCGGCTGTCACCACCCTGAAGTTCAGTACGAAGCCGACCCAGCGCGGCGGAGACAGACTCCATTGTCTCAGGGCCAGGCTGCGCCGGCTGGCGCACGGGCACCGACAAGACCGGCTACTCGGCCAGGGGCTCGGGGGCTCCGGCCCCCCTCGCTGAAGCAGCCGGAGCAGGAGCTGCCGCGTCCTCGCAAACAGCGATGATGCCCTCAAGCGATGCCGCCGCCGTGTGCCCGATGGCCCGGTTGGCTGAGACGCCCAGAGTTGTGGCACCTTTCTTCGCGGCCACATCAGCAGCAGGAGGAACAAGGCACCGCGACGTGACCTCCCCCTTCGCCTTCTTCATCACGCCACCCAGGCTGCTGCATCAGGAGAAGCACGTCAAGGGCATAACAACTAAGGATAACAGGAGATTGCACACTTACTCGTTGGAGGCAAGGCGCGCCCTCCTCTTCACCAGCAGGTCGGCCGTAGCCACTGGCGCTATGGGCGTGCCGGTTGCCCGAATCTTGGCGAGGCGCGAGGCCACAGACCTGGGCACAGACGTGGTCACCAGTTTTGCCGGCACGACACTCCTCGGCGGGGTCGCCACGTTGCTTCCCTCGGATGCAGCGCGTCCGGATCACCGTGGAGTAGTCGCCTGGGGCCGTCCAGCGGCACCTGTGCCTGACGCCACTGATCCAGCGGACGCCTCGAAGGTGTCCCTCTCGTCAACCCTGTCCTCGTTATCCAGGGTCTCCTCCGAGTTCCCCTCATCGCTCCCATCGTCGGCGCCAGAAGACACGTCAACCGTAGGCGGAGTAGCCACGGGCACCCCGAAACCTGACACGGCCTTCAACAGCTCGACCTTGTCAGGGCGGCTATACAACGGCATGTGGATTCCGGAGAGGTCCTCAGGAACCATCCCTAGGAGAGTGACTGAGGCGAAGTCCAGATCGGCCTCGGCCAGCGCCCCCGAGCGCAGCCAGAGCCTGTCGTCATCACCCATCAGCTCCCACATGGGGCGTGAGTGTGCCTGCAGCGGTGCCAGATGCTGCCTCAAGAACTCCTTCACGATCTAGGCCCCTTCAAGCCTCGAGCCCAGGTCGGCTTCAATCCTTGCCAGAACAGGCCCGACAAGGGGGTCAGTGAGCTTCGCGTAGCTCCAGCCGGCGCGTTTCGCTGGACGGGCGGTGGGCAGCGCCAGCAGTGGATGAACGCGTTGGGCATCCAGATAGACCCACCTCCTCCGATGGGAGTCTATCTTCTTCCCGGCCGTCATCAGCCGGCAGCCCTGGCGCTAGAAGACGAAGGATATATAGACCGAGCACGGACCATCGTCGTACCGACACATGGAGAAGAAGTGCCGGAAGAGGTCGACAGTCGGCCTCACCCCCACGAGCGCCTCGCTGAGCGACAGGACGAAGATGGAGCGAGGCTGGATGTGGAGAGCATGCACCTGGTAATGTTCCAGGATGGCGTAGAAGAACTCTGAGAAGGGCGGCACGAGCCTGATGGAGATGCTGTGAAGGAAGAAGGGGTAGCAGGACTTCGGCAAGATCCGCGTCGCGGTGGATCCGGCCCAAATCCCTGTCGGGCCATGCTTGTTGTGGACGCTCGACAAGAAAGGCTGGACCTCTGAGTAGTCCTCCTCCTTGGTGATGGAGGACTCCTCGAGCGTTGCCTCGAGGGAAAAAGCAGATCCGGACGCCGGCGCGGTACCCTTGCTCTTCTTCGCCATTGCTGAAGGTGCCAGAGGAGAGAGGCGATTTAGGAAGGCGGGAGGCGTATATGGAAGAGATATTTAGGAAGGCGGGAGGCATAGGAGGAAGAGATCTGAGCCATTGCTGAAGGTGCCAGAGGAGAGAGGCGATTTAGGAAGGAAGGGAAGCGATAACTCCCCTGCAGCGGAGGCGGCCCCTTTTTGTCAAACTTCACGGTTGCCAAGACTGCATGGGAAGCGGGGTCGCCCACATCCCATCCAACCGTCGCACACCAGCCTGGCCCACAGCCTTTTTGGGGCCTGCGGTGCTTCGTCCTCGGCTAACGTTTCGCCCCGGAGCCAACACCGCGCGCACCTTGGGCCCGGGGGCTACTGTCGGCGTCCTGGGAACCAGGGTACCCAGACTTGCCTGTCTGCAGGCCGCGACGCGCTCCTACCACGGCCTGGTACGGCCCAGCTGATCGACCAGCTGCTCAAGACCCTCGCCATGGGGCCAGACCTCGCGAAGACAACCACGTCAAGACCCCCTCAGGAGCTGCCTCCACAAGGTGCTCCGGAGGGGCGGAGAACCCAAGGCCAAGCCTGCCTAAGGAGGAGGCAGTGATGTAAGAAGTGACACACCGCGCTAGCGGGTTCCAGCGCTCGCCAGCGGCACAGTTGCCGTTTCGGCGCAAAGGAGGCAGCGCAGGCGCAGGTTCTCGAGGAGCGGAACAAAGGTTTCCCCTTTGGTGCAACAAGATCGAAGACCGCAAGGACGACAAGGAGGTTGTCACCACCGAGCACACCACCGCGTCACCGCCTGATCCTTTTGCAGATGAAGACTGCTTTTGTCAGGGTAGGAACGTCCTTGTGTTCCCGCTCAAAAATGGCCGTTGTGGGATCCCTTCCCGCCTAAATATTTCGGGGGAAGGGGACCCTGGCCGCCTATATAAGGAGCTAGGATCCCCACTATGAGGGACAAGTCGATCAGATCGATAAGCTCTGCCTCCACGCAAAGAAGCAAGAACTCTTGCCTCCCGACCCTCCTGAGCTCTCCTCCTGAGCCCAGGAACCACTGTAATAGTTTATACTCTAGCCCTCCTGAGGCCAATCCACCAAAGTAGGAAGTAGGGTTTTACACCATAAGGTGGCCTGACCCTGGGTAAACTCATGCGTGCTTCACTTGCTGTTTGCTTGAATCTCTTCATTGGACGAGGGCGAGATGCTAGGTAGACGTGAGTGGGAGAGATCTTCGTTCACGCCCCTGTGTTCGAACTTCTTGGGTTTGCGGAGCCCGTAACCCGACAACGATGATAAATACTCCTATCTTCTTCATGTCAACTTTTAACAAAAATTGCATAAAACTTGTATATGTCATCCGCATCATGATAACAACATTTAAATGGTTAAAATTCTTGTGTCCTTTAATAATTGCTAAATGACACGGGGATTTTCTAGAATTGTTGTCGTTATTTCCAGTCTCATTTAAAATGCCTAGATAGTGTACTTTGCTCATGCTTCACCTCTTGCCATGTTAAAGAACATTTAAACTTGTTGAGTTCATAATCGAGATTAAACTAAATGTTTGAATGTGGTGTTTCATTAATATGCAACTCATTGCATATTGAGCCCCACTTAATTTGTAGTGTTGTTTGTTGCACTTTGCCATGCCTATTTAAACCGGACATGCATCATACTTGTTTGTGCATCATATGCTATGTTTATGCTTGTGTGTTTACCATATTTTTTGCTTCTTTCCGGTTTGCTTCTATCGTTAGCTTCGGTTCCGTTCCGGAGTTGTGAGCATCCATTTGACTACGTCCGTTTGTCTTCTTCATGGACTCGTTCTTCTTCCCTGCGGGATCCCAGGCAAGATGACCCTTCCTTGATATCACCTCTATTGTTGCTATGCTATATGCCTCGCCCTATTGCTTTGTCGCGATACCTATCCTTTTGCATGTCAGCCCCTACCTTGCCATGAAACCTCTAACTACCTTCCTAGCAAACAATTGTTAGGCTAAGTTATGCTTTGCGCAATCCCCCCTCTTATAGTGTTGTTAGTTGCAGGTGAAGGTAAAGTTTGCTCCATGTGGATTGGGTTTTTGGGAATAGCACAATAACTATTATTTACATTAATGCACCTATATACATGGCAATGGATGGAAGGCTTGGCCTTTTGCTCAGTATTTTGTTCCACTCATGCCGTCTCAAGAACCGATAAACCTGTGTTATGTTCCTTGATTTTGTGTTCCTAACGCGGAAGGGGTTCATGGGCCCCCTTGATAGTTCCCTTTGAATAAATCTCCTCCAGCAAGGCCCAACCTTGGTTTTACAATTTTCCTAATAACAACTAAAATTTGCATAGAGACTAGCTACCCCATGGATTCTTAATTAACAACCCCGGGCCAGTGCTCCTCATGAGTGTTGGTCCAAACTAGAGCCACTTGCGGTGCCACACAGTTTACTGGGGTCTTCGATTGCTGTACGTAGTGCTCATCCGATTGTGGCCTGAGACGAGATACGCGTGGCTCCTATCAGGGTGTCGGCACATTGGGAGGTCTTGCTGGACTTGTTTTACCATTGCCGAAATATCTTCTACACCGGGATTCCGAGTCTGATCGGGTAGTCCTTAAGATAAGGGTTTTTACCTCCGTTGATCGCGAGAGCTTGTGATGGGCTAAGTTGGGACACCCATGCAGGGTTATGATCTTTCGAAAGCCGTTCCCGCGGTTATGTGGCGGATTGTAATTTGTTATTATCCTGTTGTATATAACTTGACACAAAAACTCAAACATAATACACTACCGTGTGAGTAGTCGTGATGGTCTCTTTTCGAGGGAGTTCGTGAAGAGAACACGGCTGGGTTATGGATGTCCCGTAGGTAGAAAGGATCATCTAGTGATCATGAATTAGTTCACGACCGATGGCTTTCACTTCTCTTCTCGCTCTGATGATACGTAAGCTAGCCAGCTCATCTACGTTTAGCGCTTCCAGCAGCCCACTTATACACTTCCTCCTTCCCCAAAGGCATTTTGATACCCGGGAATGGGATTGCTAAGTCTTCATGACTCATAGTTTTCTACAAACGCAGGTGCAGGTATAGCCGAGTACGATTCGGTTGATGGCCAGGAACTCAAGTGGGATTTCGATGAGGAATGTGGGCGGATGTATGTGACGTTCCCTGACGATCAGTAGTGGTTCCTACTAGGGTCGATCGGGCATAGTGGGTGGTTTTCTTCTTTTCATTTGGATTTGTTCATAGCCGGACCATGATTGTACTTGGATGAATGTATGACTTATTTATGCATTGTCTGAAGTGGCGATTGTAAGCCAACTATGTATTTCCCCCTTTGTTCTTATACATGGGAATGTGTAAAGATCATACCAAAATGCGATTATGCCTCTAAGTCGTGCCTCCACACGTAGGAGATATAGTCGCATCTTGGGCATTATAGGTCTTATTATAGTGTAGGTAGACCACGTGCCAAATTTTGTCGCATTTGGAGGTCGTTTGATGCCCCAACGGTTAACCACGTTAACCGCCGGAACCCCCTTCTCTTTCAGCCCAGCACCCCATCCACAATAGCCAGCTAGCCCATATAAACCCCATCCATGCTCCTCACCGTTGGATCACGATCGTGTGGGCCAAAACCCCACCTCAATAGCCCTCTCCTAGCTCCCTCAAGCTATAAAAACGTCCCTCCCGTCCAAATTTGAAAAAACCCTATTCCATTTCTTCGATTTCCGCACCCCTCCACAACTCCTTCACGCAGACGAACGTGTCCGTGTCGCCGCCGGATGCGTCGACCGCCCCAGCCATGTCGTCCGGCCAATCGCAGGCCGCCACCTCAGCATCGTTGCCAGCCCCAGCCACTAGCGAGAGGCCACGCGTCCACGCAGCCCCACTTCCACCGTTGCAGGCCCACCAAGCCTGCTCCGGGCCCTGGAATCCCATCCATGACAGAACCACAGCCGCCGACACACGAACGCTCGCCCGAGCCTGAGATCCCTTGCCCGCTCTCTCCCACACGAGTGCCACCGTCGCCGCGACCCCGCCGACGGCGAGCCACCGGTCAGATCTGACCTCCCCAGTCTGGATCCAGTCATCCCCTATGTCGACGCCATGTCCCCGAACCTCACCCGAGCCGTCGCCGAGCTGCGTCGCCTCCGGGGCCCCATGCCGCCGTAGCTGACATGCATCCCGTCACCCGCGCCGCAGCGTCCGAGCTAGCCGCGTCGACCTACCCTGCACCGCTCGCCGAAGCGCCGCCTCTCTCCGACGGCCCGCGCCCTGTCGGCCTCCTCCTCGTGCTAGCCCCGTCGACCTGCATCGCCGCCACGACCGGATCAGGCGAGATCCCGTCCGGTGTAAGACAGTTCCACCGTCCGCCGCCGCCGGACCGGCTGGATCGACCAGACCGGCCCGGTTCGCTCCCAGTTCACTTGGTCCACCCCGAACTACCCCGGTCCACATCGAGTCGACCGAACTGCCCCCCAGGCCTGCCCACGGGCTGTAAGGTGAGCGCCAGCCCCCTAAATTCTGCCCATGCGTCTTTTAGTTATACTGTGCATGCTCGTTTTTTTTCTTTTCTTTCAGAAAAATTACTAAGTCCCTAAATACTCATAACATGTGTGCCTGTTCGAGATGTCATATCTTCATGCATGTTTATCCGATTGAGGTGTATAATATGTCAAAATATTCGTCTTTCTGTGCTCTACATGATGGTTGCATTTTCATGCATGTTAGATTGCATTTTGACATATTAATCCCTGTTGGAAAAGTGCAACTGGCTGTTAACTACTGAAAACTAGTATAACTTGCTGATTTGTCTTTTTCATATCTTTTTGTGTGATTTTCTTTTGAGCATCATGTCAACATGTTTTAGGAGCACAATAATGTCATCTTTGCAATGGTGTAATTAGTTTTTCATGATATGCCTTGTGGTGAGTGGAACAAGCTTGCAAAGTGACCTACTTGATGTTGCTGATTTCAGTGAGTTCGTGTTTTACGTTAAGTCTGAATCTGTTACATTGTGTTGTCATGTTAACTTGATGCTACGAGTGAATCCATGCATAATCTGGAGATATTCAGTGAGCATGTTTTGTTTTACATGTTATGCTCTATCCATCCATGCCCTCATTTGCAATTATGGCCTGTCGTAGCTTGTCATTACCATGCTCTCAAATTGCTAAATAATGTTTCTGTCAGCCTGTTAACAGTAAATTCATTTTTTCCATGTGAATAACTAGTGTTCTGTGCATCCTATCACCATGTTCTTTACATGAGTAGCTGCATAAACATGTCTTCTTGCTCTTGGTTATATTCACATGCCATGATATTCTTTGTGATGAGTTGCACAAGCTTGCAAAGATGCCTACTTGTCGCTATTCCTGCCATGTTCAGCTATTTCACAAAGTCTGTGAAACTGTTATCATTTGCAATCTTGCCATGAAGTTTTGAGCATTTTCTAGTCGTATTTGGCTGTAGCTCAGTGATCATGTATTGTAATGCTTGACATGTACATGCTTTCCATGCCATTTGATGCAATGAAATGTTCATGTAGCATTAACTTTTTGTTGCCTCAAAGTATGCATCATGAATCTGTTTTCAGCCTAACTCTCTTTTTCTCTAAGTCTGATAATCTGTTATGACTTGCTGACTTGTCTTGATGAATGCCATTCCTCTATAGGTTATTTGGAGATGCTTAGTAATCATGTTTTGCCATGTATAACCTGTACTTTAATGCCATACTTTTGTTTGCCATGTTCTTGCACTGTAGCTTAATTATTTCTTGCCTCCAACATGTCAACATATTAACTCTGCTCATGTATATGCCATGTTTTCCACTAAGTTATAATCTATGATATAAAGTTGCTTGTTGCTTTGATCATGTTGAATTACTCTTGATGCCTATGGACCCCATACTTGATGATATTGGAAGCATGTGATATGTACTTGAGTTCATGCCATGCTTGTGCCTATCTTGTACTTGTAGCATGTTGTTTGGATGCTTGTAAGATACCTAGTTGCTGTTGTGGACAGCTTGTCCTTTAATCTAGTTTCGTGTGTATGTGTTGAACCGAGGCTCCGTTCGGGGCATGCTCTATATGAAACTTGCTTGGTTTTGCTTGTACATGCATCATGTCATGTTGCATCCATGCTCTGAGTTTGTTTGATTGATGTTTGAATGCATTTTGCATCAATGTCATGCTTAACTTGTTTTGCCAATATCTTCTAGGCCGTAGCTCCGAATTAAATTAGACCTTATATGTAACTTGACTAGAATATCGTGTAGATCATCATAGTGCATGTTAACCTGCTGTTTAACAACTTGAACTTAAGGTTGGTTCAGATCTGGACCAATTTCGAAATTTGCATATGAGGACTTACCGGAATTGTTATATGTTGTTTTCGGCCTCATTTAAACTTGCTTGACTGTGTTGCTCTTGTTGCATCATCTCTTGCCATCAGTAGCATCATGTAGCTTGTCATGCATCATTCTTGGCTGTGCATCATGTCTTGTTTATGTGTTGTGTGTTTACCATGTTGTTTGCTTCTTCTCGTTAGTTCCTGTTTTGTTGCGATCATGATGATTATTTCTAATACACTTGGTTCGTCTTCGTGGCTTCTTCTTCTTCATGGGCTCGTTCTTCTTCCTTGCGGAATTCCAGGCAAGATGACCGTCACCTTGGATCTCATTACAATCATTGCTATGCTAGTTGTCTCGATGCTATCGCTATATGTCGTGCTGCCTATCTATTGTTGTCAGCCTCTCATTGTTGCCATGAAACACCCTCTAACCTTTGACACCATCCCAGCTAACCGTTGTATGGCTATGTTACCGCTTGCTCAGCCCCTCTTGTTGCGTTGTTAGTTGCAGGTGAAGATGAAGTTTGCTCCATGTCTGAACTTGGATATTGGAATATCACAATATCAATTACTATAATTAATGCACCTATATACCGGGCAATAGGTGGAAGGCTTGGCCTTTTGCTCGGTTTTTTGTTCCACTCATGCCGCCTTAAGAACCGATAAACGTGTGTTATGTTCTTTGAGTTTGCGTTCCTAACACGGTTGGGGGTTATGGGACCCTCTTGACAGTTCGCTTTGAATAAAACTCCTCCATCAAGGCCCAACTTTAGTTTTACCATTTGCCATAACTAAAACTTGCATAGGGACTTTCCGGACCCCGAGGACTTAATATACAACCCCGGGCCAGTGCTCCTCATGAGTGTTGGTGGAAACTAGAGCCCGTTGCAGCGCCACCACAGGGAAACTCGAGGATTGGTTTTAGTTGTACAGACTACTCATCCGTTCGTGGCCTGAGACAAGATACGCGTGGCTACTATTAGGTTGTCGGCACGCCGACAGATCTTGCTGGACTTGTTTTACCATTGTCAAAATGTCTTGTGCGCCGGGATTTCGAGTCTGATCGGGTTGTCCCTAAGATAAGAGGTTTTACCTCTGCTGATCGTGAGAGCTTGTGTTGGGTTAAGTTGGGACACCCCTGCAGGGTTATGATCTTTCGAAAGTCGTGCCCGCAGTTATGTGGCTGATTGGAATTTGTTAATACCAGTTTGTAGAAAACTTGACAGAGGACTCGAAATAAAATACACCAACCGCGTGAGTAACCGTGACCATCTCTTTTCAATTTGAGAAGAGAACATAGTAGGGTTGTGTTTGACTCATAGGTAGTTCAGGATCACTTAGTGATCGTTACTAGTTCATTGCCGTTTGCGTAGAGGCTCTTCTTATTCTTGTAATCGTAAGTTAGCCACCAAACAAATGCTTAGCCACTTCTGCAACCTCACCACTATCATTTCCATACCCATTAAGCTTTGCTAGTCTTGATACCCATGGATATGGGATTGCTGAGTCCTCGTGGCCCACAAATACTACAACAATAGTTGCAGGTGCAGATTTCGGAGGGCTTCATGTGAGAGTGTTGTTTACTTGCGTTGGAGTCTTTCTTCTTCTTTGTCGATCTTGGGACATGTTCCTGGTCGGCAGCCTGGGATAGCAGGATGGATGTCATTGTGCTTTTCATGTGTTTTCATCTGTAGTCGGATGTCTTGTGTATGATGTTGTATTCATGTGGCAATTGTATGACTTTTGTGTATCCCCATCTATGTATGTAATGGTACGATGTAATGATATCCATCTTGCTAAGTGCCAAAATGCGGTTGTGCCCCAATCACATTATTACGTGATCGGGATAGATTCGCATCTTGGGCGTGACACACCTCTCTCATTTAAGAATTTCAGATCTTAAGTACTTTATTCAAATAGCAAGAAAAAATTACATTGCAAGGATAGCACATATCATGTGAAGAAGCAAAAACTTAGGCTAAACTGATACTAAGCGATAGTTGTTGAAGAAGAAAGGCGGGATGCCAACCGGGGCATCCCCAAGCTTAGATTCTTGAGACTTCTTAAAATATTAACTAGGGATGCCATGGGCATCCCCAAGCTTGAACTTTTGCATCTCCTTAATTCCATTTATATCATGGTTTCCCTAAATCTCAAAAACTTCATCCGCACAAAACTCTAGAAGAACTCGTGAGATAAGTTAGTATAAATCAACTCAAAACCTTATCATTCTCTACTGTAGAAAATCACTAAAATTATTATTTAACATTGCATACTAAATGCCTCTGCATATTTAATAATCCTATCTTCAAATAGAATCATTAAACATGCAAACAATGCAAACATAACAACAATCTGTCTAAACAGGACAGTCTGTAAAGAGTGGAATTATTCACATACTTACCGAGCTCAAATAATTCTGAACAATTACCACGTTATAGAGGGCTTATTCATGCTAACTTTGTTAAACTTTCAAGAATTTATCTCGTTTTGACTATCCGTAAGAATTCAGACAATGATAGAAAACTTTTTGTTTTTAAACGCAACATATATACTTGCAAAATAAGCATGGTAAATGCTATACTTGTCTTTTTATTGAAATAAAAGATGAAAAACATTATTATAAATAACAGCAAGCGAATCTAAAAAAATAAAATGATGCTCCAAGCAAAACACATATCATGTGACGAATAAAAATATAGCTCCAAGTGAGGTTACCGATAATGTTGAACACAAAAGAGGGGATGCCTTCCAGGGCATCCCCAAGCTCGGTTGCTTGGATCTTCGTTGAATATTACCTTCGGGTTCCTTGGGCATCCCCAAGCTTAGTGTCTTGCCACTCCTTATTCTCCTCATTTAGATATCTCACCCAAAACTTGAAAACTTCAATCACAAAAAACTTAACGGAACTTCGTGAGATGCATTAGTATAATAAAGCAAATCATTCACTTGGGTACTGAAAACAAGATTCGTAATTGTTCTCACACAATGCCTATTGTACATTATCATTTCCAGAATTTATATAACTTAATATAAGCTATGGAAACACCAAAACAAGCAAACTAGGCATTGAAAACAGAATTTGTCAAAAACAGAACAGTCTGTAATGATCTGGACAACCACTATACTTCTGAAACTCTAAAAATTCTAAAAACTTCGGATAACGTAGGCATTTTGTATATCAATCATGTTTTAAATTATCAGATGATTGCCACGTTCTAGTAATTTATTGAATTTTCTGCACTGGATGCAAAACTTTTTGTTTTTGCACAGAATCAAGTCAACTATTAACCACACTATCCCAAAGGCTTTACTTGGCACTTTATTGAAACAAAATCTATAAAACATGATTACTTCAGTAGATTAATCATGTGAACACACAAAAATTTCCTACGATAACGCAAGATCTATCTACTAGAAGCATAGCAACGAGAGGGGAGAGTGTGTCGACGTACCCTTGTAGACTGAAAGCGGAAGCGTCTAGTGATGATGTTGATGTAGTCGAACGTCTTCACGATCCAATCGATCCAAGCACCGAACATACGGCACCTCCGTGTTCAGCACACGTTCAGCTCGATGACGTCCCACGAGCTCTTGATCCATTTGAGCGTCATGGGAGAGTTACGTCAGCACGACGGCGTGGTGACAGTGATGATGAAGCTAACGGCGCAGGGCTTCGCCTAAGCACTTCAAAGATATGACCGAGGTGTGTAACTGTGGAGAGGAGCACCGCACACGGCTAAGACAAATCTGGGAATGCCTTTGGGGTGCCCCCTGCCCACGTATATAAAGGAGGGAGGAGGAGGCCCGCCCTAAAGGGGGCGTGCCAAGTGTGTAGTCCTACTAGGACTCCCTAGTCCTAGTAGGATTCCTCCTCCCATATGGAATAGGAAAAGGGGAAGGGAGAAGGAGAAGGAAGGAAGGGGGCGCCCCCTTTCCCTAGTCCAATTCGGACGAGTCCATGGGGAAGGGGTGCGGCCACCCTTGAGGCCTTTCTCTCCTTTCCCGTATGGCCCATTAAGGCCCAATACGAATTCCCGTAACTCTCTAGTACTCCGAAAAATACCTGAATCACTCGGAAACTTTACGATGTCCGAATATAGATATCCAATATATCGATCTTTACGTCTCGACCATTTCGAGACTGTTCCTCATGTCCTTGATCTCATCCGGGACTCTGAACAAACTTTGGTCATCAAATCACATAACTCATAATACAAATCGTGATCGAACGTTAAGCGTGCGGACCCTACGAGTTCGAGAACTATTTAGACATGACCGAGACACTTCTCTGGTCTATAACCAATAGCGGAACCTAGATGCTCATATTGGTTCCTACATATTCTACGAAGATCTTTATCGGCCAAACCGCACAACAACATAAGTTTTTCCCTTTGTCATTGGTATAGTTGCCCGAGATTCGATCGTCGCTATCATCAGACCTAGTTCAATCTCGTTACCTCCATGTCTCTTTACTCGTACTGTAATACATCATCTTGTGACTAAATCATTAGTCATTTGCTTGCAAGGCTTATTATTATGTGTATTACCAAGAGGGCCCAGAGATACCTCTCTGACACTCGGAGTAACAAATCCTATTCTAGATCTATGCCAACACCACAAACAACTTCGGAGACACCTATAGAGCATCTTTATAATCACCCATTTACGTTGTGACGTTTGATAGCACACAAGGTGTTTCTCCGGTATTCAGGAGTTGCATAATCTCATAGTCATAGGAACATGTATAAGTCATGAAGAAAGCAATAGCAGTAAAACTAAACGACCAAGTTGTCACAGCCCTAGACCAGCCCTTGCCTGCCTTGCTTGGTCTTAGTGTGCATCATGTTTAAATTTCTCAGAAACTGGAAATGGGGATGCTCAAACCCTAGCACTAAATGAATTTAACTAGGGTCAAATTAAAATCTTTTTCAATGAACCCAAAATGCCCCTTGGAAAAGTTCATCATTTTTGTATTGATTAAAACCTCTGCCAAAAATGTTGCACCTATTTCTAGGACCATTCTGGATTTTTGAATAACCCATATTGTATTTAAATTGGGGCATTTAAATATTTTTAATATCTTTAAATGCTCCAACAATTCTGAAAATAGTTGAGGGCCTCTGTAATAATTCATTTAATGCCCACAATTATTTTCAGGATTTATTAAAATGATTTGGGCTATAAACTAAGTCAAAACAAAATAACAAAAATAGAAAACAGAAACAATTTAAAGAAAAGAGCAAAGACAGAAACTAACCTAACTTACCTGTGTGGCCCATCTGGCCGGCCCAGCCCATGAGGGGCAGGGAGGTCTTCTTCCTCCCGCCAGTCGGACGCACGGTGCGTGCCCGACGCGCGCCGGCCACCTCCACCTAGCCTGCCTGTCTCCTCGCCGCCCCGAAGCGCCTAGAGGACGCCACGCCCTCCCGTCGACCCCTGCATCTCTCCCCTCTCTCGCTGGACTTCTCCCTCTTCTCCTTCCCTCTCTCACGTACGCGGCCGAACGCCACCATCCGCGCCGCTCGTCGTTGCCACGGCCACCGCCTCCCCCTCTCCTCCCTGGCTGGCTCAACAGCTCCGCCGTGTCTCCCTCATCCTCTCCGTCGGCCCACGCGACCACGGGAGCCCTACAGCATCGACCCAGCCCCTTCTTCAACCTCCAGCCGCCGGCGACCTCACCGTCAAATTCGCGACGTCCGCTGCCTCCCCCGAGCCCACGTCGACACCTCTGCACCCACCGTGATTCCCCCGAGCCGTTTCCCCCTTCTCCCCTAGCCGCGCATGACCTCTAGGCCATAGCTCCGCCGCGGCAGAAATCCGGCCGCCGCTGAGCTTGTCGCCGTCATGGCCACAGACGCGCAAGCTCGGAACCGAGCACGTCACCGTGCTCAGCAGCTCCGCAGCAAGCTAACGCACCCACCAGCTCACCTCCCCGTGCCCCGCAGCACCTAACTCGACGGCGCCCGATCGTGGCCGCCGCCGCGAGCTTGTTTCCGGCGAGGCGGGTCGACGTCAGCCCCTCCCGATGGCATAAATGGATGCGGGAGAGTCCCAGCTCCACGTAGAGCCCTTCCGCCGCTCGTTTGGTCGCCTCAGGGCGAAACCCGACGCCCTCCGCTGTCTCTGGCTCCGCCGGCGACGTGCCACGGGTTAACTCCGGCGAGTTTGACCCGGGCTGACCCAGTTGACCCCCTGGGTCACTGACGCGTGGGCCCCCTCCGCCTCTAATTAGCTAAGATAATTAAGTTAATTGCTAATTAATCTAGTTAGTTAGGTTAGTCAGTGATAGGTGGGCCCAGTGCCCTGCTAATTTTAGGTTAGTGCTAATTTGTAATTAGTTAACCCTGTGACTCACTGACATGTGGGCCCCGCCCGGCTAATTAAACTAGGTTAGTATTAAATAAGTTAGTTTAGTTAGTTGTGTCACTGACCAGTGGGCCCCACTGGTCAGGTTTGACCGGACCAGCCCCTGTTGACTTGCTGATGTCAGCATGACCTAGTGCTGACACAATAAGTGTTTTCTGGAATTTTAAATAAATCATAAATGATTTATTTATTTCAGAAAATAGCCAAAACTTCTAAAAATCATATAAAATCAACCGTAGCTCAGATGAAAATAATTTATATATGAAAAATGATCAGAAAAATATGAGGAATCTGTTTATGGCACTTTCATGCATGTCTGAACAAGTTAAGCCTGCTGATCAGGTCAAATCAATTAAATGGCATTTAAATAATCACATATGAAGTTTGAATTTGAATCTTTGGTGCAAACCAACTTCATTTAACATGGTTGCTAGTTGCATTAGCTCAATCAATAGCATATTGCCATATCATGATCATGCATCATATTGTCGCATTGCATTGACTGTGTTCTCTCTTGTTTGCCGGTGCTTGTCCCCTTTCAATAGACGTGTTCCGACGATGTGATCGATGACGCCGATGAAGAGCCAATGTTATCTTCAGAAGTGCCAGGCAAGCAAAATCCCATTGAGCATTCCGATACAATCCTCCTCTCTCGCTCTTGCTCTCTTTTAATGCATTAGGACAACAACGCTTCAACTGTTACCTACTGCGGTAGTTGAACACGTTTCCACTGCATGACCCGTCATGGCCATAGTAAATAGTTGAAACCCACTAGTATGAGTAGGAGTTGTTTGAGCCATATTGTGCCTACTCATTCATGCTTTCTGGTTATGCCTGCTAATGCTTAGAGTTGTGTCAGGTCTGATTCATCGGGGATGAATTGGAAGGGTGATGAACATGTCCTACTGTGTGTAAGCTATGTGTGAACACGATTTGGTAAAGGTAGCGATGAGAGGCCATGTAGGAGTACATGGTGGGTTGTCTCATTTCAGCCGTCCTCAGGAACTGAGTTCTGTGTTGGTTGGTCCATGAAACAGCTACTACCACACATTGGGATCCTTAATTGACTCTCTCGACTTATTAATCAACATGATCTCTGTCCAGGAGTTGCAACTAGTTTCTGGTGTTTGTAGTTTACTGGAGGTCGTGCGCAGCGCTGACCCTCGGGGTGGGCTGTGACGCGGCAGGTACGTGGCACGGTGTACCGGTCGCCCGTATGGTGATGCGGGAACTCTGTACACATCGTTTGGGGCCGTGAGCGACACCCCGGCCGGATCTCCCCATGGATGGAACCCAAATAGGCGATAAACCTGGACGAGAGACTTGTGTGCTTAGTCAAGTCGTGGCCGACACCCTCGCCAGGCTTCCGCTTGAAGGTTGCCGAGATACGTGACGTGTACATGGCGGTAAGTGGCGAGAGCGTGTGTGAAGAAGTACACCCCTGCAGGGTTATATTTAATCTATTCGAATAGCCGTGTCCGTGGAAATGGACTTCTGGGTTACCTCTACAGTTCATAGACAAGTGGAAGTGGATACTCTAAAACGCGCAAGATAAGCGTGAGTTCTATGGATGGCCTTCTCGTAGGGAGACGGGAGCGGATCCATAGTGGTGTATTGATTGGTGAATATGTGGACGCGTGTGCGCCACCTCAAAAGAGTTGCTTGCAGTCGTAGTTTAGGATAGCCACCGAGTCAAAGCTGGCTTGCTGCAGTCAAAATCCACCACCCCTTTGTTGATACTGATGCATATGTAGCTAGTTCTGATGTAAGTCTTGCTGAGTACCTTTGTACTCACGTTTGCTTAATTTATGTTTTGCAGAAAGACTTCAGTCTCGCTAGTGGTTCCGCGTTAACTTTGACGTTTAGCTTGTTACCTCAGCTACGATCTTGTACCCTTGGGAGGGTCTTGTAGATAGTCAGGCTTTTTCATCCTTCTTCATTTGTAGTTGTCTGTACTCAGACATGTTATGCTTCCGTTGCCTATATGCTCTGTATGTTGGGTCATGTGACCTCTGTTTGTAATAATGCTATGATGGCTCTTCTGGGCCTTTATCTATATGAGTTGTTGAGTTATGTTGTGATGCCATGTTGTACAGCACATACTTGCATGTTATGCGTACGTGTAATGTGTATTGCTATGTGTGGGATCCGACACCTAGTTGTTTAACTTTGGTAGCCTATCTTACAGGGAAATGTCTCCTAGTGCTTCCACCGAGCCTTGGTAGCTCGCTACTGCTCCGGAACACTTAGGCTGGACGGCATGTGTCCTTATTTGTTCCTGTGTCTGTCCCTTAGAGGAAATGTCACGCGTTGTTCCTTAAGTCCTTGTAGCTTGCTACGACTTGGGTTCATACGTTGATGACCGACACGTTCGTTGCTGGGTCATGTATGTTTGTCTCTGTAATTTAGTGCCACCTTTGGTTTATAACTAGTCATGTCGGCCCGGGTTCTCTGTCATACGGATGCTAGAGACACTATCATATATGTGTGCCAAAATGCGCAAACGGTCCCGGGCCAGGTAAGGTGGCACCCGTGGGGATACCGTGCGTGAGGCCGCAAAGTGATATGATGTGTTACATGCTAGACCTGTGTGACTTAGGATCGGGGTCCTGACACAAGTGCTACGCTAACGGAATGGGTCAAGTCAATCATATCATTCTCTAATGATGTGATCCCGTTCATCAAATGACAAATCATGTCTATGGCTAGGAAACTTAACCATCTTTGATTAACGAGCTAGTCAAGTAGAGGCATACTAGTGACACTCTGTTTGTCTATGTATTCACACATGTACTAAGTTTCCGATTAATACAATTCTAGCATGAATAATAAACATTTATCATCATATAAGGAAATAAATAATAACTTTATTATTGCCTCTAGGGCATATTTCCTTCAGTCTCCAACTTGCACTAGAGTCAATAATCTAGTTCACATCACCGTGTGATTTAACACCAATAGTTCACATCCTCATGTGATTTAACACTTTATAGTTCACATCGCCATGTGACCAATACCCAAAAGGTTTACTAGAGTCAATAATCTAGTTCACATCACCATGTGATTAACACCCAAAGAGTACTAAGGTGTGATCATGTTTTGCTTGTGAGAGAGGTTTAGTCAATGGGTCTGCCACATTCAGATCCGTATGTATTTTGCAAATTTCTATCTCTACAATGCTTTGCACGGGGCTACTCTAGCTAAATCCTCCCACTTTCAATATTTATCCAGATCGATACTCGGAGTCATCCTGTCGGTGTTCTGGGAATGGGGGTACCCAGACTTGCCTGCCTGCAGCCCAGAGCGTGGCTCGCAAGGCGGCCTAGTATGGCCCAGCAACTTCAGCAACACTCAAGACCCTCGCCAGGGGCCAAGCCTCAAGAGGCGGATGACACAACGCATTCCGTGGGGCGGCCTCGCCAGGCCGGCTCGTGAGGATCGGAGATATCAAGGCGAGGGGCGCCTCGCGAAGTCCTCGTGACGTGAGCAGTGATGACCAAAGCCACGCGAGCGCCAGCGAGCGCAGAGTGTCAGTTACCTCTTTGGTGCTAAAGGAGCTGGTGCAGGCGCGGAGTCCCGTGGTGTCAGGAAAAAGTTTCCATATCGGTGCAATGAGACCAAGACCAGCAGGATGGCAGGACAGAGGTCATCGCGGAGCCCACGATGGCGTCACCACAAGAGCCTTTGGAAGCGAAGACCACCTTTTGTCAGGATAGCTTGTACTTGCTGTCCCCCTTTAAATTTGGCCGTTGTGGGATCCCTTCCTACTCAATATTTGGGGAAGAGGACCCAGGCCACTATAAATAGGACTAGCCACCATCATTGTGATCATCTCATACCATCTTGGGCCGATCTCATCTCGAGTTGATCGGATAAAAGGCCACACACCCCAATCTCGCCCGAGCGCAAGAACACCTCTCCTCAAGAGGTAGATCATCCATCTACTAGTTCGTCCTCAGCCTACAAGGCAATCCACCACACGGGATTAGTGTGTTACACCAAAATGGTGGCTCGAACTAGTATAAATCTTGCGTCTCTTGTTCATCGGATCTAACGAGCTAGGCTTAGGGCTGTTGAGTATACGGGCTAGGGCGGAAGGACAAATCTTCATGCGCACCCTAGAGTTCGAACCCCACATCCGACATTTGGCGCGCCAGGTAGGGGTGCGCTGAAACTTCCCTTCTGTCGTTCAGTGCTCCATCATTCCAGCAGTCCATGGCCGACGCTCGCACAACCCGTGCTGAGCGACGGGCTGCCCTTGCCGCCCGCGTTGCTCAGACCGCTCCTGTCGGCGGACCACCCCATCGTTCTTTATCACCTGCGACTAACGCCGCTACCAGTCCAGCGCGGCTAGAACAGCAGGCATCGTCTCTACACCCCCTCCGTGCGGCGCGATGGACGCACCGCTACCCCGTCGCAGACTCCGGCGATCTCTTCATCCCATGCTCGCCGTGGACCCGCGGATGCGTAGGCTGCGTTGCTCATGGCACGTGAGCTCCTGCGCTACCACCCCGTCGATGACTTCTACGAAGAATGGCTTGACCGGCTCGCCGAGCTCATCAGCGTTGCTGGGGGCTCCCCGGCCGTCCCTTTCCCTGCCTCGTCCGCCTCTCCATGAGGATGACGAGGCCCAAGAAGCTCCACAGCTACCCCAGTGTCAAGGCCTCATCCAAGATCCAAGGCGCCTGGCCCTGCGACGTGACCGCCCACGTGCGGTGCCAGAGCGCGAAGAAGGAAGCTACCAAGAGATCCAACGGCTCTGCGATGGAGCACCTGCACTCCCTCCACCACAGCGTCGAGACCAAGTCCCACCACCCCAGCAAGCTCCGGTGTCGACAGCAGGCTGGAAGGCCCTCGCTCCCGAGCTGCACAACGTCAACTGGCCTGGGAAGTTCAAGCCCGAACTACCTCCGCGCTACGATGGCACCCCCGACCCTGCGGAGTTCCTGCAGCTCTACGAGCTGAGCATCGAGGCGTCCGGCGGCAACGAGAAGATCATGGCGAACTGGTTCCCCATGGCCCTCAAGGATAGCACGCACTCATGGCTCTTCAACCTGCCCGTGGGATCAATCTCCACCTAGACTGAGATGCGCGATCGGTTCATCGCCAACTTCCAGGGCACTCGAGACCATCCCCCGGCCGCGGGCGACCTGAGGCGTATCAAGCAACAACCAAGAGAAACATTGCAGGAGTTTATCCAACGCTTCAACAGTGTCCGCGTCAAGATCCCCAATGTCACGGACGAGGCCATCATTTCGGCGTTCTCAGATGGTGTCCGCGATGTCAAGATGAAAGAAGAGCTTGCCATCCACGAAAATCTGTGCACGTCCTTGGAGCTGTTCAACCTCACAACCAAGTGCGCCAGGGCCGAGGAGGGGCGCCTCTCGCTTGTCAAGCTCCCCGCCGCTGAGACCAAAGACAAGAAGGCCAAAGGCAAGGATGTAAAGCACAACGGAGCGGCAGTGCTTGCAGCTGAACCAGAACTGAAGCACGGTCGCGACTACCCGAAGCCACCCAAGAACGACCGAGCATTTTGCGCCTTCCACAACGTGCACAGCCACAACACCCATGACTATCAAGAACTCAGGGCCCTCCGCGAAGGATGTGTCATCCAACGCCCCAAGCGTAGCAGCCGTGGCTACGGCCGCGGGGGAGGTCGGATCGGAGGATGCTGGGACGACCGTGGACCCTGTTAGTAGTGGCGTGATCAGCCTCGGGAGTACCGTTGGCGCGGCCAGCCCCGCGAGGACGCTTGGAGGGATCAGCCCCGAGAGGACGGTCCTCAGGGCAGGGCCAGCCTACCACCTCTGCCAGCGCCAAGGAGAAACGACGACCAGGACGAGGGGGCTAGGGGCTTCCAGGAGCCGCATTCCATCGCTTGCATCTTGGGCGGAGCACAGGCGCCAGCTTCTCAGGGCCTCTTCAAGCAGTTCGCCCGTGAAGTAAAAGCGGCTCTCCCCAAGCTCCAGCTACCCGTCCACTCAGGTGGTCCAGGTGCACCATCACCTTCAGCTCAACAGACTAGCTCAAGTGTGAAGCTACGGCTGGTGCCCTTCCGATGCTTTTCTCTCCCGTCATCAGCAACGTCCAAGTTACCATGACCCTCATTAACGGTGGCGCAGGGCTCAACGTCCTATCCATCGAGACATTCAACAGCCTCCAAGTACCGTACGAACAGTTATTGCCCACCAAGCCTTTCTCCGGAGTGACTGATGGCTCCACCACTCCTGTGGGGAAAGTTCGCCTACCCGTAACCTTTGGCAAGCGTGACAACTACCACCCTGAGTTCATCGACTTCGATGTCACCCACATCCATCTCCCTTATAACACAATCCTCGGGTATCCGGCCCTGGCCAAGTTCATGGCAGTAACTCACCATGGCTACAATGTTCTCAGAAGCCTGGAAGCGGCGGCGTCATCACCATCGCCTGCGAGGAGAAGGACATAGTGTGCTCACTCGAGCGCGCTTACCAGTCGGCGGTAGTCGAGGATGCAGACAGCGACAACATCATCTACCCAGCGGAGGTCGTTCCCAAGAAGAAGAAGCAGCTGCTGGCCCTGGAGCCTCATGAGGACGCAACACAGGGAGGTAGCACCACAGGTCCTCCTCCCTCTCTCGCATAGGAAGGCGCGCCTGGCGCCCCTCTCAGGTTGGGCTTGGGGGCTCTCCTCTGGAGGGCCTCTCACCTAGCCAATGTCACGAGGGAGGCGCTTGGGCATCATGTGGAAGAGTGCTTCACTGCACACTTCCCTCCGAAGGCCTCAAGGCACGAGGCACCGAGCGCTCAGGAGTTCATCAGCCAGACCATTGAAGACCTACAGGAGCCGAGAGCCATGCGAAGTGAGTGCCGCCCGGCTCCTCCAAGGGCAGCTATCAGTCCGGGCTCAGGATAAGGGCTGCGTGTTTGCGTCAACGTCCCAGCACTCAACAGGATCGCTCCTCAGGAGCTCTACTAGCCTTCCTAGGTGGGCCGGTGCCAGGGTCCCCCTCATAGCTACGTACGCATGCCCTTCGGCTTGCTGAACCAGGCGACCGTGCACCAGCGCCACATGCGTGAAGTCCTGGTGGCTCACGAGGCCAGGCACAAGGAGATCCAGGCGGCGTTGGACTCGGCCCTCCGCGAGATCTGGGGAGCCCCAGAGCCTCGTGAGGGGCCATAGCCAGACGACACGTAAGGAGCAGTGTATTCATCGAGCACCTTCAGCTACGCCAACACTACTTCAGCAACTATGCCAGGTGACATCTTTCAATTTCTGTTCAACTAGGAGCGCCCCTCGGGAAGCATTATTCCCAGGTCGCACGGGCCTGTTCCTGCGGGGCTTATCCTTTTGCATCTCGGGTCACCTTTTGTGGGAGCCCCTCGGGCTGCACTATCCCTAGGCCGCACAGGGTTCACCCTGGTGGCATGTATCTCCCTTGCATTTTACCAAAGCTAGTGCTATCATCCTTGTCGTGTTGCATTCGAATCATCTGTTTGACCACCGTTCTCATGCCTTGAACATCCTGCGCCCCTGCAAGCTCGCTTGCGTCCGTCTTATGGCTTGGGGTTGGCACGGTGTCTGTGCTCGGGTATATCCCTACAACGTCGCCAAATCCAAGCGGCTGAACTCTGGCTCACGGGCCGGTCCCGTGTATGTCACCTCCTATGGCCCTTGGTGCCTCGCCCAAGCTTGAGCCGGATGCCAGCTGTTGAGTTGGGGTTCACGGTACCATGTCCCGTCGCTCTGGGAGCCGTGCGCCGAGGGGCTTCCCTTAGGACATCCACATGAGAAGACTAAACACGACGTCTATGCTCGGGTCTGTCCCTGCAGCATTGATAAATCCAATGGCTGAGCTCTGTTTGGCAGGCTGGCCCCGTTCATGTCACCTCCTGGGGTCGTTGGTGCCCGGCCTTCTCATAGGGCGACCTCGAGGGATTCACCCGACACGGGTTGTCTAACCACCTTGCAGGATCATCTGGAGCGCTTCCACCCAAGACCAGGCGCAACTTGCCTTGAGGTAGGGCCGCGTGAGTCCCGCCCTAGCTCACGGGTGCCTAGATTCACCTTGTCTAAGCCCCACCGTGCCAGACACGTGTCCGGGCTGGGCTGTATATGCCTGGGGGCTCTCCGCTGTAGGGAGTCCCCTCCCACGATCCAGTGGAAGCACCATGCTCCGCGCTAGATGATGACACGGTCGAGGAGCGGCTATGCCCGCGCAAGAGCGGCAGCACTATGCTCCGTGCTGGTGATAAACAACTGGGGGCGTCTTTACGGCCGCATTAACCTCAGGGAGCCCCTCGGCTCAGTGGACAGCCCCACCGCGCTGCACTCCCTTCGGGAAAGTAGCCCGAGGTGGCTGGGCATGGGGACTGCACCCAGGTCACGCCTAGCGCACGCCCCACCAGGTCCCTCAGGCCTGGTCGACGCGCAACCTTCCCGAGAGCAAGCCCGGCGAGGACATGTATGGTGTCTGTTCGTACGTCAAGGGGGACTCCTAAGCATCGCGACTCAGGAGCCTAACTGGACCCGTAGCCCCTCACTCCCTGGTCTTGTCCTGGTTTCCGGTCAAGGCCAGCTACGGCTGAGGTACGTGCGGGCCAGGCCATGCCGACACAGAATATCAAGGCCTATGTCCGGTACTCACTTCTCTCAGGGCTGTTCGCACGTCAAGGGGGACCCTTGAGCATCGCGACCCAAGGGACTAACTGGACCCGCAGCCCCTCACTCCCTGGTCTTGTCCTGGTTTCCGGTCAAGGGCAGCGGCGGCTGAGGTACGCGTGGGCTGGGCCCTGCCAACGCAGAACACCAAAGTCTTGCTTAGTGCTTCCTACCTGGGTATCATTCGCACGTTAAGGGGGACTCCTGAGCATCGCGACTCAGAAGCCTAACTGGCCACATAGCCCCTCACTCCCTGGTCTTGACCCAGTGACCTGGGCAAGCCAGCTGGCGGTTGAGGTATGTGCTTGGACGGGCCCTGCCGACATAGAACAATAAACAAGAAAAGAAGGGCGAATACTAGCAACTATTACAAACCAAATTGTCCTTCGAAGCGTCAAATGGAAGTTTTAACGCCTCCATGAGGCTCGCTCATGTTGCAGGAAAATGAAGATAAAGGGGAGCGTCGTCACCAACCTGCGGGCCATCCCCTCAGTCTTTGGCGCTGCTGCCTGAGGGGACCTCCCTCCTAGCAGCGCCACCTCGCCCTGGGGAAGCGGTCTCATCTACGGCATCAGCGGCACCACCGGCTGAAGGGGAAGGGTGGACGATCAGGAACTCATATAGCAGGGCCTCCACATAGTCCTTCACGGCTTCAGCAGCGGCCTCGTAGCGCTCCGCCTCCACAAGCTTGATCAGCGCCCCGAGATCAGCGTTGGGGTCGCGAAGGTGCTGCTTGTTGAGGATGCGCGTCAAGGTAGAAGAAGAAAGTACTCGAGCTTCCTCCTCCGCCAGAGGGTTGATCTTGCGCACGACATCCTCCTGCGCCAGGACAAGGAAAGGAAGCAGCTGGGCAGGGCCTTCATCATCCGTCACCAACGGCTTCTCCAAGCCCTTATCATATAGTGCCCCCAGAGCCTGGCAGGACCTCACCTCGAGGGACCTCAAGGCCGCGTGGTCCTCGGCCAGGACCTTCACTTTGGCCTCTAGCTGGACCTCCCTAGCTTCTGTTGCCCGCTTTAGCTCCTCCACTCGGCCGCGCTTGGCACACAACTCCTTCGCCAGTTGCTCCAGCTCGGCGTCACGGCTGGTCACGACATCTTCTCGAGCCTTCATCCTCTCCTCGTCTGCCTTGCACTTCCCACGAAGGTCTCTCAGCTAGGTCTCCATTGACTGACAGCACTCCTGGGCGGCCCGAGCGTCCAGCAGTGCCAATTCGCGAACAGCCGCAGCCTGGTTAACAGCCCGCTTGTCCTCCGGGGAGGCCGCCACATGGAGGATGAGGCCAACATGGCCACCGAGGAGGAGGAGCTCGCCGGGTGGGCGAAGTCTGCCGGGGAGGCCAGCCGCGCAGCCGCCGATGCCGATGCTCCCTTCTGCTACGGGGAGGCGGTGCATCCTTCGGCGGGCCGGCTCGGGCGAGCAGGTCCGGTCCGGTAGTATCGTGTGGTGGCAGCAGCCCTCAGAGCAGCTCGTGTGCGAGACGAGGTCGATGGCGACCGCTGCGGAGAGGAAGGCGGGGAAGACGGCGGTAGCAAAGAGGACGGCAGCTGCCTCCTCTTCGTCCAGGCATGGCCGGACCCCATCCCCTTTTCCCCCTCTCACAGATGTCGTCATGGACATCGACTTTGATCTTGGGTCTCTTAGCCCAAGGAGGAAGAAGAGGAAGCCAGAGGAGGACGAGGAGACGGACGATGAGTATGTATTACGCCCTTCACATTATATGCTGGCTCCATTTTTGCATTATCTCTCTTTGATCCGATGATGTCTCCGTACGAATATGGAGACGCTGGCCTAGAGGGCGGCGAAGAGGGCTGGGGCGTCATCCACCGATAAGCCCCCGGCGGTTACCTCAGGCATGCCGCTGGTGGTGGAGAGCAGCCTAGAGAACAACCCCCGACGTAAGTCCACTATTTACTCTGCCATAGCTGAACACCAGGGCGTGAATTCTCGATGCTGACCTTGTCGGCTTTGTAGGTGTGGAACGGCAGTAGGAGGGCCCGCAAGGGGCCACCGCTAACACGTCGTCCCCCTCAACTACACCGCCCCGAGGGGAGTCTCCGGCAAGGGCACCGACCACCGAGCCCACGCCCATGGAGGAGGAGGAGGAGAGGAACTTGAGCGCCGGTGACTCTTCCCCGGCAATGATCGTCGGCGAGGAGAGCGCCACTCCTTCCAAGCCCGGTACGGATAATTTTCTTGTTCTCTGTAAGTTGGGCTTCGACCTTGGTCTTGCCTCACTCTTTCTCTCGACTTTTTTTAGACCCTCCCTCAACGGACCGGGCAGATGTCAAGCCCACCATCGAGGAGGTTGCCAAGGACGCTGAGGCCAAGGCTGACATGATTGCTGCCGAGGAGGTCGCCAAGGCCACTGCTGAGGAGGCAGCCAAAGGGCCTGTCGGAGGGACCAGCGAAGCCAGCGCCGAAGAGGCCAGCAAAGGGCCCGCCGGAGGGACCGGCGAGGCTGCTGCCGAGGAGGCCGGCAAGGGGCCCACCGGAGGGACTGGCAAGGCTGCTGCCGACGAGGCCGGCAAGGCTATAGCCGAGGAGGCTGGCAGGGCGGCTGCCAAGGAGGCTGGCAAGGCTCCTGCTGACGACCAGCCTTCCTCCTCCGCCACCTCTGGCTCGGGCAGTTACTTGAAGGTGAGTGACGACTTGTTCGTCCACCTCCCATGGATGGCAAGCAGCAGGGCGCCAACCGAGGGGGAGGTGTTCGACGACGAGGCACTCGCCGCCACCGGGCTTGAGGTTGTTGACGAGCCGAGTGTGGGTGGCGACGGTTCTTGAGAGGAGCAGCTTCTTCCGGCCATGGGCGCCAGCTTCCAGAAGCTCCAAGCGCTCCACCGCGCCCGCTTGGACAAGGCAAAGTCCAGGTCGGCAGTGGTGGATAAGGCGAAGGACGACTTCCGGGAGCGCGTTGCCCAGACGAAAGTCTAGTTTGCCGAGGCCCAGAGTGAGCTGAGGGCTTCCCAGGATCAGCTGGACGAGCGCGCCCGAGATATCATGCTGGCGTAGTCCGATCTCGAGAAGGCCCAAAGGGAGGCCAAGGAGCGAGCCGCCAATGATGAATCCGCCCACAACCAGTGCAAAGCCCAACTGGACTCTCAGGAGGAAGACCTCGTCGCCCACGAGCAGGCACGCGCCACTGCACTACGCGGCAAGGACGAGGAGGTTGACAAGCTCATCGCGCGGCGGACCCAGGAGCTAGAACAGAGGCACATTGAGGCACTCAATGCTCAGGCTCGGGTCCATGTCGGCACGGTAAAGGAGCTGGAGGTGGAGCGGGATGGCCTGAACGAACGGGTCCTGGGGCTGACCAAAGAGAGGGTCACGATCCACGCTACCTTGATGGAGGCACAAGCCGAGGTTCTTGGCAAGGCCGAGCAGCTCTCCACGGCCCAGGATTCCATCAAAGATCTGAAGCTAGAATTGGAGGGCCTCAAGGGCATGCTTTCGAAGGCGAAGGCTCGGGAGGAGGCTCTGAACAAGGACCTGGAGGTGGTAAAACGGCTACGGAAGGCTGACGCCGCAGGCTACGCTGATTACATGAAGGGCGAGAACCTCTGGACCAACCACCTCGTCCCTATCACGGAGAAACTCACCGCGCAGCTGGCCGCCATGGGCTTGCCAAATTTCAGGTTTTCTCGGGAGCTTAACCTCTCCATCCACGCCAGCATGACGGGGTTCTTCTAGTGCATCCTTGATGCCTTGGAAAAGCTTCGCTCTGACCGAGCGGCTTATCTAGCCGACGAGTCCCGGAGGCTCTGCCGCGGCGCCTTGACCAAGGTCCTCACCAAGGTGGCCTACTGGAACCCTGACCTAGACTTTGATGCCACACTGGATAGCTTGCCGGATGATGTAGATCTCACGGTGCTCAAGGAGCGTATCAAGCCCATCATCGATTGCGCTAGCGGAATTCAGAGGATAGAGGGCCAACGTCGGGATTAGGCACCCCGTTTCTTACCGCCGCTGCAGGTTCACAACCAAGACGATTTTTATCTTTAGTTAGAACCGCAGCAACAATTGATGTAACATAACTCTGCAGTACCTTGAAGTAATGTGTGCTACTTTCCTATTTAATTTCTCTCTGTATGTCGTACACATGCTTAATTGGATAGGCTTGCCGACGCTTAAACCCAGACCACGGCACTCTGAGGACGGATCCTCAATAGCCTGCCGGGTGTGCTTGCTGCCGGGCAAACCGCCTTACCGTTCTCAGCACGGCTGTTTGAACTGTTGAGCGGACTCGAAACAGGACAAAAGTGTTGCCGGTAGCAGAAAGGCAACCCTGCCGTTCTCGACGCGGCCACTTGAACTGTTGAGCGGACTTGAAATAGGACGAGGGCCTTGTAAATAGTGGAAGGGTCCCATTGCATACAGGTTTATCATAAAGAGAGCAAGATCTCCAAGGAGAATAACCTTATGTAAAAAGGAATTACTAAAATTTTCATGTGACTTATCTTTTCTGTTGTTGCGTGAGCGTCCGCCGCACTTGCTGATGATGCCCCGCACTTGGTCATTCCCTTCCTTGGAAATCATGTCCATGGAGAACTGCTACACTAACTGCTAGACCGGATTTTCACAACTATGCCCTCTACCTGGCGCACCAAAGATGTCGGGACGAAACGACACCTATAGGATCACTAGAATCCCTTCTACGGTTGACGGGTGCGAGGTTGTGCAAATAGCGGGTCTATGAGTCGGTACAAAGATCGTTTACCCAGGTCTGGGCCGCGAGAATGCGTAATACCCTAGTCCTGCTTTGGTGTATATTTGAGTGTTCTTGGGTTCTTGAACTAGTTACGGTGTACGTCCAGCTCCAAAAGATTTGAATCCTTCTCCAGTATGCCACGGGCCTCTTTTTATAGTCCAAAAGGGCTGCCACGGTGGCACACGGGAGGTGGAAAGGTGTACAGTGCATAGGCTTATACCATGCCATTACAGGACAAGACGCATTAAGTGCGCTACTTAGGTGTCCACTTTCTTTATCGGGGACAGGAACGAAGCCCATCCCGTCCGTGGGCGCTCCATTCGGTCACGACGCGCGTCCAGGCCAGCGGGGCAGGCAGGGGAGGTGGCGTGGTGGTAGGGTGTTCACGAAGATCTACATGCCACCACGCAGGTGCTTGACTAGTTGGACCACGAACCACGTATCGCCATGTGGGTACCTGCCTGGGCTAGTGGGTCGGCCGCTGAGCTGGAGCGACGATGGGGGCGGCAAGGGCTTGTCGCGGTCTTGCGTTGGTTCCCGGGAAGGGTCTTGTTAGGGCCTCCGTGAGTTTCCTCAGGAAGAGACTTGACGGGGCTCTGGGGTGAGCGTCCTCGGCGAGAGGCTTGCCGGGGCCTTGGCGTGTCCTTGGCGAGGAGCCTTGTTGGGGCCTCGTGGGCATCCTCGACAAGAAGCCTCGCCATTGCCTTGTCATCTGGTTCTCATCTTGTGAGCCATAGACCTTTGTCTTCACGAAGATCTGCATGCCATCACGTGGGCGCTTCCCGAGCCTTGGTTCCAATGTTGTTGATGACGTTAGAGCTCCTAGGCTCAAGGGTGGCTGCGACGGAGTCGTTTGGGTGAATCGCCCTGACAAGGGTTCTTGCCGGGGGCGTGCAGGCCGCCCCGGCAAGAGTCCTTGTTGGGGGAGAGCTTGTCTTCTTGCTTTGTCTTCTTGTGCCACTGTCTTGGTGTTGTTCTGGTAACTTTGTGTCTCTTGCTTCCCTCCTCTGCTTTGTTATGTGTGGTCACAGGCGTGGCTCTGACTACCCGTGGACAAGTAAGGGGTATAAAAGGGCGCCCCTACTTTTGTACACCAACACTTCTCATTCATAATAGTGGGAGGAGCAATTTTAACATAATAACTATCATGCGATGCTTGATTAAAATTGTGATGACAAGTTTCATCGTTATTTTTTTTTATTTATAGCATACATGTCATCGCAATAATCATCATAAATAGGAGGCATGCTTTCATCATAATAAATTATCTCATCAAAACTAGGGGGACTAAAAATATCATCTTCATTAAACATAGGATACCCAAGCTTGTGGCTTTGTCTATCATTAGCATCATGGATATTCAAAGAATGCATACTAACAACATTGCAGTCATGCTCATCATTCGAAAATTTAGTGCCAAACATTTTTATTGACTTCTTCTTCTATCAATTGAGCACAATTTTCCTTCCCATCATTTTCACAGAAGACATTATAGAGATGAATAATATGTGGCAACCTCAATTCCATTTTTTTGTACTTTTCTTTTTATAAAGAAAACTAGTGATAAAACAAGAAACTAAAATATTCAATGGCAAGATATAAAGATATACCTTCAAGCACTCACCTCCCCGGCAACGACGCCAGAGAAGAGCTTCGTTGACGGGATGTGAGTGCCGCTTACTTGGCCTCCCCGGCAATGGCGCCAGAAAAGATATCGATGTCTACTACACAACCTTCTTCTTGTAAACTCGTGTTGGGCCTCCAAGCGCAGAGTTTTGTAGGACAGTAGCAATTTTCCCTCAAGTGGATGACGTAAGGTTTATCAATCCATGGGAGGCGTAGGATGCACATGGTCTCTCTCAAACAAACCTACAACCAAATAACAAAGAGTCTCTTGTGTCCTGAACACACCCAATACAATGGTAAATTGTATAGGTGCACTAGTTCGGCGAAGAGATGGTGATACAAGTGTAATATGGACGGTAGATATATGTTATTGTAATCTGAAATATAAAAACAGCAAGGTAACTAATGATAAAAGTGAGCACAAACGGTATTGCAATGCTTGGAAACAAGGCCTAGGGTCATACTTTCACTAGTGCAAGTTTTGTCAACAATGGTAAAATAATTGGATTATATAACAATCCCTTAACGTGCAACAAAGAGTCACTCCAATGTCACTAATAGCGGAGAATAAACGAACAGGTTATTGTAGGGTACGAAACCAACTCAAAGTTATTCTTTCTGATCAATCTATTGGGCTATTCATATAAGTGTCACAAACAGCCCTAGAGTTCGTACTAAAATAACACCTTAAGACACACATCAATCAAAACACTAATGTCACCTAGGTACTCCATTGTCACCACAACTATCTGTGGGTTTGATTATATGATATGCGTCACACAATGTCAGATTCATCTATTCAAACCACGACAAATAACTTCAAAGAGTGCCTAAAGTTTCTACCAGCGAGTCAAGACAAGAACGTATGCCAACCCCTATGCATAAGTTCACAAGGTCACTGAACCCGCAAGTTGATCACCAAAACATACATCAAGTGGATCACGTGAATATCCCATTGTCACCACCGATAAGCACATGCAAGACATACATTCTCAAATCCTTAAAGACTCAATCCGATAAGCTAACTTCAAAGGGAAAACTCAATCCGTTAGAAGAAGGTAGAGGGGGAGAAACATCATAAGATCCAACTATCATAGCAAAGCTACATAAAGTTCATGCCAAATCAAGAACACGAGTGAGAGAGAGATCAAGCACATAGCTACTGGTACATACCCTCAGCCCCGAGGATGAACTACCCCCTCCTCGTCATGGAGACCGCCGGGATGATGAAGATGGCCACCGGTGATGGTTTCCCCCTCAGGCAAGGTGCCGGAACGGGCACCCGATTGGTTTTTCATGGCTACAGAGGCTTGCAGTGGCGAAACTCCCAATATATGTTTATTTCTGGGGTTTCTATATTTATAGGAATTTTTGGCATCGAGAACAAGTCAGGGGGGTCCACGACTCAACGACAAGGACGGAGGATGCGCCCGGGGGTAGGGCATGACCTCCAACCTTGTAGTTGGCTCGGGACTCTTCTAGCCCAACTCTTTTTGCTTCGTGGGCTTCTTCTGGTCCATAAAAAATCACCAGAAATTTTCAGCTCGTTTGGACTCCGTCTGATATTCCTTTTGTGCAAAACTCAAAAGCAAGGAAAAAAATTAGAAACTGGCACTGGGCTCTAGGTCAATAGGTTAGTCCCAAAAATCATATAAAATAGCATGTAAATGCATATAAAACATCCAATATAGATAATATAATAGCATGGAACAATAAAAAATTATAGATACATTGGAGATGTATCAGAGGCCTAAAGTCACTTCAGACAAGCAATATACCAGTTTCACAACGGGCTGTTAAATGGCCTAAAGTGAAACCGGACCAACAACAACCCAGATGCACCAAGGGCCGCTAACAGGCCAGAACGATTATCGGGCTGAACCGGTAAACGGGAATTTAACAGGCTGAAATACAAACACGACTTAGAATGGGCCCACAAGAACATTGGCCTGTTAACGGGCCTGGTCTGATATGGGCAGTAATTTAGCCGAAAACATGACAGGCTGTTAACGGGCCAGACCTGATATGGGCCTTAATTTCAATCAAAATATGGCAGGCTATTAACGGGCCGGCCCACAAGTGTCTGAAAAAATAAGATGGGCTTTAGCTCGGCCGGCCTTTTACCATATACGGGCCACTGTTAGGTTGTGCCACATGTCTACATATCGTAGGCATCTTCCGTCCATTGTAGGAATGACATTTGTCCCAACGGGGAGCCGACATGTGGTCCCTCTGGCCAATGAGACTTTTACACGTGGATAATTGCCATTGGTCGTGGCTGTTAATGGGTAATCGGATCCGAAACGGAATCCAATAGCTTAAGGGTGACCCGTTATGGTGGGTGCCATGTGTCGGTCACCCTTGACAAAAACACTTTGGTGACGCGCCATTTATCGTCATGAAAGTGGACACTTCCATGATGATAATTTCGGTATTGTCATGTGGTCTGACTATCTTGATTCAGTCATAAAATCGTCATGGATGTACATGCATGACACCAAACGTGACCTACTGTGACAAACATATATCATCACGGAAGTGTTTTTTTTGTAATGTTTACTATGTGAGGGCAGCAAATCTAATCCTAGACATACTCTATTGACTTGTCCCCCCCCCCCAACACTCTCTTTTTTTAACCAATAATATATATGTTCCTTATCCTGTTTGAATTGCGTTTTCCCTGTTTTTCCTTCTTCAACAATGAGATCTAATGGGTATCCAGTCTCTACTGCTTTTCCCCTATTATTTCCTCTTTGAATCAAGTCCTAGGTTCATGCTACGACTTTCCCCCCTTTCTTCCCTGTTTGAACCAAGTCCTAGATTTTACTACACGAAGTATCTTTACCACTAATAATACTAAAATTTTAGGTGGCTTTGGAAGAGCTGATGGAAGTAGAAAAAGATCCACATACAGCGACATGGGGAGCTAGGGCAGTAGAGTAAGGCTATTTTCGAAGGAAGTTATACCTGAGGGTCATCGAGGTGTGGCTAGGAGGACGGCGGGAGGTCGGATCTGCCCACAATACGGTAAGGAGAAAGAAGGGGTCCGTAGACCTCCCGATCCGGTGCTGTGCTGTAAAGATCGGCACGGGCAAAGGATTGGGACCCGCCGACAGCTGTGGGTTTCCTCCCTCGCCGCCGATGACTGCGTGAACAATGCACCTAGTACCCTACACACCCCGGCCAACGGGATCCGGCCGGATGTGTGACCAGCGGTGAGCTGAAAGAAAATTTCACTATCGTTGTCTTGTTTAGATGTGGATAGGATGAGAGAATGAAGAGAGCGACCATAAAAAAGTAAGCACTTAGGCTCCTGCATATGCATATAGTGGAGTGATTATCTTTTTCTCTCCACAACAAGTATTTCAATTTGTGTACGTGGCATTAAAGAAAAGAAACTCCCTATTTAACATGACTAACTGGACGTCCCACTTTGAACTGTACTGTACTATAAAAAAACATGCACGGTTTACATTCCGAATCGCTAGCTAGACCTTGAACTGTATTTGTTTACATGTACTGTACCACCATTCTCTTTTGGTTTTTTGCTCCTTGGCACAATTCATCGATACAACATTATAAGAGGATTTAAAATTTGACGGCGGTACTTTTCCCGAGCAGTACGCGCGGCAGTTTCGGCTTGCCGGTTAGACGGAGAAGAGGAGGGTGAGGGACTAGTGGATTCAACTTACTGCTAGAAAGGTAGGGCTGTGTGATTGGACCGCTCGTTATTGCTAGAAATATGGGGTCTTGTGAGAGTGCGAAACATGGCAGCCCAGTGAACTAGTATGCGATAGGCCATAGGTAAAGAATGTGCTGATATGGCCATAAACAACAACGTACATACTACAGTCTAGCCTCTAGCATGTAGTACTACAATATTAGTTCTCCTCTCGGTTCATCGCCATCATACTTTCCCCATTCCTGTGATTTCAGTATCCTGCAAATCAAAGAGGCCTTTAGATTGGTTTAGGTCCGGTCGTTTTTTTCAATGTGTTATGTCCAAAATTTAATGAACGTGCTCCAATTTCTATGAAAATAATCCGGTTTGCATGGAGTAATTTATTTATTTATTCTTTAACAGGGGGCTTTGCATGTAATTTGTCAGGTCTGAAATGTAAAGTATACTGGCATGGTTGCATATGCTCCTAGTCGTGCATGCACTACGACCTAGATATTGTATGTCCCACATGTCAGTGAAAGGAAACATGTGGAAATAGCCTAGGAGTACATATAGGAGGAAAAATGCGTGAAAATTTTTGTACTATGAAGTCGCACACACCCAACTAGTGGTACTATATGTTTGAGTACTTAGTACTCCTATTCTACCAACACGCGCCCCATCTAACAACAGCCTCCATCCTATAGGTAGGCCTTCTCCCTCGTTTCTCTCTTCTTATTCTAACTCAGCAGACGAGCGGTGGGCGGGGTGGGGATTTGTGAAGGTAGTAAAGTAGGTAGTAAACCAGGACAAAGACGGTGATACTATATATAATAAATGCCAAATAAGAGCAAGGGATCACACATGTCATTTACGACTAGAATAAAAATGCCATACACTAACACCTTAAGGCCACGAGGCGATGCAGTGTTGGTTACATGTGGCAAGAAGAAAGATGCATCCATCAACAACCTCCTCCTCCTCGACTCCGGGCATCAGCCCACCGAACAGCGGCTAAGTAGCAGCGACTTTTGCGGCCAGGTCAACGTGCATCTGAACAATGGGGTCCAAAGATTCCAGCCGATCGAAGAAGGCCAACTTCTTTCTGTCCTCCCTCACTTGTAGTGGCCTATGTAGATGATTTCCTCATAGACGTGGATGTGTAGGTCGACGGTTTCTTTCATGGCGAGGCCCTGTGCAGCGAGCGCGGCCTGGAGGTGCACATTCTTCCTCGTGACCTCCGGCAGCAGTAGGACCTCCAGTGCTTGAAAGGGTTTGCCACCATGGAGGCCGATGAGGGTGGCAGGCAACGAGGAGCCTAGGCGCGCATGCTAGAGAAGTATGGCAAGATCATCCGCGCGCTTCTTGACGATGGTGAACTTGCAGATGGAGCATACGATCATCACATCCATTTGAGCAGCAAAGCCGCCGTCAACGAGGGCTATGTCATCGGCATCACCGTCTGGAAACGCTGCATGGTGCGGGGCCGCATGCCGGCATCTTGGATGATCTGGCATAGCTGACTGCCGCTCACGTACATCAACACCATGGGTGCTTGTCGCTTCTGACCACTTGGTCTTGGTCTTGGATTGGAGTGAGCAGTGTTATGTAGAGACTAGAAGTAGATGGATTGGAGTGGTGGGGTGCCATTATATGAGAGTCCAAACTGTGTTGCATTAACATCGTGCTAGATCCATTCTTCTTCTCCAATTAATTCCCTCTGCATGCTAATTGAATGAGGATGCACCATTGACCATTCAACATTTTGGGAACCGCTACCCTCCTATAATGCCCAGGATGGGACTATACCTCCTACGTGTCGAGGCACGACTTAAAGGTATAAGCCCATTCTGGAATGATCTCAAGTTCAGTATCTTTGCACATCTCATGTAAAAATAGGGATGAAAAGAAAAGAGATATTTGGCTTACACTCGCCACGTCACACAATTCATTACATAGTCAAACATCATCCAAATAACATCACTACGGGTGAAGATCCAAATGAAAGATACCAAATACATAAAGCCACAGGTTCGGATCGCCCCTAGTAGAAACCACTACTGATCATCGGGATAGAGCACGTAGTAACGGCTACGTTCTTCGTCGTACTCCCAATATAGCTCTGTGCCGTCACCTGAGTAGTTCACCATGGTACCATCATCTGGTGTGGTGTAGAATCCGTGAGCCACGGAGGACTCAGCAATCCCGTTCCCGGGTAGCAAAACTATCTAAACCTTGGGTGTGGAACAAGGCTGAAGAAAGATAAAAGGTTGCAGCAGCACTAGCACTAGCTTACGTGTTAAGAGCGAGAAGAGAAGTGCCATGAGCGACAAAGTGATCACGAAGTGATCCTATCTAAGCACGTCAATCATAACCCCACCGTTTTCACTTCTCGAACCCCTTTCGGAAAATGACCGTCACGGTTACTCACACTGGTAGTGTTTCTGAACATGCTGTCAAGTTTTCTACAAGTGATATTAACAAATTCCCATCTGCCACATAACCGCGGGCACGGCTTTCGAAAGTTCAAAACCCTGCAGCGGTGTTCCAACTTGGCCCATTACAAGCCCACGATCCGCGGAGTCGCAACTCCAAGGTGGGAAGGCCCGAGTATCCTTAGAATCCCGTGCTCAAGATACTCCGACTAAGGTAAGACTAATCCAGCAAGACCTCCCGGCGTGCCGACACCCTGACAATAGCCGCGCATATCTACTCTCAGGCCACGACCGGATGAGCATAGCGTAAAGTGACCAAAATCCCAAGTTGCCAAGGGGGTACCGCACACGACTCTAGTTTGGACCAACACTCAAATCGAGCACTGGCCCAGGGGGTTGATTAATTAATCCTCGGGTTAATTACTCCCTCGGCAAGTTTTAGTTGTTAGGCGAATGGAGTACCAATGTTGGGCCTCGCCGGAAAAGACTTAGCGCTAAGCGGTTTATCGAGGGGGTCCCATAACCCCAACCGTGTGAGGAACGCAAAATCAAGGAACATAACACCGGTTCATACGGTTCCTAGGGCGGCATGAGTGGAACAAATCACCAAGCAAGAGGCTTAGCCTGCCACCCATTACCAATATATAGATGAATTCATTTAATAGATTATATAGTGTGATATCCCAACAAGCTTCAACATGAAGCAAGAATCTTCAAATCTTCTCCTGCAACTAGCAATGCTATAAGAGGGGCTGAGCGAAGCCTACGTAGCCAAACAAAGGTTTTGCTAGGTTGGGTGGTTAGACAGATTCATGGTTACAATAGGAGGCTGACAAACAAACATGGGCATCGAGGCAATAAGCTAAAGAGCGAGACTTCTAGCAATAGGCAAAGATAGTAATGATATCTGGGTCAGGTCATCTTGACTGTCGAGTCGTCGATGGGATCGTAAGACGGCTCCTCGTTCTCAACCTCGGTAGTAACCTCGTTCTCGTACTCGGTCTTGCCTTCCGTCTCTACTCAACACAAGAACACACGAGGCACGAAATCAAACAAGGTACAATGCGCAAACTACAGGATGCATGTATGATGCACTTAGGATGCACTGCAGATGCACTTAGGATGCATAACATGACAACATTGGAAGCACAGAGAAACAGCACAAGAGCAAGACAATATACTCAAGCAAGTAGGATGCAAGACAGATCTATATAGGATGCAAAACATTGCAAGGTAGGAAGCACAGAGAAACAACACAAGAAACAACAAGTTTAAATGAGGACGGAAACTACTTAAGACAAATCCGGTAAGTCCTCATGTGCATAGTTTGAAATTAGTCCAGATCTGAACAAACCTTAAGTTAAAGTTGTTAAACAGCAAGTTAACATGCACCATGACAATCTACATGAAATTCTAGTCAAGTTTCATATAAAGTTTGTTTAAAACGGAGCTACGGTCTAGAAGATATGATCAAAACAAGATAAGCATGGCAATGGTGCAAGATGCACCCAAACATCAAGCAAACATACTCCAAACATGTTAACAAGATGATATTATGAATCTACATGCAAAAACACACAAGTTTCATATAGGACTTGCTCAAAACGGAGCAACGGACTAAAAGATTCACCCGAAACAAGAAACAATGCAAAGCTGAAAATAACAGCCACATAGCAACTTTGGAGCAATAGTGATATACTCTACAGTACTCAAACATGGTGACAAGAATCATGGACATGAAGTAGACATATCCTGAAGCAAACAACTCCATTGGAGCATCTCCATAGGAGGCATGGATCAATAGCAACAAGCTACAACATTTTGATCATGACAATAAAAACCGGACAGTAATATTTTGTAGCAACTTGGGAGCAAGAATTAAATATGCTACAGCAACCCAAATGAGCATGTGAGGGCATGGATGGATAGACAACAACATATACAACAAGGAATGATCAATGGCCACCCCAAAACTAACATGGATTCGCCTAGAGAAGCAAGCAAAGAATAGCATCAGGATATTACAGATTCCAGACTTAGTGAAATTTCACTAAGTGTTAAAACAGTAACATTATCATGGCATCTTTGTGAGCATGGTTAAGTCACCTCAAGGCATAACATGGCAAAAGGTTTGCACCACAGCAAAGATCACATGATGGGGATTCTAAAACCTATGAGCATGTGACATAGGGACAAACACAACAATAGCAACGAGCTCCTCAACTAGGCATCTCGTAACAAGTTACAAAACCTAACAGCCACATGCACTTTTGCAACAGTGATAAACATGTCAATATGAACTCTAACATGCATCCTATAGCAACCAACATGTAAAGCATCTCATCATGAACATTTTGACATCTCATTTGCTTCATTTGGATAAACATGCACCAAGTTATGACATCTCAAACATGGCATGAAAATAACAAGTAGCAGCTGTTTATATCAAGTAGCACAATTTTCATGAATATTAAGACATCTAGATGGACTCAAACATGCATGACACAATGGAACAAAACATAGTACACATCACCACGATCATTTTGACATATCATGTGCACAAAACGGACAAGCGCAATAAAAGTTATTGCCATCACAAGAATGCATCAAACAACTAAATAACATCAAAAGACTTAGGGAAAACGGGGTCAACCTCCGGATTAGTCAACGCGGGTCGCGGGTCAAACGGGTTGCGGGTCAGGTCGCGGAGCGGGCGAACGGTTGCGGGCCCGTTAGGGTTTCCCCGCTGGATCGGCGAACGGGCACCGATCGAGATCGGGATCCCAGCGCTCGAGAGCTTCGCGGCGGTGGGCTGGAGGAGGCCGGCGAGGAGGCCCGGCGGCGAGGAGCGGCTCGGAGGAGCCTTGGGCTCAGGGCGGAGGCTTCGAAGGCGGCGGTGACTGGGGGCGAGATCCGGCGGCGTGATCGGCGGCGTGGCCGGCGGCGGTGGCGGCGCGCTCGGCCGGCGACGGGGTAGGCGAAGGGAGCTCGAGGCGCGCGGGGGCGCGTGGAGGCGATGGGCCCGCGGCGGTCCGCGCGGGCCGGCGCGGTGGGGAGCGGCGGCGGTTACATGGCAGGAGGGGATTGGTCCGGCCGCCGGCTGGACGTGTCCGGCGGCGGTCGGACGTGTCCGGCGTGGCGGGGAGGAGAGAAATTAGGGTTTTTGGATGGAAATGGCATGGGGGGACGTTTTTATTGACACAAGGATCTAGGAGACTCCAAATGGGGGGCATTTTTCGGCCACGCGATCACAATTTGACGACCGAGATGATGGGATGGGTTGTGCTGGGTTGGTAGGCTGTTGTGGAGGGGGTCTTGGGCCTCAAAGAGGAGGTACATTTAGCCCAGTGGGTTAACCGTTGGAGTACTAAAACACTCCAAACACGACAAAACTTGACAGGCGGCCTACACGTACCAAAACAACATCGCACGACAAGTCTCACGTCATTCCGGAAACATTACACGGCCAAACACGAAAGAAGGACTCGAGGATGCCACGGGCACGTGTGAGAGCGTCGGAACTCGAAACGGACAAGGGAAGAGACAAGTGGGACCAGATGCAAGTGACAACACCAATGCAATGCAATGCACATGACAACATGACATGGATGAAATGCACACACGCACGCGACAAAACGAGAAACCCGAAAAGAAAGAAGAGCCCGGAAAGGAATTGATGAAGCCAAAGTTTATATATCTCCATATTGGGAAAGTGTTACATATGGGGCATTACAAACTCTCCTCTACTATGAAAAGATCTCGTCCCGGGATCTAGGACTGGAAGAAGGAAGGGTACTTGGAACAAAGGTGATCTTCTCGTTCCCACGTAGCTTCTCGGTCGGTATGGTGTGACCACTTAACTTTCAAGAACTTGATTGACTTGTTGCGGGTCTTGCGCTCAGTTTCTTCAAGAATAGCAACGGGATGCTCTCGGTAAGACAAGTCTGGTTGAAGATCAATCTCCTCGAACGAAATGGTGCGTTCAGGTGTCTTGAAGCACTTGCGGAGTTGAGACACGTGAAACACATCATGAACATTAGCGAAGTTGGAAGGGAGCTCAAGTTGATAGGCTAGATCACCTCTTTTGCCAAGGATCTTGAAAGGGCCCATGTATCTAGGAACAAGCTTGCCTTTGATACCAAATCTTTGGGTTCCTTTCATAGGAGAAACACGGAGATAGACATGATCCCCAATGTTGAAGGCCAAATCACGATGCTTGCCGTCATAGTAGCTCTTCTGACGCGACTGAGCGGCCTTGAGATTTTCACGTATGACTTTGCACATTTCTTCGGCTTCTGAGATCAAGTCATTGCCAAGAATTTGACGTTCACCTGTCTCGGACCAGTTGAGAGGAGTACGGCACTTTCTGCCATAGAGGATTTCAAATGGAGCTTTGCCGGCACTTGCTTGGAAACTGTTGTTGTAAGAGAACTCAGCAAACAGGAGACAATCTTCCCACTTCATGCCAAAAGAGATGACACAAGCTCTAAGCATGTCTTCGAGGATCTGGTTCACTCTTTCGACTTGACCACTAGTATGAGGGTGAAACGCAGTGCTGAAACGGATCTTAGTGCCCATGGCAGACTTAAAGGAGTCCCAGAACTTGGATGTGAACAAACTTCCACGGTCTGAGGAGATAACTTGAGGAATGCCATGTAAGGACACAATTCTGGAAGTGTACAACTCTGCCAGTTGAGCTGCATTGATGGATTCGTTGACTGGAAGGAAGTGAGCGACTTTGGTTAACTTGTCAATCACCACAAAGATAGAATCATTCCCCTTCTTGGACTTGGGAAACCCAGTGACGAAATCCATTTCAATGTGGTCGAATTTCCACTCGGGAATAGGAAGAGGATGGAGAAGACCGGCTGGACGTTGATGCTCTGCCTTCACTCTTCTCCAGACATCGCATTCATTCACGAATTGGGCAATCTGGTCTTGGTACATCTTGGAACTTCCAGGATGAATCGAGAGGAGGGAGTCATGTGCTTCGTTAATTATGAGCTTCCTGAGATCTCCCTTGGGAACCACAAGTCTGTCCTCAAAGAACAAGGTGTCTTTCTCATCAATGCGATAGCACTTGTATTTGGGAGTACCCTTTGCAATACCATGTTTCACTTTCTGCACCATAGCATCACTGAGTTGGGCCTCACGGATCTGATCTTCCAAGGTAGGAGCAACTTGAAGATTTGCAAGAAAGCCTTGCGGAACAACTTGGAGGTTGAGCTTCCTGAATGCTTCACAAAGCTCAGGCTGAAACAGCTTGATAAGGAGACTGTTGCAATATGCCTTTCTGCTCAAGGCATCTGCAATGACATTGGCCTTGCCAGGTGTGTATTCGATGCTTGGATCATACTCTTGGATCATTTCAACCCAACGAGTCTGGCGAAGGTTCAGGTTCGGCTGTGTGAAGATGTACTTCAAGCTCTTGTGATCGGTGAAGATGTCGACTTTTCTGCCCAACAGAAGGTGTCTCCACGTGATCAAGTCGTGTACCACAGCTGCTAGCTCGAGATCATGTGTGGGGTAGTTCTTCTCACTTGGCTTCAATTGACGAGAAGTGTATGCCACAATTTTCTTGTCTTGCATTAGCACACCACCAAGTCCTTGAAGAGAAGCATCACAGAATACTTCGTAGGGCTTGGACTCATCTAGAGGAGTAAGAACCGGAGCAGAGATGAGCTTTTCTTTGAGAGTTTTGAATGCCACATCACAATTCGGAGACCAGTTGTACTTGACATTCTTCTGCAGCAAGTTGGAGAGAGGCTTGGCAATCTTGGAGAAGTTCTCAATGAACCTTCTGCAATAGCTAGCAAGACCAAGGAAGCTTCGGAGTTGCTTGACGTTCTGAGGAGGTTCCCAGTTGACAATCGCTTCAACTTTCTCGGGGTTGACCGTAATACCGTCAGCGGAGATGATATGGCCCAGATACAAGACCTTATCGAGCCAGAATTCGCACTTGAAGAACTTTGCATAGAACTTATGTTCACGGAGTCTGTCGAGAACCAGACAGAGGTGCTTTTCGTGATCGTCTTCATTCTTGGAGAATGCCAAGATATCATCCAGATACACAAGCACAAATTCGTTGGTGTAGGGGTTGAAAATGTAGTGCATCATTCTCGAGAAGGTGGGTGGAGCATTAGCAAGGCCAAAAGACATGACTGTAAATTCATAGGAGCCATAGCTGGTTCTGAAGGCAGTCTTGTGGATATCTTCTTCACGAATGTGGATCTGGTGATAACCCATCCGGAGATCGAGCTTTGAGAACACTTTAGCTCCTTTGAGCTGCTCGAACAATTCATTGATGTTGGGAAGCGGATACTTGTTCTTTATTGTCTTCTTGTTCAATGGCCGGTAATCAACGCAAAGGCGCTCCGTGCCATCCTTCTTCTTGACAAATAAGACACCACAGCCCCAAGGAGAAGTGCTAGGCCTGATCAGACCCATCGCTCTTATTCATCAAGTTGTTTCTTCAACTCCTTCAACTCTTCAAGGGAGAGCTTGTACGGGCGCCGGCATGCTGGCTCAGTACCAGGCTCGAGTTCAATGACGAATTCAACTTGACGATGCGGAGGCATGCCTGGAAGCTCTTCAGTGAAAACATCCTCGTATTCATTGACCACTGGAATTTTAGAGATGGCATTAATCTCGCCCTTGTCATTGAGAGAGAATAGCCTGATTGTGTTATCTCGAGAGGCGAAGATAATCACGTCTTCGTTAGGATTAGTAATCTTGACTTCCTTATTTGCACAATCAATGTGAGCATCATGCTTGGAGAGCCAATCCATTCCAAGAATAAGATCAATGTCGGAATTGCCGAGAATAACCGGAGAAACCAGAAAACGGTAATCACCCATATAAATAGATACATCCGGAGCAAAGTTGTTGGAGTTCATATGCAAACCCGGAGAAAGCACAGACATCGGACTAGGCAAAGCTTGCAATGGCATATCATGTGACAATGCAAAAGGTCTTTACATGAAACAATGTGATGCACTTGAATCAAACAAGACTTTTGCAGGAATAGAGTTAACTGGATGATTACCAAGTATCACATCTGAAGAATTCTCTGCTTGAGCTGCATTCATTAGATTCACTTTGCTGACTTGGGGTTGTGCTTAACAATAGCGGTGCTGACAGGTGGAGGAGGCAGAAGGCGCCTTGGGTTGCGGCACTTGTTAGCATAATGACCCTTCTGAGAGCACTTGTTGCAAACCACTTCTGAGAGAGGACGGTAATGAGGAGCACTTGACTTGGAAGCTTGAAAATGAGTCTTTGACTGATTGCTTGGGTTGGGTGGGTGGGAGAAAGCACGACCACCAGAATTCTTGTTGTTGTTGTTTGGAGCTCGGATCACTGGAGGAGATGGAAGCCAAAACTTCTGTTGCTTTGCGACCACTTGAGAAGAAGAGGAGGAGTGAACAGCGTCTCTGGTCCTCTTTTTGGAAGCTTCCATCTTGAGCTGGGCTGCCTCTTGCTTAAGTGCCATGTTATAGAATTGATCAAACTCATCAGGCTCGAACAGGGTGAGAGCTAGTTGGAGTTCATCCTTCAGACCACCGCGGAACTGATAGAACTTGCTCTTGGCATCTGGGATGTCTTGCTTGGCATAGCGGGCAAGGTTCTGGAACTTGACATTATATTTGTAGACAGTCATTGAGCCTTGCTTCAGGTTGCGGAATTGCTCACACATACCCTCGATGACACTTGTTGGAATGTGATGAGAGCGAAAGTCCTTGCAGAAGTCATCCTAGGAGATTACACGTCCGGCTCTGGAATCTTTGTACTGCTTCCACCAATCAGCTGCTTGGTCCTTGAGTTGGAAGGCTGCAAACTTCACATAGTCCTCGGGCCTGACGTTACTGCACTCGAAATGCTTCTTGATATCTGTTATCCAGTCTTCAGCATCTAGAGGGTCCACACAGTAACTGAATGCCTTTGGTTAGTTTGCCAGAAACTGGTTGAGCGTCGCAAAGTGAGGTTGGTTGAACAAATTGCCTTGGCCTTGGTTCCCATGAGCACACTGATTTGCTTGAATGTTCTGCATCATTTGCAAAAGCATCTGGGTGTTCTGATTCGTCGCTTGCATAATTGCTCTCCAGGCCTCAGACGGAGGAGGAGGTGACGGAGGACGATCAGGAACCTCTTCACCCTCTGGGTTAGCATTGGGAACCCTTTTAGGAGCCATCCTGAATGAGATGACAACTATTAGCCATTGATTGAAAGAATATATAAGCTGAATCAATGGCTAGAAATTGCAACATAGTCTTCACAAGAACATTCGAACAAGAAGAACGAATGTAATCCACAGTTTAATAGAAACAACAATCTTCACGAGAAGCCACTTCGGAGAACAAAAGGTAAATAAAAACAACAAGGAGCTGATAGAACAAATACAAGATAGAAGCTTCGTTCGACATATTCGTGCTGAAAGCTTATAGAACATGTTAAAAAAGGATTTTGCAATCCCCGGATCAGCATAGCCAAGGACCCATTAAGATGCAACTCCCGATCGGAACAACGGCCATAAAACTACTTCACTCAATGTAGAACCCCGAACTCTGTATCATGCATTTGTTGGAAGAATGCCTATGAGCTACTAGATGAACCCACCTATTGATTTCCGAAAGTTTCCAGTTATGCAATCAGGTGTTGGGGATACAGGTGAAGCATCGCGCACTCAACTCTAATCCTACATCCAGCTGTATCCATCCTTCAACACATAACCAATTATTTCTGGAAACCGTCTACCACAGACCTTCGAAACGCATCTACTATACAAGCTATGGCAATACTCCCGAACTACCTCCCCAGTACTGGGTGACGTCGGGGTTATCTTGCCACTAACCGCATAGGAGAGTTTTCGATGTCGGCCGTCTTAAGTATTCCAGAACTGATGCGATATATTTGTGACGACAACACCTCGGAGCTCAACTCCCCGGGACACTGCCACAACCCCTAAATGATAGGAGGCATCGAGAACAATGTTCTCATCACAAAGACATCGTAACAATCCAAACAATACTCGCGAGATTCCTAAAAAAATTGGTGAAATTTTGAGAGTAGAAGAGACAAGAGTAATCATCAGGAGTCCTCACCAGAGTGAAAAGAGATGAGGAGCAAAAGAAATCCTACTCTCCGATATATATAGGACTCAAAACATTTTAAGTATGTGCCTAGACTCAACCGTCAATGATTCGATCAATCAGTGGGGGCTTCTATGTCGGAGAAGGCTCTGATACAAACTTGTAATGCCTAGGATGGGACTATACCTCCTACATGTCGAGGCACGACTTAAAGGTATAAGCCCATTATGGAATGATCTCAAGTTTGGTATCTTTGCACATCTCATGTAAAAATAGGGATGAAAAGAAAAGAGATATTTGGCTTACACTCGCCACGTCACACAATTCATTACATAGTCAAACATCATCCAAATAACATCACAACCCGACTACGGGTGAAGATTCAAATGAAAGATACCAAAATACATAAAGCCACAGGTTCGGATCGCCCATAGTAGAAACCACTACTGATCATCGGGATAGTGCACGTAGTAACGGCTATGTTCTTCGTCGTACTCCCAACAGAGCTCTGTGCCGTCACCTGAGTAGTTCACCATGGTACCTGCATCTGGTGTGGTGTAGAATCTGTGAGCCACGGAGGACTCAGCAATCCCGTTCCCGGGTAGCAAAACTATCTAAGCCTTGGGTGTGGAACAAGGCTGAAGAAAGATAAGGTTGCAGCAGCACTAGCACTAGCTTAGGTGTTAAGAGCGAGAAGAGAAGTGCCATGAGCGACAAAGTGATCACGAAGTGATCCTATCTAAGAACGTCAATCATAACCCCACCGTGTTCACTTCCCGAACCCCTTTAGGAAAATGACCGTCACGGTTACTCACGCTGGTAGTGTTTCTGAACATGGTGTCAAGTTTTCTACAATCGGATATTAACTGTGGGGACCCTGACTTAGAAGTCGAGATCACCGAATGCACGTGTACAGTGATCCCAGAGATCAATGCTCACTGAACACACAAAAGCTTAATAACAAGAGTCTTACATCCATACATATTGTCTTACACGAATTAAGGCCATTATGGCCAAGTCTTACATAGATAAAGCCTCAAGGGCTGAATAGCAAATAACTCAAATAGCGGAAGTCTTCGATAGTAGGTAGAACCCATGCCATCTGCCTTAGCCCTACATGCATTCTGACTGGGATAGCGTCCTAGTTCGCATGTTCGTCTCCAAAGAACTCTTCATCATACTCCTGTTCCTCCATGCCTGGCCAATTAAATAACCAGTGGCAAGCCAATGAGTACTTTGAATGTACTCGCAAGCAACCCATGATGTGGTTCAAAGTAACAATGCATTTTGAACAGTAATGAGCAATCTAGCAAAGGGCTAGAATAAATATTCTACCATCATTTTATGCATCAAGAAACTCGCGTAACCTCGAAGACAGGTTACCGATATCAACATGAATATGTTCCAACTCATCGAGTCAAGTCACCACCTTGACTCACATGCACACACATGGTTTCACAAACATTGGACGTAGCCCAAGAGCGGTTACCCAACTGTCCTTGACCGTGGACACGGCTATTTGAATAGTTTTACACTCTGCAGAGGTTGTACACTTTACCCACAAGATCCGGGAAGCTTTTGTGTCATCCACGATCCCGCAGTACCTCAAGTACTCGGGGGAAGCACCCGGTCATTATCTTTCCTTAGACGACACTAACATAGAGTCCACTCGTTGGTACACGGCCCTCCGGTACAACCAATAGATCACGGGACTTGCCCTAATTTCAATGTCACGCGTACCCGAAGGTACCAACGGTGTGTCCGGTGCCCTGTGAAAACAGTCATGGTCGTCTATCCAAGCACGACCCCGTCCCGGGAAAGACCTCAAGTCTACCCGCCACTAGTGATGCGGGCACCATGCTAGTATCGACCTAAGTAATCAATAAAGCCCCGTCCCATAAGGGGTGGTGTTGTTGCACAGGTATGGTTGGAATAACGGTCGCAACTTAAACCAATCCGTTTGAAAAACACACACTCTTGTCTCGGTACACCACTTCGTCATCAAGTGGTTACCCAACTCATCATCTCCCTCGGGCATGAATGGCACCCGACGGGGTTTTAAGCAAAGATTTCAACCACGAGGGTGCATGTCACACATGCATCACTATTCATTACTACTAACCATATGCATTGCATCTAGCACATGGCAAGATCAAGAGTAAAGCATGCATCATGTGGTGGTTTCAACTAGGTCACCATCGTAACCCTAACATCATGCATCGGAAACAAACGGGTTCCGAGGAACAAGTGTATCATGGTCAAAGGGCTGCTTGCCTGGATTGGCTTGGTCTTCAAAGTCTTCAAATCATTCTCCTTCTCCTTCTTCAGCAACTTCGTCAAATACGGTATCTATACGACGCATAATAACAACGGAAAAATAAGACCACAAATAAAACAGAAAAATCAAAGTGCTCAGAAAAATGTCAACTCATTTTTATTAAATACTAGAGGGATTTCTAAGATGGGGAAAATTCTTAGTTGGAGTTTTGGAGTAACAGAATGGAATCTAATGATTTTAGAACAGGAGTTTTATTGCTCAACTTTGAATTTAAATTTGAACAGAACAGAAAAGTTTCAAGGATGGGTGTGAAAGTGACACCATTAAATAGGTTGGAATATTACAAGAATTTAGGAGTTGGAATTATTTCATTTGGACCAATATTCATTTCTGTAAAAAAATGTTTGAAATCATTACAGAAAAGAAAAAGGGAAAATGCCCTGTGCAACTGGGCCGGGGGGCCACAGTGCACGGCCCAGGGCAAATTAGCCCAGCCGCACGGGCGCCAGCGCGCGCGCACGTCAGGTTTTTAAACCTGACGGGCGGGGCCCGGCGGTCAGTGGCTGTGAGGAGGGGGAGAGAGAGGTGAGGATGACAGGCGGGGCCCGCCTGTCATCTCCAACCTCACGGCCACGGTGACGGCGAGCTCACCGGCGAGGATTCCGGCCACGGCGACGGCAACGGAGGGCAGGAACGGACTCAGCGTCGAGTGGCGGATGTAGTGGAGGTGGTGCGGCACACCGGCGAGGTTGGGTTCGCCGGCGGCGAGGTGGGACGGCGGAGGAGCTTCGGGAGGTCGTCGCTCCGGCCGTTTCCGACTGCAACAGAGAGGGGAAAGAATCAGTGGTGCATGGCGGTTCTAGATCGAGCCAAAGGAGGGGCAGAGGAGGCCCGTACTGCGAGATCACCGGCGGCCCGTCGCGGTGGAGCTCCGGTCGATCCCGAGCACTGGGGCTCTCTGGGGAAGAACTAGTGGTGCTGGAGTGATGCTGGGGGTGTGGAGAAGCTGCTGGTGCTGTTGGAGAGGCTCGGGGGGTCCTATATATAGGGGAACGGCGGAGCCCCGTGGACCAGTGCGCCGGCGAGCTGCTGCTCGACGCTACAGCGCACAGGAGGCGATGGGAAGAAGTCTACGGCATTGCTGGACGATCCCTACGGCCATTAGAGGAGAGAGGAGGAGCGGGGAAGCTTCCAGACCGTGCGCGCGTGCGAGCCTGAGGAGTGGGCGTTGCGGGTGGCCGGTGCGCGTGTTGCGACGGCCACTGGAGGGCGCAGGAGGAGGGGGAACAGCGTCGGGGTGGTCGCGGACGTCGAGGCGCGTTGAGAGGCGTGAGGGGGAGGCCCGAGGCTGTCGGGGGCAGCTGATTGGGCGAAGCTACAGTGCGGTGGCGCACTGTAGCGCGCTCCAGAGCACCCGAATGGCTGGCACGTTCGTGCCCTCGCCGCTCTGGTCATGTCCAACGTGCCCAAGGCTGTCTAGAAGGTCAAGGGACGAGTAAAGAAATGGCCTGTGGCCTTGGATGCTCTGGAGATGCTGTGAGAGAGAGAGGAAGCTGGTGACTTGGTAAGAAATGGCTGTCCAGCAGGGTAAACTAGGGTTCTTACCCCTCAATCATGGAGCTGGAGTCCTGGGGAAGTTACTGGAGGTAGCTAGTAACTGGTTGAACATGTGGTAAAAAGTTGAGGCCAAGGTAAAAGGTAAAAGTGATCAAGAAGAGGGTTTTGGTAAAAAGCCAGAAGGTGTTTGATCAGTATTTGGTCAAGCAAATGATCTCCACTTGCCATGACACTTAACAGGATTGAAAGACATGTGAAAATAGGGTGCTTCACCAAATTTGGGCTCATTTGAAGAAACCAGCCAATGTAACTTTGGTGAACCCTAGAAATCAACAGAAATGGCTTCATCTTGTTTGAGTTAAGCTAATCATCTCCCCTTGATGCACCACTTGGTGTAGCTTCATCATTTGGGGTATTGATCATGCCCACAAAGTTTGAAGCTCCAGGTAAAAAGTTGGTAATGTAAAGTTGTTCAAATTTGCATTTGAACAAAAAGGGTTTTGGGGTGATCTGATCCCACAAAGTTTGAAGCTCCAGGTAAAAAGTTGGTAATGTAAAGTTGTTCAAATTTGCATTTGAACAAAAAGGGTTTTGGGGTGATCTGATCAAGTTGCTCTGTTCCAAATCTTGTGCCATTTGGTCTAGATGCCTCATTAGGCATTTTTAGCATGTGCACCAAGTTTGAGAGCATTTGGACAAGTTTGGCAATGTAGAGTTGCTCAAACTTCAAATATGGACAGAATGGTTATGAAGGGTTTTGATGAGGTTTTCTTGCTTCCCAAGGCATGGGACTTGGCAAGATCATCAGATATGTCATATATGACATGATAGAATTTCCCTGGAATTTTTGGAGAATATTTCCTTTGTAAATATTTCAAAAGCTTGAAATATCCAGAAAGGGTTTTAGAGGGATTAGCCCATTATTTTGAACATGACCAAGTGTTGAAACTCTTATATATGGACAATATATGTCCTCTGAGTCTCCCTGAATTTTGGCAAATATTTTTGAAATAGTTGAATAATTTTCCCCTATTAAAGACCATTTCTGGCCTTAAGAAAAAGCTTTTAAATAAAATAGGAAAATAACTTTTAAAATTATACCTTTGTGGTTTCTGGGAGTCCTATGACTACTACTCCCTCTGTAAACTAATATAAGAGCATTTAGAATACTAAAATAGTGAACTAAACGCTCTTATATTACTTTACAGAGGGAGTAGGTTTCAAATGTACCTTTTGAAATAATTTTCTCACCCTAAATCAAGTACTTGCAGTGCAAATCTCAATTTAGGGGTTTTTGGAAAACTAAATTTATAAAATACATTTTGGCCAAATTAATTTTGTAAGAAAATACTATACTGTTATATAACACTTGGCATGATCATTGGGCAGAATTTTTGGGTATGGAGATAAATTCTACAAGAGGTAATAGTTGAATTTAATGAGCACATGAAAAAGCACATGAAGAAAACTCAATTCCAAATAAAAGCCAAATGATGCCAAAAAAATTTGCTGGTCCAAATTTTCATGCTTCATTGATGCAAATAACATGTTACAAAATGCAGGGTGTGACATTAAAAAATTCCCATCTGCCACATAATCGCGGGCACGGCTTTCGAAAGTTCAAAACCCTGCAGGGGTGTTCCAACTTGGCCCATTACAAGCCCACGATCCGCGGAGTCGCAACTCCAAGGTGGGAAAGCCCGAGTATCCTCAAAATCCCGTGCTCAAGATACTCTGACTAAGGTAAGACTAATCCAGCAAGACCTCCCGGCGTGCCGACACCCTGACAGTAGCCACGCGTATCTAGTCTCAGGCCACGACCGTATGAGCACAGCGTACAGTGACCAAAAACCCAAGTTGCCAAGGGGGGTACCGCACACGACTCTAGTTTGGACCAACACCCAAATCGAGCACTGGCCCAGGGGGGTGATTAATTAATCCTCGGGTTAATTACTCCCTCGACAAGTTTTAGTTGTTAGGCGAATGGAGTACCAATGTTGGGCCTCGCCGGAAAAGACTTAGCGCTCAGCGGTTTATCGAGGGGGTCCCATAACCCCAAACGTGTGAGGAACGCAAAATCAAGGAACATAACACCAGTTTATACGGTTCCTAGGGCGGCATGAGTGGAAAAAAATCACCAAGCAAGAGGCTTAGCCTTCCACCCATTACCAATATATAGATGATTTCATTTAATAGATTATATAGTGTGATATCCCAACAAGCTTCAACATGAAGCAAGAATCTTCAAATCTTCTCCTGCAACTAGCAATGCTATAAGAGGGGCTGAGCGAAGCCTACGTAGCCAAACAAAGGTTTTGCTAGGTTGGGTGGTTAGACAGATTGATGGTTACAATAGGAGGCTGACAAACAAACATGGGCATCGAGGCAATAAGCTAAAGAGCGAGACTTCTAGCAATAGGCAAAGATAGTAATGATATCAGGGTCAGGTCATCTTGCCTGTCGAGTCGTCGATGGGATCGTAAGATGGCTCCTCGTTCTCAACCTCGGTAGTAACCTCGTTCTCGTACTCGATCTCGCCTTCCGGCTCTACTCAACACAAGAACACACGAGGCACGAAATCAAACAAGGTGCAATGCGCAAACTACAGGATGCATGTATGATGCACTTAGGATGCACTGTAGATGCACTTAGGATGCATAACATGACAACATAGGAAGCACAGAGAAACAGCACAAGAGCAAGACAATATACTCAAGCAAGTAGGATGCAAGACAGATCTATATAGGATGCAAAACATGGCAAGGTAGGAAGCACAGAGAAACAACACAAGAAACAACAAGTTTAAATGAGGCCGGAAACTACTTAAGACAAATATGATAAGTCCTCATGTGCATAGTTTGAAATTAGTCCAGATCTGAACAAACCTTAAGTTAAAGTTGTTAAACATCAAGTTAACATGCACCATGACAATCTACACGAAATTCTAGTCAAGTTTCATATAAAGTTTGTTTAAAACGGAGCTACGGTCTAGAAGATATGATCAAAACAAGATAAACATGTCAATGGTGCAAGATGCACCGAAACATCAAGCAAACATACTCCAAACATGTTAACAAGATGATATTATGAATCTACATTCAAAAACACACATGTTTCATATAGGACTTGCTCAAAACGGAGCAACGGACTAAAAGATACACCCGAAACAAGAAACAATGCAAAGCTGAAAATAACAGCCACATAGCAACTTTGGAGCAATAATTATATACTCTACAGCACTCAAACATGGTGACAAGAAGCATGGACATGAAGTAGACATATCCTACAGCAAACAACTCCATTGGAGCATCTCCATAGGAGGCATGGATCAATAGCAACAAGCTACAACACTTTGATCATGACAATAAAAACCTGACAGTAATATTTTATAGCAACTTGGGAGCAAGAATTAAATATGCTACAGCAACCAAAATGAGCATGTGAGGGCATGGATGGATAGGTAACAACATATACAACGAGGAATGATCAATGGCCACCCCAAAACTAACATGGATTTTCCTACAGCAGCAAGCAAACATAGCATCAGGATATTACAGATTCCAGGCTTAGTGAAATTTCACTAAGTTTTAAAACAGTAACATTATCATGGCATGTTTGTGAGCATGTTTAAGTCACCTCAATGCATAACATGGCAAAAGTTTTGCACCACAGCAAAGATCACATGATGGGGATTCTAAAACATATGAGCATGTGACATGGGGACAAACACAACAATAGCAACGAGCTCCTCAACTAGGCATCTCGTAACAAGTTACAAAACCTAACAGCCATATGCACTTTTGCAACAGTGATAAACATGGCAATATGAACTCTAACATGCATCCTATAGCAACCAACATGTAGAGCATCTCATGATGAACATTTTGACATCTCATTTGATTTATTTGGATAAACATGCACCAAGTTATCACATCTCAAACATGGCATTAAAATAACTAGTAGCAGCAGTTTATAGCAAGTAGCACTCTTGTCATGAAGATTAAGACATCTAGATGGACTCAAACATGCATGACACAATGGAACAAAACATAGTACACATCACCACGATCATTTTGACATATCATATGCACAAAACGGACAAGCACGGTAAAAGTTATTGCCATCACAAGAATGCATCAGACAACAAAATAAAAACAAAAGACTTAGGGAAAACGGGGTCAACCTCCGGATTAGTCAACGCGGGTCACGGGTCAAACGGGTTGCGGGTCGGGTCACGGAGCGGGCCAATGGTTGCGGGCCCGTTAGGGTTTCCCCGCTGGATCGGCGAACGGGCACCGATCGGGATCGGGATCTCGGCGCTCGGGAGCTTCGCGGCGGCGGCTGGCCCTCCCGGCGGCGGGCTGGAGGAGGCCGGCGAGGAGGCCCGGCGGCGAGGAGCGGCTCGGAGGAGCCTCGGGCTCGGGGCGGCGGATCCTAGCACCGGCGGCGGAGGCTTCGAAGGCGGCGGTGACTGGGGGCGAGATCCGTCGGCGTGACCGGCGGCGTGGCCGGCGGCGGTGGCGGCGCGCCCGACCGGCGACGGGGTAGGCGAAGGGAGCTCGAGGCGCGCGGGGGCGCGTGGAGGTGACAGGCCCGCAGGGCGGTGGCGGCGGGCCCGCGGCGGGCCGCACGGACCGGTACGGTGGAGAGCGGCGGCGGTGACGTGGCAGGAGGGGATTAGTCCGGCCGTCGGCTGGACGTGTCCGGCGGCGGTCGGACGTGTCCGGCGCGGCGGGGAGGAGAGAAATTAGGGTTTTTGGACGAAAATGGCATGGGGGGACGTTTTTATAGGCACAAGGAGCTTGGAGACTCCAAATGGGGAGCGGTTTTCGGCCACGCAATCACAATTCGACGATCGAGATTATGGGAAGGGTTGTGCTGGGTTGGTGGGCTGTTGTGGAGGGGGTCTTGGGCCTCAAAGAGGAGGTACTTTTAGCCTAGTAGGTTAACCGTTGGAGTACCAAACGAACTCCAAACGCGACGAAACTTGACGGGCGGCCTACACGTACCAAAACAACATCGCACGACAAGTCTCACGCCATTCCGGAAACGTTACACGGACAAACACGAAAGAAGGACTCGGGGATGCCACGGGCACGTGTGAGAGCGTCAGAACTCGAAACGGACAACGGGAAGAGATGAGTGGGACCGGATGCAAGTGACAACTCCAATGCAATGCAATGCACATGACAACATGACATGGATGAAATGCACACACGCACGCGACAAAACGAGAAACCCGAAAAGAAAGAAGAGCCCGGAAAGGAATTGATGAAGCCAAAGTTTATATATCTCCATATTGGGAAAGTGTTACATCTGGGGCATTACACCTCCCCCTCATTGGCATTTAACTAAATTCAGGTTGTATCAATGTAAATGCGTGTCTAAAAGAGACTAGTCAGTAGTAGTAGTACTACATTGTGCACCGTGACCAAGGCAGAGAGGAAAACGAGAGAACTTAATACTTATTTGCTAACCAAAACCATTGCATGCAATGAACTGACCGCTGCATGTGGTGCTAGGTAGTAGTACTCCTCAAGGCATTCAAAAGAACACAACCCACATCTCTTATTGGTTGATTCCTATTCATGCCTAGAAACAAGAAATGTGGTCGGGTTTGATTTGGGATTATTTGATTTTCCTAAGATGACTATAACTTGCAATCGCCACAATAACCGTAAGATATGCATTCGATGGCGGCACCTATTGGACGCAAACAACAATATAAAAGAATTGCCACAAAACTACCGCACCACGCCCCTCCCCTACACATAAAACTACCATGCAGGCATTCGCGACTGCCACATTCGAGTTGCGCTTGTCACTTCGCCTCTTTGAGAAGTCGAACAATGATGTTACTACTTCTACAGTACCCAATCAACTGCTGCAGATCCATCGCGTGGGGGAGGGAGAGCTTCTTGTTATGAGCAAAGGCTTCTCCTCGTCTGCGAGCCACCGCGCGCATGGGCGAGGGAGAGGGCATACTAGTAATCAACCTTCTCCTTGTTGTACGAGTAGACCCGACACATCATAGCATGATTTTCTCAAAAAGTTGTGTTTACCCATGCATTAATTACAATGCATCACTACTACAGGATGGTCCAAACGCGACAGTCAAATCAGAAACCCTTCGACGAAAGTATGTGAGATGCATTAATCGCAAACGATGATGTTTAAAAACCATCAAAAAAGATGCAAAATGTTTGCGATGTGAGATACATCAAAGACAATTTAGATTATAGTTGCATGTGTGATGCGTGGCGTATGGTTCACTCTAGTGAACTATTGGTGATGATGCATAACAACAGAAACAGGCAGCCAAATGAAGGTGTGTGCGATATACGGCATACAATTCACTCGGATAAATTGTTTGTGATTAGGCATCACAACAGAAACGGTTAGCCGGATCAAGGTGTGTGCGATAGAGGGCATACAGTTCACTCAGATCAACTGTCTATGTTGAGACAAGAGAACAGAAACGGTTCAACTTAACAAGATGTGTGTGATACGCGAGAAACATGTCTGTAATCAGAAATGTGTGCGAAGACCGATAATAACACAAACGGTTCCTACTAATAATACGTGTGTGTTGTGCGATGTGATTGCATAAGGAATTGTATATATACACACTTATAAGGACATGGTTGTATAACCAAATTAAACATCCAATTACAAAGGTAGCTACTACACACATGGCATTTGCACACACCAAATTAAAATTCTACATGCATAATTACATAGGTGGCTAGTACATACATGACATATGCACACACCAAAGTAAACAATTACATGCATAATTACATAGGTGGCTACTACACACATGACATTTCCACACACCAAAGTAAACTATATATTACATGCATGATTAAATAGGATAAACGACCATTTGATCATCATCTACTTCTTGTGATGCTTGCCACCACTGCTCTCGTAGTGGCTCGATCCGGCCTCATCGATTTTGGGTAGGAGGCACTTACTCATGTCAACGATTCGCGTGTGCATCTCGTAGCATGTGTACACACTCTTAGCCGCGAACCTGGGGTGAGGTTCATCCAGTTGCCGCATCCAGGCCTCGTTCCAAATAGGGGACGTATTTTGTTGGCATCTTGCTTCATCTCTTTGTAGTAGGGGTCGATGATGGCTGTGGCGAGTTCAACAAGGGATTCCTTCTTTGTGCCGCCCCAGACCTTGTAGTGGCCACGGATTTCGAGAAGGTTCTTGCGGGCCAAGCCTGTAACCCTGAGCGCTTTTACATCGTCGGTGGTTTCCATCGTAGCGAACTTGTAATCAGTGTTATTGACAAATCTGGCGAAATGGTCACAAGGTTCTGTGGCCATGAAATAGTGGTAGATGAGGACATGATGGTGCATTCACAACTGGGCATGACAACCTTCTGATCTATGTCGATACGACCGCCGGTGTACTGTAGGTCGATGCCAACCACCTTGTACTTGTCTCGAGCAAGCAACTACTCAACGCTGTTGATGTAGTCGTACACCATGGTCGGGTCGATGGTTTACACCACCGGGAGATCCGTCTCGCTCACATGGGTCTCCACTTTTTGCTCGCCGAGCTCCATTGGAGCGCCACTAGACATCCCCTCTCTATGTGTCATCGTGGGTGTGCTTGTTGTGTTGTGAGACGCGATCGAAAGGTTGAATAGACTAAGGTTATAATGGCCGCGAGAATTAAAGGGGAAGACGGACAATTTGGAATATCGACACGCCCTGGTGGTAGTTCTAATTTGCAGCACGTAACTCCCTGGTGCCGCATGTAACTGCATCGCGGCGACGCGCGCGGCGCAACCGCATGCATATGAGGCCGCCAACTTGATCGTGCGCCGGCCAACCGTTGGTAGAGTGCACGCGGAGGGACGTGAGTAGAGCGCTCCGCGGGAGCCTCAATGGCGAGCAACAATATGTATCCATATAGCAGTTGAACATGCAAAGAAAAGTTGTCCATGAGCCGAGCGCATGGAGGTACACGAGCAAAGCGTACCGCGGCGCCTAACGGCTAGCAGAGCATGCCGATGGACGCGATCAGAGCGCACCATGGCACCTAACGACAAGCGAGCATGTCGAGGCATGCGAGCAGAGGCCGACACCGTGATACGTGGCAAATAAGACAAAATGTGCGAGCGATGGCGGGACATCAAGCATGATTCAGATTCAAGTTGCGTCTGTGAGATGTGGCATATAGTTGATCCATCCGACTTATTTGTGATGGAACAAGACGTGTGTTGTGGGAAAACGCTTGCTCGTATAAAATTGTCGGCGATTGATGAATTCATCACCGACGGATTACCTAGTGTAGTCCATGTGCGCTGTGATTCGCTCTACATGCACAACATCTCTGCTCTGTGTACAGAAGAACAACATATATATACTTATAATAGGACATGATTGCAAAACCAATTTAAACATCCAATTACGTTATATAACAAATACAAGGCCCAAATATTGCAAGGTTCAAATTCCAGCATTACAAGGCCCAAATTCAAAGATTACAACATTCAAACTATTCTCACAAATAAAATTTATCTTCTTCAATACATTTTTCATGCATTGTTTCTGCGAAAGGATCAACCATCGAGAAGTCATATAGCAGCTTGATACAGTGACTTCTGAATAATCTGTCATACAAAGTTACAAACTGAAATTCAGCTTTTACAGAACCTTTTCCATTCAGTTGTAGGCGCCTTTACTCTTTAGCATTCCATTCACCTATGAGTAGTAAATATAGGGTAAACCTCATTACCTTGATCAACCCAACAAAGAACCTGGTGAATTTAATTTTTGGTGTGGTGCCTCAGTACTCGTTAAAGTAATTTCTGTGGGAGAAGATCAAGGCATTCAATATGATTGTTATTGAAAGAACATGTGGTGCCCCCTTGTTTGGTTTTGGTAATTGATGACAATCTCTATGGACTAATGGTTGCCTTGAGTTATATTTGAAGGGATTGTCCATAGGCTTGTCTTGGGGTCCATTTGTTGGTTTCAAGGAGAGTTTAGGTGCTATTCAAAGAATTACCTAAAGATTGGTCATGTGAGAGGTTGATCAAGACTAAGTCAAAGAGTGAATCAAGTTGATCAACATAGAAAGCATATAATATGTACCAAGAGGGATCATGTGATCCCATGGTATGGTAAGCATTGTCCATTACATGTTGTGTACTAACACATTTTCTACGTGAGAGTTCTATGTAGGGTTAGGTATGTTTCCATGGGTTTGCGTCAAGATGACGATCTCATACAACCCATGGAGGATGACATCAAGTGGTTATCGTCACCAAGATTGCAGTGTGAAAGTTCAAGTGGACCATCTCGAAGAGATCAAGTGCCGGGAGATTGTTGTCCATTATGGTAACAATGGACTTGTGAAGATATGCCAAAGAGTGGATCACCCATAGTGGAGTATGGGGGAGCAATCAACTAGTCTTCAACGAGCCAACGCAATCAAGAAAGGTGGTCCAACTTGAGGGAGTCAAGATCGTCAGCATCTAGCGTAAGTTGACTTTGTTCAAAGCAAAGGTTTGCCCTTGATAGGTTTATGTTTTACCGGTCTCATGTTGGTAGTTGAGATACCGGGTTATAGGATTAGTTCCCGTACTATCAAGGGGGGCTCTCGATGAGTAGCTTGATCGTATCGTTCGTAGAGATCTCAAACAATTACATCCTTGCATCATCTTTCTTGGTTCTTGTTTGGTGTTTCTCTTTGTGAGTTTTAGAGCTTATGGTCATCTTCATGACAAGCTCGAGTTCATAAAAAATGGAGTTCTCATGCATCTTCTATGATGTTTTCGATGTTGGAGGTTATGCGGGTTCTTATCTGTTGGAGGTTTCACTTCTATATTTGTTAGGCATACCTCCCATGCCTCTTCGTTGTTTTGATGCTCTCGTTTTCATATTTCTAACAAGCTTGAGTTTGCTCAATTCGGAGCTCATATGCAGAAGTTATGGGAGTTCTCGGCGTTCTTGTTGCACCTGCGATCGTACCGTGGCTTGGAGAGGCAGTACCACTTCGAGCAATAGGCGGTAGTACCACTGTAATGGCGGTAGTACCGCACAGAGCTTCATGCGGTGGTTCTGCTCTAGTGCCGCTCTAGTACCGCCTCAATTTGAGACTTCATTTCTTGTGTCGGGTTCAGCAGCAGTAGTAGCAGTAGTAGGAGCAGTAGTACCGCTCATTAGCGGTAGGACCAAACCTACCACTGCTACTAGTGCCCATCTAGGTCTCTCTTTTCTCTTTTGCTCTCTCCTGTGTGCTCTGTTCCCAACGGTAGTACCGCTGGGGCAAGCGTTAGTACCACCTATAGCAGCAGGCGGTAGTACCGCTCGCCTAAGCAGTAGTACCGCTTACAAGCGGCACTACCGCCACAAGGTTCTTAGCCATTGCTCCTTTTTCCCATTCTGTCGCCCGAGTGGTAGTACCGCTCGTGTTCGGGCTGAGCACATAACAGTTGGATTCCCCCCCCCCTATAAAAGGGGGTCTTCTTCCCCAATGAACCTTATCCCTTTAGCTCGAGGTTTGCCCCCATTGTTGACCTTCTTTGAGCTTGCAATCTCTCAATCCCTCCATGGATTCTTGCTAGTTTTTGAGGGGGGGGAGAGAGGAGATGTAGATCCACATTTCCAGCAATCACTTTCTCCTCTATGTGAGGGGAACCCATGGGATCTAGATCTTGGAGTTCTTCGTGTTCTCTTCTTCGTTCTTCCTCGGATTTTCCTCCCTAGCATTAGTTGCTTTGGTGGGATTTGGGAGAGAAGGACTTGGTCAATCCGTGTGCCCTTGACATTGCATTTGGTGCATCGGTTTGAGTTCTCCATGGTGATGCGTGGAGGTGAAGCTGAGAAGCTTATTACTCTTCGGTGCCTTGGTGCCCTAGACGGTCGGTGGTATTCGGAGCTCAATCATTGTGGTGTAAAGCTCCGGGCAAGCGTCGGGGTCTCCAATTAGGTTGTGGTGATCGCCCCGCACAATTTGACGGGTTCCGATTACCGTGCCCAAGGGTTACCAAAGTGTATGGGTTCGGTGACAAGCCCCAAGGGTTGCCATTTGTACGGGTTTGGTGACCGCCCTCAAGGGTCCCTTAGTGGAATCACGACAACTTGCCTTGTGCGAGGGCGTGAGGAGATTATAGTGGCCATAGTGGCTTCTTGGGGAGCATTGTGCCTCCACACCGCCCCAAACACAGCTTAGCATCCGCAAGGGTATGAACTTCGGGATACATCGTTGTCTCCGCGTGCCTCAGTTTTCTCTTACCCGAGTCCTTTACTTATGCACTTTACTTTGTGATAGCCATATTGTTTCTTGTCATATATCTTGCTATCACCTAGTAGTTTATCTTGCTTAGCATAAGTTGTTGGTGCACATAGCTGAGCCTAGTTGTTGTAGGTTTTGTGCTTGACAAATTAACCGCTAGGTTTATTCTGCATTTGTTCAAGCCTAAACCGTAATTATTGTAAAGCGCATATTCACCCCCCCCCCCTAGGCAACATCCACGATATTTCAGTTATATTCCCCAACACTTTCTACTTTCGGGCCTGCTAGTATCTGCAAACGAAGACAACATATTAGCGCCTAGCTGCAAATTTCAACACTTCGGGCCTCTTTGATTTGCTGTATTTCTAAAATACACGAAAAGAGTGAAATGCCACCTTCAATCTTTCATGCTTAACATCTCAAAAAATCTATTTAAATCCTCCAAATTTCCTTTAGAAATCAGTCTACATTTGTCATTGAAATCATGGGTAAAAGTAACAACAAATTGAGCTCCGTTGTGGTTAGCAAGTAATAGGGAAGGAGCATCACCTAGATGTATAGCTTCTCCATGCAAGGAAAGCATCTAAGAAATCTAACAACTTCATCGAGATCGGGGCCGATAGATTGTAGTGCCCAGGTATTCACTGTGCGCAGAGGCCGGGCCAAGCTTTTGGAAATCATTTTCTAGATGACAAACAAACATATATATCAACAACAAAATATATAAAATGTGGTGTCCAATAATATATAAGAAAAAGAAGAAGACCATTGTACCTGAATGAATAATGATCATGTAACATGTTCGTTGAATTCACGACACGAATAGCCCAACACTGTCAATTTCGATGCATGAATGACCCTGATTCTTGCTGGACCAAATTTATCATGTACATACAATCTCTCGAGGAAAGGCACATTCTGAATGACCATCTCGTGAAATACCACAATTGACAGCCTTGGGAGGCGCCAACAATGCACATAAATTGTATGGACATTCGTCAAGTAATGTGGAGGCTAATGAACCCATCCATCTCATGAAGATGAAGGTACTCGAGCATTCTACAGCAAACAAGCAAGTGCTCCAAATCCTCCTTCGATATGCGGACGGCCATGAGCTCGAGGTGCTTAAGTTTAGGGGCATGAAGAGAGCGCGCGTGCCGGGACCCCGACTCGTAAGTCGTGATCACCGAATGCACGTGTACAGTGATCCCAGAGATCAATGCTCACTGAACACACATAAGCTGAATAACAAGAGTCTTACATCCATACATACCGTATTACACAAATAGGACCATCATGATCAAGACTTGAGTATATCATCGCAGCGGAAATCTTCAATGACAACTTGGACCCATGCCACCTGCCTTCAACCCTACAGGCATTCTGACTGGGAAGCGTCCTAGCTCGCATGCTCGTCCCAAGAAATCTTCAACATAACCTGTTCTCTCATACCTGGCCAATAAAATAACCAGTGGCAAGCCAATGAGTACATTGAATGTACTCGCAAGCAACCCAAGTGTGATGACAGAATAATTATGCAAGGCTCTACTGCTAAATTGGCAGTTTTGCGGAAAGATAGTTTTTCATATGCAAGTATGATCAATAAATAACATGGGCATGCATGTGTCTGCAACAAGTATCAGGAGGTCCCAGACTCCATTATCGAGAAAGAGTTGTAATCAACTCATGCTCTAGCTCATTGTGACTTCCTCAGGAATCACATCATCAACGTCTCTGAACCGTGTTGTTTTCCAGAAACTTATGGACATAGTCTAAGTAGCACCACCCAACTGTCCTTGACCGCGGACACGGCTATTCGAATAGTTTGACACTCTGCAGAGGTTGCACACTTTACCCACAAGATCCGGGGAACTTCCGTGACATCCACGACCCGCGGCACCTCAAGTACCCGGGGAAAGCACCCGATCACCATCTTTCCCTAGACGACACTAACAAGGAGTCCACTCGATTGGTAACAGCCCCGTGCCAAACATTTCACATCTTAAAGATTGTGGAGCCTTGCTCCCATATTCATCTCATACCTCCGACATGGGGTACCAACGGTGTGTTTGGTGCCATGTAAAAATAGTCATGGCCGCCTATCCAAGCACGACCCCGTTCCGAGAGTGACCTCATGTCACCCCCGTCACTAGTAATGCGGGCACCATGCTAGTATCGACCTAGGTAATCAATAATGCCCTTTCCCATATAAGGGTAGAGTGGTTGCGCATGTTTGGTTGGGACGGTAGTCACACATAAATCTAATCCATCTCTGTCAAAAACACTCTCATCAACCCTCGGTACACTACTTCTTCACCAAGTAGTGCCCTAGTTTCTCATCATCTCCCAGGGGCATTAATGGCACCCACTGGGTCATTTGCAAGTATGTCAGACCACACTTATTTCACTCAATGCATAACCCTGACCCATTTTGCGTAGCCAACTACTATAGCATATATCTATCTATTCCCACCCACATAACCCTCATAGGAAGGTAGGGTCATGTTTGATGCAAGTTTCAATAGTAAAATAACAGAGGTAGCAACCAAAGTGGTTTCCACCTCAACATGATTCCGATGCATTGATAATAAGGTGCTATGAGATATGCATAAAAAGGTTTCTTGAACATGGTCAAAGGGCTTCTTGCCTTATTCTTCCGAGTCTTCAAACCTTCTGGTCCATCTACGAGTACTCCGTTTATTTCATCAACTAACGATGGAAACAATCATAATAAGCAACACAATCAAAGCGAGAATAAAAGTGCTCTAAAAATAGGAGTTGGACTTTTCTAGGATACCTCTGGTCATATTAGAAATGACCAAGGTGGTTTCATAGGTATTGGATCAATTGATGACTTGGAACATTTCAATATGATAGAATCAAGGGGTTTATGGATTTGAAAGAAGTGTACAGAAATATATTCTTGAATGATGAGCAAAGGTACCCATCAACAAGTCATGATTTTAGAAGCATCTAGGAGTTGGTTTCACTGGATTTGGAATTCAAATGAATTTCCTAGGATTTTGCAAAGCTGATAAACATGAAGAAATGGCTCAATATTTGGTGGGGCACAGAAAGTATTAATAAAAATGTTCCCAAACTAAGTTTGGATATGACAAGCATCTAGGAATTTGAATCACTGCATTTGGATCAAATTTGAGCCCTCTGTGATTTTCTAAAGTTCATCACAGAAAATGAAATATTGGCATTTGATAATTATGTGTGAAGGAAATGTCTCTGGAATAATGTGCATGTTGCACCATGTGATAGAGCATGATTTATGGAGCCATAGGAAATTTGAACCATCAAGTTTGGAGTTTATTTGAATTATTTGGGAGATTTTTGAAGTTTACTGGAAAAAGAAAAGAAAAGGAAAAAGGGCTTTACCCTCATACTGCGCACAGGGCGGGGCTTAGTGCTTCGGTGCACTGGGCCGGCCCATCTGCACAGCCACGCGCAGGGGCCTGGCCATGTCGAAGGCGCCCGCCAGGAAGGGCGTTTCCGCGCGGGGAAGGCGGCCGAGGCCAGACCCGCTTCCACTTAAACGGAGGGGCCCGCCCACTGGGTCGCTAACGCGCGGGCTTGCTCACTGGAGCCCGTGGTCGGCCGGTGCGCGTGCGAGCAGAGGTGAGAGAGGGGGAGATAGGAGAGGCCCGACCTTCCAGTAGGTCGCGGACGTCGGGGCGGCCTCGGGGGACACGAGGGGGAGGCCCCAGGCTGTCGGGTGCAGCCGATTGGAGGCGGCTACAGTGCGGGAGCGCACTGTAGCGCGCTCCAGAGCGCCCGGATGGCTGGCACGGCTGTGCCCTCGCCGCTCTGGTCGTGTCCACCTTGTCCAACATTGTCTATGGGGTCGGAGGAGGAGTGAAGAAATGGTATGTGGCCTTGGATGCTCTGGGAAGCCACTGGAATGAGGAGGGAGGTGAAGAAGAAGGTGAAAACTGCTGTCTAGAAGAGTAAGTTGGGGTTTTACCCCCCCTCCAATGATTGAGCTGAGGCAAGGGAGGGTTACTGGAGGTAGGAGATGATCAAGAGAAGCTGTGGTAGAAAATTGAGCTCAAGGGGAAAAGTAAAAGTGGTCAAAACAATGGTTTAAGAAAAATTGCAGAAGGTGTTTGATCAGGTTTTGGGGAGGCAAATGACTTCCAGTTGGCATGGGACTTAACAGTATGGAATGTCACACACAATTAGGCCCCTCCACCAAATTTGAGCTCATTTGGGCAAATTTCCCAATGTAACTTTGGTGAACCCTAGAAATCAACAGAAATGGCTTCATCTTGTTTGAGTCAAGCTAATCATCTCCCCTTGATGCACCACTTGGTGTAGTTTCATCATTTGGGGTGTTGATCATGCCCACAAAGTTTGAAGCTCCAGGTAAAAAGTTGACAATGTAAAGTTGTTCAAATTTGCATTTGAACAGAAATGGTTTTGGGGTATTCTGATCAAGTTACCCTACTCCAAATCTTGTGCCATTTGGTCTAGATGCCTTATTAGGCCATTCCAGCATGTGCACCAAGTTTGAGGGCATTTGGATAAGTTTGGCAATGTAAAGTTGCTCAAACTTCAAAATGGACAGAAATGGTTTTGAGGGGATTAGATGATGTTTCCTTGATCTTCAAGGCATGAGGCTTTTCAAGATCATCAAATATGCCATATGTGACATGATAGAATTTCCCTGGAATTTTTGGAGAATATTTCCTTTGTAAATATTTCAAAAGCTTAAAATATCCGGAAAGGGTTTTGGAAGGATTTGTCCAATATTTCGAACATGACCATGTGTTGAAACTCTTATATATGGACAATATATGTCCTATGAGTTTCCCTGAATTTTGGCAAATATTTTTGAAATAGTTAAATAATTTTTCCCTATTAAAGACCATTTCTGGTCTCAAGAAAAAGCTTTTAAATTAAATAGGAAAATAACTTTTAAAATTATACCTTTGTGGTTTCTGGGAATCCCATACTTAATAGGATTCAAATATACTTTTTGAAAGATTTTTCACACCCTAAATAAGGTACTTGCAGTGCAAACCTCAATTCAGGGGTTTTTGGAAAACTAATATTAGAAAATACTATTTGGCCAAAACATTTTTATAAGAAGATTCTATACTGGTCTATACACATGGCATGATCATTGGGAAAAAATTTTGGGTCAAGGAGATGAAGTATAAGAGTTGGAGGATTTATTTGATTTTTAGAGCACTAGCAAACAGCAGACAAAAGTCAAATCAAACAAAGTCAAAAACACTCAAAAGTTTTTTTGTAAATCCACATTTTTAACAAGGTAATTAGCTTAAGCAATGTGGCATGAAAATTAGGGTGTGACAGCGCGGC
>LR738711.1:522195756-522268903 GCA_902687465.1 Secale cereale | reverse complement strand
GGAATGCACTGCATGAATGTAGGGCGATGCAGCGTCGGCGCGAGGCGGAGCGCGGACGACGGCAGCAAGCGTGGACATCCAGCATGAAAGCTGAGCTCCTCAAGCCGATCTAGGGCTGGAGATAGGAACCATTAGTGAAACCTAGGTTCGATTTTGGCCGTGCGGTGGCAACGGAACTTGCCGACGGCAAGGCGTCTGACCGGCCTAATCTCCATGTCGAGGATGTTGGACAATGCGTCCAGGCGTTGCTGCTCCCCGCAACAAAACTTGTGGTCGACGATGAGGTCTAGGGCGTGGAGTGTGTTGGCGTTCTGGGAATTAGGGTACCCAGACTTGCGTGCCTGGGGCCCATGACGTGCCTCCTTCACCAGCCTGGTACGGCCCATCTTCAGCATCGACACTCAAGACCCTCGCGGGGGGCCTAGCCAGGCGATGCGGACGGCACCAAGACCTCCGAAGGGAATAGTCTCGCTAGGCTAGCTCCCGAGGGGCGGAGAACTCTATGCCAGCTCTCACCTCGTGAGGTTTGGATGATGCAAGCCATGACAACCAACGCCAAGCGGGTGCCTGTCGACGCTGGACGACCAGTTTCCTCTTTGGTGCTAAAGAGGCACGTGCAGGCGCGGAGTCCCGAGGAATCAACCAAAGGTTTCCATCTCCATGCAACAAGACCAGGATCGCCAGGACGGCAGGACGGAGGTCATCGTCGAGCCCACCGTTGCGTCAGAATCAGAAGCTTTACAGGCGAAGACCACCTTTAGTCAGGATAAGATGTACTAGTTGTCTCCCTTCAAATTTGGTCATTGTGGATTCCCTTCCCGCCTACATTTTGGGGGAAGAGGACCACGACCACTATAAATATAGCTAGCCGCCACCACGAACGGATAGATCATTGAGACCTCCCATTAGACACACACAAGCAAGATCACACCTTGCGAGGTGGTTCAACCGCTGTACTAGTTCTTCCTCAGCCCACTTTCAGGCAACCCACCACATTGCAGGAGTAGGGCCACTCACCGCTAGGTGGGCTGAACTTGGGTAAACTGCCATGTATCATGTTCTTTATTGTTCCTAGAGCTAGTTCGTAGAATCTCTGAGTAGGCTGATAGGGGAAGTTGAGTTCTTCGCACGCACCCGAGTGTTCGAACTGACAAGGGTTTTGCAGAGCCCAGAATCCGACATTTGGCCCGTCGGGTAGGGGTGCGTATCGAGACACCACCTTCCCCGTTGTCACGATCTACTCTCGCCGCCCAGCCTCCGACCATGGCGGGCGTCGCATCACCCGCTGCCCCGCAGGCCACGCTCGGAGATGGTGTGGGCCACCGGGCCCTCTCCCCTGCCCTGCGACAAGTGCGGTGGCCGCTATGGTTCAGGTTTGCGCTGCTACCATGGTACAACGGCGCGACCGAGCCCAAGGCATTCCTCCAAGCCTACGCAGAGCCCATCTGGGCAGCTGGCGGCGATGACAAGGTGATGGCGAAATGGCTCCCCATGGCCCTGATGGAGGAGCCGCGCGCCTGGTTTCAGAGCTTGCCGGATTCTTCGGTGGCCTCTTGGGAAGATCTTCGTGACCTATTCGTCCCATGCTTTGCGGCACCGGCAGCAAATGTGGTCGCACCACTCTCACCGGATCTAGGGCGCCAGCGTCAGGGCACCACATCAAGCAATTCGTGCGGCAGGCAGGGGTCCTGCAGTCGCCCCCAGGCTGGGCGGCCCCCGAGTCCAACCTTACCTTCGACTCAAGTGATCACCCTGCATTCACAACGGGCATGGACACACTTCCTATACTCCGCACACCCACCATATGCAATGTAGCTATCACTAAGACCCTCATCGACGGCGGCGCCAGCCTGAAGGTCCTCTCTGTTCGGGCGTTTGACCTCCTTCATGTGCCCTATGTTCGGCTCCTCCCCACCAAGCCCTTCTCCGAGGTCGTAGACAGCTCCACCTGCCCCTGGGGCAGATCCGCCTTCCCGTCACCTTTGGCACGCGCTACAATTACCGCACTGAGCTCATCGACTACACCATCCTCAGCTACCCAGCGCTGGCCAAGTTCATGGCGGCAATTCATGCTGCCTATAACCTCATGAAGATGTCGGGGAGCAGCGGAGTCCTCATCGTGGCGAGCGATACCAAGTGTGCACTCTTGGCCCTCAAGCTGGCTGTCAAGTCTGCACCTACCGTGTAGTCGGGCATGGAAGGAGCTCCAGAAATCCCGGGGGCTGCACCAACAAAGAAGAAGCAGCTGTTCTCTCAAGATCGGGCAGAAACAAAGAAGGTTCCGGTGGACGAAGACGGGAGGCCAGGCTCCACCGTCACCATAGGCGCCAGCCTCCCCCCAGACCAAGAAGAGGCTTTGGTCCGTTTCCTGTGTGCTAATAAGGAGGTATTCGCATGGGAGGCGGCGGAATTGGTCGGAGTGATCGAGCATCACTTGATAGTGTGCCCCAACGGGCGCCCAGTAAAGCAGAAAGTACGACAGCAAGCCCTGGAGAAGCAGACGGTCATCGCCCCGAAAACCCACAAGCTGCTGGAGGCAGGCGTCATTAGATAAGTGCGGCACCCAAAATGGCTCGCGAACCCTGTCATTGTTCCCAAGAAAGGTGGGAAAGAGCGCATGTGCGTAGACTTCACCAATTTCAACAAGGCCTACCCTCAGGACCCTTTCCCTCTCCCGCGCATCAACCAAATCGTCGACTCCACCGCCGAGTGCGATTTGATGTGTTTCCTGGATGCCTTCTCGGGGTATCATCAAATCAAGATGGCGGTGCAAGATGTTGAGAAAATGGCCTTCCTAACCCCGTGTGAGGTATATTGCTACACTTGTATGCCTTTCGGGCTGCGCAATGTGGGGGCTGTCGGCATCCTGGGAACCAGGGTACCCAGACTTGCCTGCTTGCGGGGCGCGACGCGCTCCTACTACGGCCTGGTACGACCCAGCTGATCGACCAGCTGCTCAAGACCCTCGCGAGGGGGCTAGGCCTCGCGAGGAGAACGACACCAAGACCCTCTCAGGACAGGCCTCAGCTAGATTGCTCCGGAGGGGCGGAGAACTCAAGGCCAAGCCTGCCTCAGGAGGAGGGAGTGACGTGAGCAGTGACGCTGTAATGCCCACTATGCGACTATGTCTCCCACGTGTCGGGGCACGACTTAAAGACATAAGCGCATACTAGAATGATCTCAAGTACGGTATCTTTGCTCATCTCATGTAAAATTCAGGGATGAAATTGTAAAAGATAGTTGGCTTACACTCGCCACGTCACACAATGAATTCAATAGCATACATCATCAAAATAACACAGGGTCCAACTACGGAGGAAATCCAAACGAGAAAGATACCAAAAACACAAGCCCGGATCCTCCTAGTAAGAACCACTACTAATCGTCGGGATACGAAACATAGTAACGTCCACGCTCTTCATCGAACTCCCAGTGAAGTTCATAACCATCTCCTGCATTGTTCTCAGCGGTACATGCATCTGGTGTGTGTTGAATCTGTGAGCCACAGAGGACTCAGCAATCCCGTTCCCGGGTATCAAAACTACCAAAGTCTTAGGTGTGGAAAGGCTGTAAAAGGGTTGCAGCATGCACTAAGCACTAGCTTACGAGTTTAGAGCGAGAAGAGAACAAGTGCCAACGATCGCCAAGTTGATCAAGAAGTGATCCTAGCTACTCACGATCAAACATAACCCCACCGTGTTCACTTCCCAAAGCCCTTCGGAAAGAGACCAACATGGTTACTCACACAGGTAGTGTATTCTCAAGTATAAGGTGTCAAGTTATCTACAACCGGATATTAACAAATTCCCATCTGCCACGTAACCACGCGCACGACTTACGAAAGCTCAAACCCTGCAAGGGTGCCCAAACCTAGCTAATCACAAGCTCACGATCCGCGCAGTCGCAACTCCACAGTGGGAAGACCCGAGTATTCTCGGAATCCCATGCTCAAGATATTTCGACAAAGGTAAAACTAATCCAGCAAGACCTCCCGGCATGTTGACACCCTGATAATAGCTGCGCGTATCTCGTCTCAGGCCACGACCGGATGGGCGATTCTACAGGTATATACCAAACCTCGGGTTCCCCCGTGGTGGCCCCGCAGAACCCCCAGTTTGGACCAACACTCATGAGGAGCACTGGATCGGGTTCTTAATTAAGAACTCGGGTTTGCAACGCCCTATGCAAGTTTTAGTTATTAGGCAAATGTAAAACCAATGTTGAGCCATGCTAGAAAATCTTTAAACAGAGCGAATTATCAAGGGGGGGGGGCATAAACCCCAACCATGTTAGGAACGCAAAATCAAGTAACATAATACCGGTTTATCGGTTCCTAAGGTGGCATGAGTGGAACGAAACACCAAGCACAAAGGCTTAGCCTTCCACACATTACCAATATATAGGTGCATTAGTTTAATAGGTAATATATTGTGTTATCCCAATAACAAGTTCATCATGGAGCAGTCTTCAAAACTTCACCAGCAACTAACAACGCTATAAGAGGGGCTGAGCGATGCGTACTTAGCCAAACTACGGTTTGCTAGGAAGGTGTGTAGAGTGTTTCATGGCAACAATAGGGGGGCTGACAAACCGGAATAGGCATCGAGGCATATCTAAAACAACGAGACATCTAGCATAGGCAAAGATAGGGGTGATATCTGGGAATGGTCATCTTGCCTGTTGATTCCACGGAGGGATCGTAACCTTGCTCCTCAAACTCAGCCTCGAAAGGAACCTCGAACTCAGAATCATCACCGGGCTCTAACCAACACAACAATGCAAACACCATAACAACGATCAATCATCATGCAATGCTCAAACACATGATGCATGAATATGATGCACATGGACATGGGTAGGATATGATGCAACTCCTAGGGACAAGAAGAGTGCACAAGCAACATGGAAATGAACAAGTTCACACACATGTAGGAACACAAGCAAAAGGAAAACAAATCTAACATGGCTACAAGTGGTTATGTAGATGTTTTAAACAAGCACCCAACAAGATTGATAAGTTGTTTAACATGGCAAGGGGTGCAACTAGGATCAATAGCATCATGCTAGCATCTTAAATTGGCCGGAAAGAACAAACAACAATTTCCGGAAAACTCCCATATTCATATAAATACAATTAGGACAGAACTAAGAAAGACATATTTTAAAGTTGTTAAAGATGCAAAGTAACAGCACCACATTAATCTACACATTTTTCCACCCCAAATACATATAAAGTTTGTCAAATTTGGAGTTGTGGTTATTTAGTTATGATTTTTACAAGTTTAAGCATATTTAAACACAAATAAATATCAAACAACATTTTAAATGTTGTTAACATGGCAACAAACTGCATATTAATATTCGACATGAAAAACTAGGCAGTTTTCATATATAAAGCATTTTCATTAGAAGCATACATTAAAAGATAGAAATATGCAAAAGAAAATGCAGAAAAGAAAAACAAAAACAAAAACAGAAAAGAAAACAAGGACTAACAGACCCAGCCTGGTCCTAGCCTTAGGCGCTGACCCATGGGTCCAGGGAACTGACATGGCGGCTGAGTCGGTGCGGGTGTGTGTGTGAGGAACTGAGAGGCCGACAGATGGGGCCGACCTGTCAACGAGCCAAAGAAATGCAAAAAGGGGGCTAAACCACTGCCCTGGCGTGGAGTCGAACCCGCGTCACTGGCTAACTGACGAAGAGACACACCACTGGCCTATGCGGGTGTATCTGACAGATAAGTGGAGCACTGCCTTAAGTGTAAACTGAAGAAGCATGAACCAGAGGGGAGAACAGAGCCGGTGGAGGACCTCGTCGGAGCTGCTCTGGCGAACAAAACAGGCGGCGGAGTGGTGCGGTGTGCTCCTGGAGGAGTTCTGCATCCGCGGCTAGCACTAGCCGAACCTGACGATGACTGCAACGACGCCGGCGACAAGCAACAGAGGCGGCGGCGACGCACTACGGCGCGACAAACTACGGGCCCAAATGGAACGACGAGAGCATAGGCAGAACCTACCTGACACGACGAAGACGATGGGCACCAGCGAAGGGGCTACGGTGGTCGGGGCACTCGCCGGATACGAGGCCCGATGGCGACGAGCTCGGGAGCGTGCGGCTAACATAGCTATAGCAAGAAAACGAGGAAGAAAAGGTGTCGGGGAGGTGCGCGAATGCACCACAAGCACGGAGGTGTGCTTGGTTAGCCGCGAGGAGGTCGGAGGCGACGGAATCTCACCGGAGAAGAACGGAGGCCAACGCGGGGGAACTCGACGAGGAGGTAGTCGAACTTGGCGTCCCATGGGCCGTAGACGTAGCTGGAGATGTAGTCGACGACGGCGAACTTGATGGACACGGTCTCCAGGGCGACGGTGGCCGGAGAGCACGTCGACCACGAGGACGATCACGCTAAAGCGCTCGGGACGGCGGAGGAACGGTGGATCTGGGGGTCTAGGTGGCCTGGCGGCGGGCGAGGAAGGAGGAGGGAACCCTAGTGGTTAGGATGGATAAGATCGGGGTTTAAAAGAGGGGCCAGAGCGACGACGGAGCAGCGACGACATCGTGCTCGCGGTCCCCATGGCGACGGCATGAGGAGGACGAAAAGGTGGGTGAGGAGCTTAGCGCAGACGCTGACTTGTGGGGTCGGCCTGGCCACGTGGGCGCTACACAGCGGGGGTATGTGGGGGTGCGATGAGAATAGGTAGCTGGGATGCGCGGGCTGGCTAGCTAGGCTGCGGGCGTGCGCTAGCTGCTGGGCTGAGGGGGAGGCCGAGCCCAAGTGCTGCTGGGCTGTGCTGCTGCTGGCTGCTGCTGCTGATGCTTTTTTTTTCTTTTTCCTCAGGCAGAAAAACAAAAGGAAAAGCACAGGCTAAAAGAAAAGGAATCTGGAGGAAAATAAAATATCCCCCAGCTCCTGGATTTATGCCCTATTTTATAAAAATGACTTGGCATTTTTAGAGGTAGATAAATAAAACAAGTTTGAATATGGTTCAAACTTCTGTCATTTTTGAACCTGACCAAATCAATTCAAAATGAGGCAAGGCTTTGCAACGTGACTTATGACAAGGTAACATAGATGTGGGCAGGAGATGAACATTAAAGGAGAAGGGTAAGCCACTTGCAAAAATGCTTAAAGAATGGGAAGGAAAAGGAAAGGAGGGAAGAGAAGAGGTGGTGCAAGAAGAAAGGGAGGGTAGGTTAGCATGGCGATGATCTCACTATCACCATCACAACAAGAACAAGGTGACCTCACTTAACAAACTAAGGACAAGGACCAACACAAGACAAGTAAAGAATGCTATGAAGATCATGATGCAATGGTGATGATGAGTAATGCATGAATGCAAAAGGGAAAAATGAATATGACAATGCAATAACAATAAGAATGCAAAAATGGAAAGAACCCCCAAGGAAAGGAGAAGGATCAAGTGGTAAAATGCTTTATTGCCATATATGGAAGGTATCACATATGGGGTGTTACAAACTCTCCTCCACTAAAAAAAGACCTCGTCCCGAGATCTAGGACTGAAAGAAGGTGGGATACTCAGAACGGAGATGATCTTCTCGTTCCCATGTAGCTTCTCGGTCGGTATGGTGTGACCACTTCACTTTCAAGAATTTGATGGACTTGTTGCCGGTCTTGCGCTCAGTTTCTTCAAGAATAGCAACGGGATGCTCACGATAAGACAAGTCTTGTTGAAGATCAATCTCTTCGAACGGAATGGTGCGTTCAGGCATCTTGAAGCACTTGCGGAGTTGAGACACGTGAAACACATCATGCACATTTGCAAAGTTGGAGGGAAGCTCGAGTTGGTAGGCTAGACCGCCTCTCTTGCCAATAATCTTGAAAGTTTTCCTGAAAAAATTTTTAAGGGAGAGTTGAATAGCAAGAAATAATCACCAACGTTAAACTCACGCTTTTGTATCCTTTTTTCATGCCATCTTTTAACTATTTCTTTAAACAGCTTGCCATTTTCATAAGCCTGGGTTCTCCACCCATCGAGACAACTAATGTCAAATAACCTCTTTTCACAGGCAAGTTTGAAATCGTAGTTGAGCTCTTTAATAGCCCAATATGCCTTATGTTATATCTCAAGAGGTAAGTAACATGCTTTTCCATATACCATCTTGTATGGAGACATACCCATAGGATTTTTGTATGCAGTTCTATAGGCCCATAATGCATCATCTAGTTTCTTGGACCAATTCTTTCTAGACCTATTAACTGTCTTTTGCAAGATTAATTTCAACTCCCTATTACTTAGTTCTACTTGACCACTAGTCTTTGGGTGATAAGGTGATGCAATTCTATGGTTGACATCATATTTAGCAAGCATCTTATGGAAAGCACCATGAATAAAGTGTGAACCACCATCAGTCATTAGATATCTATGGACTCCAAACCTCGGAAATATAACTTCTTTCAGCATCTTAATAGAGGTGTTATGATCAGCACTACTACTTGGAATAGCTTCTACCCACTTAGTAACGTAATCAACTACAACTAAAATATGTGTGTTCCCGTTAGAGGCAGGAAAAGGTCCCATATAATCAAAGCCCCAAACATCAAATGGTTCAATAACAAGTGAATAATTCATAGGCATTTCTTGACGTCTACGAATATTACCAATTCTTTGACATTCATCACAAGATAAGACAAACTTACGGGCATCCTTGAAGAGAGTAGGCCAATAAAAACCGGATTGTAGTACCTTATGTGCAGTTCTATCCCCCGCATGGTGTCCTCCATAAGCTTCGGAGTGTCACTTGCGTGGGATCTGTTCCTGTTCATGCTCAGGTACACAACGTCTAATAATACCATCTACTCCTTCTTTATAGAGATGTGGGTCATCCCAAAAGTAATGCCACAAATCATAGAAGAACTTTTTCTTTTGCTAGTATGTGAAGCTAGGAGGTATAAACTTAGCAACAATGTAATTAGCATAATCAGCATACCAAGGAGCAGTACGAGAAGTACTTATGATAGCTAGTTGTTCATCAGGAAAACTATCATCAATAGGTTGTGGGTCATCAAGCACATTTTCTAACCTAGACAAGTTATCAGCTACGGGGTTCTCAGCTCCCTTTCTATCAATAATATGCAAGTCAAATTCTTGCAGCAAGAGAACCCATCTAATAAGTCTAGGTTTAGCATCTTTCTTCTCCATGAGGTATTTGATAGCAGCATGATCAGTGTGAATAGTTACTTTAGAATCAACGATGTAGGGCCTAAACTTATCACAAGCAAATACAACTGCTAAAAATTCTTTCTTAGTGGTAGCATAATTTCTTTGGGCACTATCTAGAGTTTTACTAGCATACTGGATAACATTCAATTTCTTATCAACTCTTTGCCCTAGAACAGCTCCTACAGCATAATCACTAGCATCGCACATAATCTCAAAGGGTAAATTCCAGTCAGGAGGGTGGAAAATAGGTGCAAAGATCAATGCTTTCTTAAGTATTTCAAATGCTTCTAGACAATCATCATCAAAGACAAAAGGAATATCTTTCTGTAAGAGATTAGTCAGAGGCCTGGAGATTTTGGAGAAGTCCTTAATGAACCTCCTATAAAACCCGGCATGACCAAGGAAACTTCGTATACCTTTGATGTCCTTTGGGCATGGCATCTTTTCAGTAGCATCAACCTTAGCTTTGTCAACTTCAATACCTCTCTCAGAAATTTTATGTCCCAAGACAATGCCTTCATTAACCATAAATTGGCACTTCTCCCAATTCAAGACAAGGTTAGTGTCTTGATATCACTGCAAAACTCGATCAAAGTTTCTTAAGCAATCATCAAAATAAGTTCCGTAAACGGAGAAATCATCCATGAATAACTCAACAATCTTTTCACAAAAGTCAGAGAATATAGCCATCATACACCGTTGAAAGGTAGAAGGTGCATTACATAAACCAAAAGGCATATGTCTATAAGCAAAGGTTCCGAAAGGACAAGTAAAGGTGGTCTTTTCTTGATCCTGTTTTGACACAGGTATTAGAGAGAAACTAGAATAACCATCTAGAAAGCAGAAATGAGTATGTTTGGATAACCTCTCTAGCATTTGGTCAATAAATGGCAAGGGGTAATGATCTTTCTTAGTGGATTTATTTAACTTACGGAAATCAATTACCATCCTATAACCTGTAACTATTCTTTGTAGGATCAATTCATCTTTATCATTAGGGACGGCAGTCATACCTCCTTTCTTAGGAACATAATAGACAGGACTTACCCACTGGCTGTCAACAACTGGATAGATAATACCAGCCTCTAGAAGCTTTAGTATTTCCTTCCTTACCACTTCTTTCATCTTGGGATTTAACCGTCACTGATGATCAATAACTGGTTTAGCATTTTATTCCAATTTTATCTTGTGTAGGCATATAGTGGGACTAATGCCCTTAAGATCATCCAGAGTATATCCAATAGCAACTCGGTGCTTCTTCAGAGTTTTCAATAATCTTTCTTCTTCCTGCTCTGAAAGGTTAGCACTAATAATAACAGGATATATCTTCTTTTCATTAAGATAAACATACTTAAGATTATCAGGTAAAGGTTTTAGTTCAAACATGGGATCACCCTTGGGTGGAGGAGGATCCCCTAGAATTTCAACAGGCAAGTTGTTTTTCAATACGGGTCCCTGTTTAAAGAATATTTCATCTATTTCCCTTCTCTCATTCATATGCATTTCATTTTCATGGTCTAGCAGGTATTGTTCTAAATGATCATTAGGTGGGACGGCAATAGAAGCAAGACCAATAATTTCATCTTTACTGGGTGCCTTTTCAAGGGGTTGTCTACGAAATTTAGCAAAGTTAAAATCATGAGACATATCCCCTAATCCAACAGTGACAATGTCTTTCACACAGTCTATCTTGGCATTAAGAGTATTCAAGAAGGGTCTACCAAATATAATGGGACAGAATGCATCTTGTGGGGATCTAAGAACAAGAAACTCAGTAGGGTATTTAACCTTCCCACACAAGACTTCAATATCTCTAACAATCCTAATTGGTGAAATAGTATCTCTATTAGCAAGGTTAATAGTAACATCAATCCCTTCTAACTCCACAGGTGCAATATCATGCATAATTTCGTTATACAAATCAAGAGGGATAATACTCGCACTAGCACCTACGTCACATAAACCATGATAACAATGATCTCCTATCTTGACAGAGATAACAGGCAAGCGTACAACAGGTTTATGTATATTCCTAGCAATGGGTTTGGCTATCCTAGCAGACTCTTCTTGGAGATAAATAACATGTCCATCTAAATCTTCTACCAAGAGATCTTTAAGCATAGCGGCTGGAGGACGGTGCTCCCCTCCAGCGGCGAGAGCGGTGACAGCGGCTGGAGGACGCTGCTCCCCTCCGGCGGCAAGAGCGGTGACTCAGCGGATCGTAGCTCTCGTCGGAGCTAGAGGCCGTCCCAGGAGAAGCATACCTGCTACTGCAGGAGTCCGGGTCAAAGCAGACGATGAACGCTTCGCCCCGAGCCTCGTCGCCCTGGCAGCATGGGAGATGGTCGCCGGTGGGCCCATCCTCCGCGCTGCATGCCAGCCACCGGCCGTCCGCCCCGAAGACCTTGAAGGTCAACATGGCCAGCCCGTCCAGCATGAAATGAAGAATGTGCCTCCCGGTGGGGGCGCAGGCGCGGGGCACCACGCCCCAACCCATGTCATGTAGACCTTGCCGGAGGAGATCACCTCCGCGTCGGCGTATGAAGGGGGAAGATGGCACCCTTCATGCCGCAGCTGCATCGTTACTCGTCCGCGAACCGGGAGCACCTCCGTCATGAATGGGGGCAAGAGGATCCAAGAGTGCAGTGGGGCTCCCGCCGACATGACAAACTCGCGGACGTCGTCTTCAAGGTGGGACGGTGACGGGAGGGGTGAAATCACTCGTCTCTCCGGGCAGCTGACCGCACCGCCCCCGTCGCCGCCGCCCACGCATCGTATGCTTGTCACCGGGGCACCCAGGCGAGACGGGAAGCCCGGCGGCGCCCACGTACACCACGTACGGGCGTCTGCCAGCCTCAGGGGCACCCTTGGGGAGTCGCAGCACTTCTTCTTTGGCGGGAGCAGCTGGGGCTCCACCATCGGAGCCTTCCCTTTCTGTTCAGCCGAGAACCTACGTATCGGCGCCATGGTAAAACCCTTGATGAAGAAAGAGGAGCTCGGGTTTGATCTGCAACAGTCAAGTGAACGTGGGGGCGCTTCACCCCCTGTTTATAGGCTGAGAAGATCGATCACCGACCTCTCACGCACGGCCATGATGACCCTGTCATCCGCGCTAGGGAGACGTCAAGTCGCACGGTCAACAAAGCCGCCTAGGTAAGCGGAGACGCCACATACCATCAAACTGTCACGCGCCGGCCTGGCCCGCAGTCTTTTGGGGCCCACGGCGCTTCGTCCTCGACTAAGGCTTCGCCCCGAAGCCAACTCCACGCGCCTTGGGCTCGGGGGCCACTGTCGGCATTCTGGGAACCAAGGTACCCAAACTTGCCTGCCTGCGGGCCGCGACACGCTCCTATTACGGCCTGGTACGACCCTGCTAATCGACCAGCTGCTCAAGACCCTCACGAGGGGGCTAGGCCTCGCGAGGAGAACGACACCAAGACCCTCTCAGGAGCGGCCGCAGCTAGGATGCTCCGGAGGGATGGAGAACTCAAGGCCAAGCCTGCCTCAGGATGAGGCCGTGACGTGAGCAGTGACACACCGCGCCAGCGTGTGCCAGCGCTGCCAGCAGCGCAGTTGCCATTTTGGTGCAAACGGGACAGCGTAGGCGCAGGTTCCCGAGGGGTGAGACAAAGGTTTCCCCTTTGGTGCAACCAGACCGAAGACCGCAAGGACGACAGGGAGGATGTCACCACCGAGCCTACCACCGCGTCATCGTCTGACCTCTTTGCAGGCGAAGACCACTTTTGTCAGGATACGAGCGTCCTTGTGTTCCCGCTCAAAATGGCTATTGTGGGATCCCTTCCTGCCTAAACATTTCGGGGGAAGAGGACCCTGGCCGCCTATATAAGTAGCTAGGGTTCCCACCATGGAGCCAAGCTGATCTGATCTGGAGAGATCTCACCTCAAACACCCCACCTCCAAGGAGCAAGAACACTGGCCTCCTGACCCTCTTGAGCTCTCCTCCTGAGCTCAAGAAACACTGTACTTGTTCATACTCAAGCCCTCCTGAGGCTAATCCACTCAAGCAGGACGTAGGGTTTTACACGGCAAGGTGGCCTGAACCTGGGTAAAGTCGTGTGTGCTTTTACTTGTTGCTTGCTTGAATCTCACCACCGGGCGAGGGTGAGGTGCTAGGTAGACGTGAGTGGGAGAGATCTTCTTTCCCGCCCCTGTGTTCGAACTTCTTGGGGTTTGCGGAGCCCTAATTCGACAGGGGCAACTTTCCAGCGGTTGATGAATATCACGCTGGGAGAGCAGCTCGGGAAAAATGCAGAAGCGTACGTTGATGACATAGTGGTGAAATCTCGGGAAGCCATGACTCTTATGGATGATTTTGAAGAGATCTTTGTGAGCCTGCGCAAGGTGGACCTATGCCTCAACCCAGAGAATTGAGTATTTAGCGTCCCATCAGGTAAGCTGTTGGGCTTCCTGATGTCTCACAGAGGAATCGAAGCTAACCCGGAGCAGGTCAAGGCCATAGAGAAGATGAATCCACTAAAGACCCTCAAGGAGATGCAAAAGCTAGTAGGCTGCATGACATCACTCAAGCGTTTCATCTCCAAGCTAGGGGAGCGCACCCTCCCCTTCTTCAAGCTGATGAAAAGGAAAGGCACGTTCGAGTGGACTCCAAAGGCAGACACAGCTTTTGAAGACCTCAAGAGATACCTTTCCAGCCCTCCGGTGATGGTAGCGCCGCACCTCCGCGAAACATTGGTGCTCTATGTGGACGCCACGCTGCACTCTGCCAGCTCGGCGCTAGTGGCAGCCCGGGAGGAGGGCCCTACCAAGGGCCTGCAGAAACGTAGCACCCCGTGCCTGGCCAGGGCACCGCTAGCTCAGGACGGTGCTCCAGAAGCCACATCCCTCTGGACAACTGACGGTGCTCCTAGCACCCTGGCCGACTTTCAAGATACCAAGGCTCCCGAGGATGGTGCTCCTGAGGCCTCGGCTGCCTTGGCGGGCGACGAGGTTCCCGAGGACCTTCCGCCTCGGGAACTGCGGGACTCTACCAATGCCTCCACCCTTGTCGAGCACCATGTGTGCTGCGTGACGCACGGGCGCCCTACCCCATGCCCCAAAAGCTCCGGCTGGCGCTCCTCGTCGCCTCTCGGAAGCTTCATCACTAATTCCAAGGTCACCCGATCAAGATCGTCTCAGCTAACCCTTTGGAAAGGGTACTCAAGAGCCCTAATGCGATAGGAAGGGTCGCCGAATGGAATATCGAGCTACAAGCGCTCGAGTTGGAATTCAGCATGACCTGGATCATCAAAGCAGCAGCCCTCGCCGATTTCATGGCGGAATGGACTGATGTCCCAGACCAAGGAGTGAGTGAGGACCGCTCCCTCGCCCCGGGAGATGAAGCTCCGGATGGTTGGGTCATGTACTTTGACGGTGCCTTCGCGCGTCAAGGCGTAGGTGCTGGTGCTATGCTTATCTCGCCCACTATGGACAAGCTCCACTACGCCGTGCAACTATGCTTCCAGAATAAAGAAAAGGTCTCCAACAACATTGCAGAATACGAGGGCCTGATTGCTAAGCTCCTCGTCAACTTCTCCATCAAGGCGTAGACACCGAAGGATAAGCACATGGGGGCCTACCTCGAGGAGGTACGCAAGATCGAGAAACGTTTCCTGGGTTTGGAACTCCAGCACGTGCCATGTGGCATGAACAAGGAGGCAGACGACATTGCCAAGAGAGCATCTCGGCGATTACCCCAAGAGCCTGGTGTCTTTGAAGAGCGGCTTTTTAAGCCATCGGCAGCCCCCCAAGCATCGAGCCGGAGCCGCCTCGGGAGGAACTTCCCTTAGCACCAACCTCAGGCGCCCCGGGCTGTGGGCCGACCTCCGGGTCCTGCTTACTTCTCGCACTAGAACCTTAGGAGGGGTGCTGGACTGAGGAGTTTAGGGCATACCTACTCCAGGGAACCCTGCCGGAGAAGGAAGAAGAGGAAGAGCATGTGGCCTGGCGAGCCACCACATACTGCATTCAGGACGGTGAGTACTATCGGAGAAGGCTGAACGATGTCTCTCCATATTGCATCTCCAGGAAGCAGGGGAGCGAGCTGTTGGCTGACATACATTGGGGAGACTGCGGGCATCACCCCTCCTCGCGCACCCTGGTGGGCAAGGCGTTTCGTAGTGGATTCTACCAGCCCACAACACTCGACGACGCCACCAAACTAGTAAGGTCCTCTGAAGCCTGTCAATTTCATGCAAACAGATCCACCAGCCCGCCCAAGGCCTCCAAAACATCCCACTGTCCTGGCCATTCGCGGTCTGGGGGCTAGACATCTTGGGCCTGTTTCCCCAAGCGCTTGGGGGCTAACGACACCTCTACGTCGCCATCGACAAATTCACCAAGTGGGCAGAGGTTGACCCGTCCGCAGCATCCAAGCTAGCTCGGCAGTCAAGTTCATCAAGGGCCTCGTGAGCAGTTTTGGGGTCCCGAATCGCATCTTCACCGACAACGGTTCATAGTTCACCAGCAATCTCTTCAGAACATATTGTACTAACCTTGGAACGCAGATATGCTATGCTTCGATGGCACACCCACGAAGCAATGGCCAGGCTGAGTGCGCCAACGCAGAGGTGCTGAGAGGCCTCAAGGAGAGAAATTTTAAGAAGAAGCTCGAGGCTTGCGGCAAGGCTGGCTAGACGAGCTTCAATCCGTGCTATGGTCCATCCGGACCACAGTAACCAAACCAATGGGCGAGACTCCATTCTTCCTCGTCTGCGGAGCTGAAGTGGTTCTCCCTCGCGAGGTCAAGCATCTCTCCCCGCGGGTCTTGGCGTTTGACGAGGCACACCAGGACGCCTCGTGGGGGAGGACCTTGTGCCGGGGGAGGAGCTCTGTCGACAAGCCTCGCTCCGAGCAGTAAGGTACCGACAGGCGCTGCGGTGGTACCACTACCGCAACATCCGCTCCAGGACACTTGAGGTGGGTGATCTCGTCGTGAGGCGGGTGCTCTCCACGGAGGCAATGCATAAACTCTCTCCCTTGTGGGAGGGCCCATTCAGGATTGCCCGTGTCTCCAGGCCTGGCGCTGCGCGCCTGGAGACGCAGGACAGGATTCCCATCCTGAATGCCAGGAACATCCAGCTTCTTCGAAGGCTCTACCCATGAAGCAAGGCCCCGTGCCTATGAAGGTCTCTGCTCGTGACACTCTCATGTAATAATGAGTGGGCCTGTACACACCCCAGAGTCTCCTGAGCGTCGCCATTGGGCCTCACGGGGGCTCCCTCCCACGTCTCAGTGGCAGCACTTAGCTCCGTGCTGGTGAGAAGATGAAGACTAGCTTAGGTGTAGGATGCGGCTTTTCTTTTGCTTGATTTCTTTAGTTGGTTTCTTTTCTTGGAATAAATTTGGAGGTTTTTGTGCTTTCTACTTTCACGGGTTTGAATTCCCTTACTTTTTATACGCTTTTCCACACTCACCCCAGGGAGAGCAGTAGTTGACTGTCGCTCCTCCGCGCGTGCCCCACGCGTGTGGGCTGGGTAGGTGTGTACGTTTGGGCTAGCCCACAACCACACCTCGCCGAAGCCTAGGTGCCCTAGAGCCCCGACGTCTTCGATCCTCATGAGACACCCTCGAACGAGCTCATGGGCATGCACACTCCCTCCAAGTCCGTGCCTCCGGGTATCGTGATGAGGCGCACCAGCCATGGTACACCTAAGCTCGGGGGATGTGCAAAGGGGGAAATGATGCCTCGCAAAGTCCCCTAACTCCGCAGGTACACAACAGCACCGGAGGACCAACGGCTCCGGAACTGTCAGGAAGGTAAGCTTCGGGAAAGTGCCCCGAGAGATGCACCCCCACAACAGGGGAATCTACCACGAGCATGACAAGCTAAGTTACCCTACCCGCACTTAGTAGCTATCCAAATACCATGACAAGATATGAAAAGCATAGCATGATTGGCGTAGGCGCCATAGTTCATTACACACCCCAGCGGGGTGTGGGGACCCCGACTCATAAGTCGAGATCACCGATTGCACGTGTACGGTGATCCTAGAGATCAATGCTCACTGTATACACAGAAGTTGAATAACAAGAGTCTTACATCCATACATACCGTATTACACAAGTAGGACCATTATGGTCAAGTCTTGAGTATAAATCATCGCAGCGGAAATCTTCGTCGACAACTTGGACCCATGCCATCTTCCTTCACCCTACATGCATTCTGACTGGGAAGAGTCCTAGCTCGCATGTTCATCACCAAAAAATGTTCATCATATCCTGTTCTTTCATGCCTGGCCAATAAAATAACCAGTGGCAAGCCAATGAGTACTTTCAATGTACTCGCAAGCAACCCAAGTGTGATGACATAATAGATATGCAGGGCTCTACTACTAAATTGGCATTTTTGCGTAAAGCTAGTTTTTCATATGCAAGTATGATCAACATATATCAAGGACATGCATGTGTCTGCAACAAGTATCAGGAGGTTACAGACATCAATATCAAGAAAGAGTTATGAACAACTCATGCTCAAGCTCATAGTGACTTCCTCACGAATCACGTCAACAGATTTACCAAATCGTGTTGTTTTCCAGAAACTGATGGACATAGTCTAAGCAGCACCACCCAACTGTCCTTGATCGTGGACATGGCTATTCGAATAGTTTTAAACTCTTCAGAGGTTGCGCACTTTACCCACAAGATCCGGGAAGCTTTCGTGTCATCCACGATCCCGTAGTACCTCAAGTACTCAGGAGAAGCACCCGATCATTACCTTTCCTCAGACGATACTAACATAGGGTCCACTCGTTTGTGCATAGCCCTCGTGTATAAGTAAAACATCGTGGGACTTTGCCCTTTTCACATTATCACGCATACACGTAGGGACCAACGGTGTGTCCGGTGCCCTGCAAGAACAGTCATGGCCGCCAATCCAGGCACGACCCCGTCCTGAAGATGACCTCAAGTCACCCCCATCACTAGTAATGTGGGCACCATGCTAGTAGCAGCCTAAGTAATCAATAATGCCCCGTCCCATAAAGGGGTATAGTGGTTGCACATGTTTGGTTGGGACGGTCGACAAATCTTAAATCTAATCCGTCTCTGTAAACAACAATTTCATCAAGACTCGGTACACTACTTCTCCACCAAGTAGTGCCCTAGTTCCTCATCAACTCCCAGGGGCATTAGTGGCACCCACTGGGTTATTTGCAAGTATGTCAGACCACACTTGTTTCTTTCCATGCATAACCCTGACCCATTTTGCGGGTCTTTTGGATCTTTTGCCCCACTTTTCTTCCCACATTGATCATTTGCCCCCCCCCCTGAGGATGACGGGTGGGGCCGGGGCCACTTGCCATTGAGACAGGCATGGGGCCAATCATCCAACCCCAAGTAAAGTGGGGCAATAGATCCAATCCCCCCATTTTGCATAGCCAACTACGATAGCATATTTCTTCAACCAACCAACACAACTCTAAACATAATAGAGTCATGTATAATGCAAGAATCAACGAGGTATGCAACGGAGGCAAGCCTAGCAAGGTTGCCACTCAAGATATATCATGCACTCAATGAAACGATGAAAATGCTTTCATGACATAAAAGGGTGCAACATGGTCAAAGGGCTGCTTGCCTGTCTTAACAAGGTATTCAATCCTCCTGGTCCATCTCCAAGCATTCCATCTACTTCATCAGCTAACGTCGAAAGCAAACACAATAAGCAACACAAGAAGGCAAAACGTAAAAGTGCTCTAAAAATAGGAGTTGGACTTTTCTAGGATACCTCTGGTAATATAACACATGACCAAAGTGGTTTCATTGGGATTGGATCCATCAATATTTCTGAACATTTCAATATGATGGAATCAAACACTACTAGGAAAAGGTCTACTAATGGCGCACCAGTTTTGCCTACTAATGGCGCACTACTGGTGCGCCTTTAGTACCACGCCACTAGTATTTTTTACTAATGGCGCAACACTGGTGCGCCATTAGTATCTGGTATACTAATGGCGCACCACAGGTGCGCCATTAGTATAGGCCATGGTGCGCCATTAGTATGCGTCCCAGGGGGCCATATATACCCAGGTGCTTTGGCATACTAATGGCGCACTATTGTGTGATGCGCCATTAGTAACTTTGGCATACTAATGGCGCACTGTGGGATGATGCACCATTAGTAACCTTTGGCATACTAATGGCGCACTGTGATGTGATGCGCCATTAGTTTGAATATTATGTTTTTTTTTACTTTTCTGATTTTTGCATAGGTTACAAAATGTATTATTGGACAGAATATAGACAGCAGCACACAGCAACAGCAGATTCATCGAATACAATAGAAGATTAATCTCTGAATACAATTCATCTTATTAGTCTCCGAATACAATTCATCATATTAGTCTCCGAATTCAAAAGACCGAACAAAGATAGAACATTATATTACAAGTCTCGAGACCGCGAGTAGCGAGTTTGTCTTCACATTAGAAGTCGATATCGATCATCTAAACTACCATCACATAGAAGAGAGCTGCGGTCATCACGATGAGCATCATCGCAATGAAACTCGTCTTCATCGGGTTCCTCCAACGCTCCCTCCCCTCTCCCGCTAGATAGCGCGCGTATCTAGATTCCGCCTCCGCCCTAGTGGTGTACCCTTTGTAACTGTTACCGCTGAAACGGTGAACCTGTCTCCGACACTCCTCCCAGTCGTCGTAGACTCCGGGAACCTTACCCTTGTAGATGACATACGACGACATCGCTATGCACTAGCCAAATGAAACGTTAGTACCAATTCACAGACAATACATATGAAATATATAAGTATGCAACAAAATGATCGGAAGAGAAAAGCAAGACATTAATAGCATCGATTACATCTAAGTTGAACAACTGTCGAAACCAAAGAGACATACTACAAGTTCATTAAAGTTTAATTACAACATTAGCCAATCGATGTTTCAGAACTAGACACAGCATCACTACTTTCGACTTGACTCAAGGGACCGGAGCGTGGATGAAGCCGCCGTCTATCGTGGGAGTCATGAAATCGCGGGCGTTGTCAGCCTGCATTTGTAGCATTGTGTCTATGTCACTGTTGGACGGTTGATTTCTGAGGTAGAACTGCCCCGAGGTACGAAGGACATCTTGATGGATGATTTCCGCAAACTCCGACTGGATGCGAAAGAATTCTTGTCTGATGTCCGCGTCCTGGATTGCCGACACGCTCGCGGCCCAATCTTTGAGTTTATCTGGTAGCAGAAGGTGATGATGGTCCCGTACGATCGCCCGCATGGGATGGATGGCGTAGTAGGCACCCTTCTGACCGCCAGGCGGCTGCTTGACGCAGCAGAACGTCATATTGTGGGCGAACACGTGCTTGCCGTACTTACGATGAGGCCTGGTGAAGGTGCCTCCAGATTTGGCCGGGGAGAACATCATCAAGAACTTTCTTGACATTTGTGTAGTCTACCTTCGACTGACGGTCCGAGTCGAAATATGTGGCCATGGTATATTTCGGGCTTAGGAGGATGAGTGTGCAATGTGTGTCACTGCACAAAACACGGAATGTTAAAAGAAAAACGATCGAAATCTAAGAATTCATATGTTACGGGGCTGTTGAGGGGACGAGTTACTCGGGAAAGTAAGGCACGAGGAAGTTATCATTATCTCGGTTTGACAGAACGAAACCTTCGAGGTAAGAACTCACGACTTGCCGGTCCCCAGCGCTGCCCAAGATCTTGGCACGCATGTAGAAGGGGTCGACTATCACGATGTCTGGGGTCTTGTCTCTAATGATCCGCATCTCCATACTCAGTGAAAATAGCCGAACGAAGGTGTAGTGCAGCGGATGAAGGTTAAACATAGCGAAGATGTCATCAAACCGCAGGACGATCGTACCCCCGATGGAGTTATCCACAAAGCCCTTGCCCTCTGGCCCCTTGGCCGCGAAAACTGGGTATGCCACATCCTTCTCTATGAGATGTCGCTTCTCCAAAGAAAGAACACTGTCATGCAGACTCCGCATAGCACCGGTTGCAGCATTGAGCATATTAGTCGGTAGCATCGGCCTACCCGCCACATGCACCCTCCTCATTATATCCTCAGGAGAAGGTGGCCCGTCCTGAGCACGGATCGTACTCAGTGCCGGCTGGCTCGCACCCTTGTTACTCTTTCTTTTCCGTGCCTTCTTCTTCTCTTGTAATGGGACCGAGTTCTGCTCACAGACCGCCTTCTTGAGTGTGTTGGGGCTGATCATATTTCGCACCTCGGCTATCTGAGGCTCGGTGAAGTCGGCATCTGGAGGCGTCTCCAGAGAACTGAACGGCAGACGACGCCTGTTGCAACTTGGTTTCTTCGCGGTACGAGCTATATCGCGCATGTTTTTCGTAGGGTTGGGTTCTTGAGGAGGAGGCCCCATGAATTCGCCGTCGTACCCAGGATCGGCAAAGTACTTATCGATGTTGGCAAACGTATCGTCGTCGTTCTCGTCGTCGTAATTCGGATCCTGTGCCATATGCATGTTTGGATCCAGTGCCATAGGGATGTCCGGCACCGTTGCGGCGGTCTTGCCATGGCTTGGCGCCGGCACGACTGGCGGTGTTGTCTTTGGGGTGGTGTCCCCCGCCCCCAAATGAATCTGGCTCTTCGGCCAAAGAAGGGGCCAGCTTAGGCAGGCGCTGAGGGTCATCACATCATCTTCGTTGGCCCCGACGGGTCGAATCGGAGGTAACAACTCGTCGCAGCCTGGCAGCACCCGAACCAGTTGAACCCTATACAAGGTGGGTGGCATCGGAGTACCGTGGAACACGGGGTTGCCCGGTTGAACGATTCTGCCCTTGGCGACATCGACCAACTCATTGTTCACAAAGTGCAGGAGAGTGCACGGAACGTCGGCGGCGCCCTGCGAAAACATGTAGGGCGTCAGGGATGCCCAGTCAAAGGCAAGGAGATGAAGTCCTCGGCCGAGAGGCTTACTTAGTTACCGTGATGATGGCGTCGAGCTTGGCTAATGTCGAGGCACCGCCAATGGCGGGCGTGCAATTGACAGAGGGGCCGCTTGCTGCAGAGGTGCCGGCCGGCGTACACCCGGGTGCATTAAGCTCCAATGCCCGTGCCGGCATCGGAGACACCAATGCCGCCTCCGCCGGAGACACCAATGGCCCCGCCTGCGCGTTCTGCGAGTTGTTGGCCGTGAAGCTGGGAATCGGGGGCGGCCCCTGTTGGCCGCCCGCAATCCACGTCGTCAGCCCCTGAATCAAGGTAGGCATAATGCCGGTGACCGTCGATCTCAGTTGTTGTTGCACTTGCTCTTGGACAAACTCCGGAATCCGCGCCACTTGTGCCTTGAGTTCTTGAACCTCGCGCGACTGGCTTTCCGAGCTGGTCTTTTTCTCCTTTCGCCCACCAGCGTTATAGTATGACGACCATTTTGTGGACAAGCCTTTGTCGGCCACACGACCAGCTGACGACGGCTTACTGATCTTATCCTTTGTTTTCATTACATTCAACGCCCTATTTAGAGTGGTGTCCCAAGGGGTGCTCTGAGTCGACCCCACGCTAAGGAATGTGAACCATTTAGAAACTTGTCTTCATTAATTAGAATGCAACCATATGGAGCTAATTACGCGGGGGTGTATTCCTTACCGGAACAAGCTCAAGCGCCCTGGTCTTCGGATCCGTGGTAAGCTCCTTTGTTTTCGGGTCCTTCTTGTACCAGGCCCTGACAAAGTTCCTAGTCTACTTGTCACCTTATTTATCAAAGAGGGGCGGTAGGCCTTGCTCGGCACGCTCCGCCTCCTCCTTGTCCCATATAGGCTCCGCCACTCTGTAACCGCCGGGACCGAGTGTGTGTTCCCCTAAGTTCAACTCCCGCATTTCTTTCCCCCACTGACTTGATTCGGAGGTTGCGGTGCTCTCGCACTTGATCTTGAAGTCGTTGTAGTCATCTTCGGTGATCGAAGAATTTTTCTCCTTGATCTTCTCATTACTAAAACCTTTGTCAATCATTCTCTTCATCGTGCTTCTCCAAGTAGACAGGGCCGTGCTCATCCTCGTGAGGTCGGCATTGTTCACTTTATTCCCTGTGAGGCGTGTGTTTTCAAATTCAGCGGGGAACTTGTATCGTTCGTGTAGCTTCGTGAAGATGAGGTTGCGCAAATTCCCTCGGTCCTTATGCCTTAGGTTCTCGGAGTTGATCGAGACGGTGCTCCGGAGAATGCACCCGAGCTGAAGCGAGTACCCCTTGACTATTTGTTTGGGCGCCGTTGGATTCCCGTCGGAGACCACTTCAGTAAATTCCTCCTTGACGGTGCGGAGCACGGTCGGGCGCCGGTCCTTCCGTTGCCTCTTCGGTTGGCTGCCATCTGTGCGTGCGCCGCCATCATCAGTGGTGGCATCTTCGGCGGCACCATCAGTGGTGTCATCCCCGACGGCACCATCAGTGGGGTCATCCTCGGTGGCACCATCAGTGTTGTCAGCATCGGTGTCTTTCGCGGCGTCCTCATAGAAGTGAGGTTGTTCCTCCATCTCCTGGGACAGCTCCCAAAATGACTTGCCGCCCGAACCGCCGGTCTCATCGTTGTGGGCCATGTGTCTCTCTAAATAGGAGAAAAAGTTTGGTCAAAAAGTTGGTTATTGTCAAGGAACAAGGTCATGGTATCATCATTTAGGGTTTGTCAACACCGAGGCATCCTAAAAGCTAAGCTTTTATCATTTAGGGTTTTTCGACGCCGAGGCATCCTAAAAGCCTAAGCTTTCATCATTTAGGTTTTTATCGACACCGAGGCACCCTAAAAGCCAAGGTTTTATAATTTATGGTTTGTCGACACCGAGGCATCCTAAAAGCTAAGCTAGGAAGGAGAATTCTAAGTTGGTCCTAATCACTTGGCTCTATTGCCGCATATGGTTTAATGCAGCAAGAATAAAGGGGCAGTTGATCCTACTTAATTAAGTACCAAGATACCCCGGCCCATGCATTAGTCACAAGTACCCCATATGTCATATTTTTAGCAAAGTCATGCTAAAATTCATGGAAAATTTCAGCAAGACCTTTGCTGAAAATATGACATATGGAGTACCCGAATTTGCCGAAACGGAAGTTAATCGACATTCCAGCAAACTCAAGGGCCTCTCGGGGTACCTGCAAAAAACACGACACGATGGTCGGAGAAAAAACCCAACAAAAATCTGGATGGAGTGCATCCGGCTTTCAACTGCACTTTAGACTATTCAAATTCCAGTTTGCATAGGCTTGAGCATATCATTTCAAATAGCATATCATTTCAAATAGCTTCATAAAGACAAGCACCAACATTGTATAAGAGAAAATATAAGCAGCATTATCTGAAATAAGAGTGTATCAGTGTGGCAGCACAATTATCTGAAATTTAACATACAAAACCAGATCATGAAACTGCTTCACCTAAATCCATATGTTACAAATTATCTATCTATTTAAATAATCTAGCACTGCCAAATCATTTTTAATTTGGGTCACAAGCTGACAAGGAGCTTCACAAATGCTATGCCATCTACCAACACTGTATCTATCTTCTATCTACCTATCTATGTTTCTAGCTGACAAGGAGCTTCACTAGCTGACAAGTCAATTTAATTAGTTAAATCTAAAATGACAAACACTTGATCTCTGGGAATTAAACTGAATCAAGCTCTTTAGTTCTCACATCTCCCTTGAGTTCACAGGAGAAGGCAGAAAGTTTCAGACTACTCCCTTGAGTTCTCACATCTCTCTCACACAGGTTGAATTCCTCGAGCCAATCAGCTTCTGCTAATGCAGGTTGACATGGTAAAAACCTTGACAGCAAGAGTACAGTATACAAACTGCAGGAGAAACATGGTAGCACGACAGAAGGGTACCACCTACTACTGTAAACTATAGCATGATCGATGCAAAGAAACTTTTGTGTGTGTGTGTGTGTGTGTTTCTGGAACGGCAGGAGAAACTTACTAGTTCACTGTGACACTACAAGCAGAGGACAGTAACATGAGCTTTACACCTCTGACATACTGCCACAGTTGCAATACAACTCCAAAACTAAGGCCTTGTTTGGACAAAACAGTGAAATTGCACTACATCTAAAATGCACTACAGCAGCACTGTAACCAAAAAGCTGAGACCTTGTGTACATAGGATCAGGATGCAGTGAAGAATTTAACCAACACCCCCAGCTGGGCATTAGCTAATGCCTGCTACAACTTTCTGCAGCAATATGGTTAAATTAAGTATGCCAGCACACTACCCTGTTAAGTTCTCCAAGTCTCTATACAACATGTACAAGACCGGCAACATGTAGTAATCCAGGCTGCACATATATATTTGGCTTCATCGACACTGTGAGTAAACTGAATTTTCTGACGCTGATGATGCGACACGGGGAAACACACAGTTAAATGACACATATGCATCATGTATGATCCCCTTGATTTTTAGGAATTTACTAAGCCGTACCGTTGCGGCATAAACTGAAGAGAGAATTCGGCGATAAATAATACTAGACTTTTGGGAAATTTACATAGACTGATTTCACCGTTAGAGCGTAAGTGCCATCTGAAAGAAAATTATCGTTCATGTACCATCACTCATCGTTTTCTTTTCTGGTGAACTTAGTAGTTTTATTGCTTGTATAAGTTTGTTATTATTGTCAGCCAGACGATAATTCATAGCGGAGCCCGATTTCATCAGCTCCGAAGAACAGTTAAATTGAAAAAGAATATTAAAAAATATCTGAATTTTTTTAACACCAACGAAGCTCAAATCTTCTAGGTGCTTCAGGAGTTATGTAAAAAATATTAAGAGCTCAAAAATGTCTAAAGTTGCTCTAAGTTTTCCAGGCTCTTCTTTTTTTGTATATACACTAGGCTCCTCCAATGTCATCTCACCATGAAAATTTACATGTACCAACAAAATTTGAGATTTGTACTATTTGCCAAGCACAACCATTTTCTCCTAATTCCTAATGTAACAGACAGTTTAGTAGGAGCAAGGGTGGAGAGGAGACACCAACCAGCTCTAGCGTCGAAGAGGTGGGGGCGGCGGTGGTGTCGACGAGGCGGCAGCGGCGGTGGTGTCGAGGGCGCTGGCGTCGAAGAGGTGCGGGCGGCGGCGGTTTCCAACAGGCCTCGCGCGCAACGAGGTCGAGGTCGGAGCAATAGGCAGGGCCGGTGGCGATGGTGACGATGGCGCGGCGACGACGGGCTCAGGAGGGCGGCTAGGGTTCGTGGGGAGGGCAGGGGAGCGACGGGGCGGCGAGCGTGTGAGGTGGAGGGGGCGGCAGTGGAGGCCGGGGCGACGGCGCAGTAGAGGCCGAGGAGTGGACGGGGCGGCGGCGGACCGGAGGCGGCGGAGCAAAGGCGGGATCTGTCGCAGTGGGGGGGGGAGGGGATATGGCGCAGAGAGGGAGATGAGGGATCAAGTTGAGTGGGGGAGGCTTACTAATGGCGCACCTCCCCTGGTGCGCCACAAGTACATCTATACTAATAGCGCACCTCCCCCCTGGTGCACCATTAGTATTTTTTTTCTGTTCGGGCCCACAGGTTATCTACCACCAGACTCCATCTACATCAAACCCCATGTACTAGACTGACTGGTCAGCACGCAGCACACCCACTGGGAGGTCCTGGGTTCGATTCCCAGGCTCCCCAATTTTTGTTTTTATGCATTTAAAATGATGTTTGATACTTATTTGTGTTTAAATATGTTCAAACTTGTTTAAATCATAACAGTAATATTTTTTTATAAAACAGTAATAATTTTATTTAAAATATCATCAAATTTGTTATTTGAAAATATTTATGAATATGAAAAATATCATCAAATTTATTATTTGAAAATATCATGAGTTCATGGGTCGGCGGCGGCGGCCGGTGGAGCGGGGGAGGGTGCGGTGGGTCATCGGCGGCGGTGGAGTAGGGGAGGGTGCGGGGGGTCGGCGGCGGCGGCCAGTGGAGCGGGGGGTGCTCGGCAGCGAGGGGGACCGGATCTGGCGAGGTGGGATAGCGATCGAGATGGAGGGGGATCAAGATCGAGTGTCCATGAAATTTAAAAACATTCAAGAGTTCAAAAAGTGCCCATGAAATACAATCGAGAAATGAAGGCCACGATTTAAATACAATCGATCTTAGCTAGCTATCTGTTCACAATCTTCTTGCCCTTCTTTTTCGCAAATGGAGTTCTTCTGTGGAACGGACGTCCTTTAGGTAGGGTGGTCCTGCTTCTTCTTGTGTTGTATGCTACTACTTCATCATCGTCGTCATGTTTGATCTTCGGGTCGCCGTACTTGTCGAAGTCTTGCTCGTTGGCTACTCCATCCATTCCGATGATCTTACTTTTGCCTCTCCTCACGACAACACGACTGGGCTTTGACGGGTCGGTAATGAAGAAGCATTGGTTAACTTGGGAAGCCAGTACCCATGGCTCATTTTTCGCGGTGACGTTTGCGCCCGTGGTCTTGGATTTGGCTTCGGGTATAACCATGGTGGTGAAATAGCGGTCTTCTTTTAGGACGCTCTTGGCCCATCTGACATGGAACATCGGGGCCTTCTCTCCAGCGTAGCTCAGCTCCCAGATCTCCTCGATCCTTCCGTACTATTTGTCCTTGTCGTTACCGGTGTAGGATTCCATCGTTACCCCGGAGTTCTGATAACCATCGCTCTTCATGTCCTTGGCCTCGGTGTAGAATGTGTAGCCGTTGATATCGTACGCCTCATAGGTCATCAGGTTGTGCTCGGCGCCCTGTGACAAGGCGAATATGAGTTTTTCATCCGCGGAAGAATCCTCATGTAAAGGGTATGACAGAAGCTTCTGCTTGAACCAACGCATGAAACATGAGTTGTGCTCTTTGATTATATCTCTGTCCGTCCTCTGTTGGCCTCAGTCATTGTACGTCTTCTTGATAAAGGTTTTGTGCTCTACCACCCAAGGATCGACCACGTCTATGTGTTGTAGCGCGACTAGGTTTGCTCTTTCAAAGTCGGCGAGTCGACCCACGAAGTCGACATGCATTTCGCGGCGACCATCGCGGTGACCCCATCCAGCGAGCCTGCCGAGGTGCCTGTTGTCGGGCAGACCAACGGGGTTCTTGATGCCTAGATAATTCGTGCAGTAGGAGATGCACTCTTCGGTCCGAAAGCCCCTGGCTATGCTTCCCTCTGGACGTGACATGTTGCGAACGTATCCTTTGATGACACCATTCATCCTTTCGAACGGCATCATGCTGTGCAGGAACGCCGGCCCGAGTTGGATGATATCCTCCACGATATGGTCCAGCAGATGCACCATAATGTCGAAGAATGCGGGCGGGAAGTACATCTCAAGCTCGCATAGTATCACCACGATCTCTTCCTGTAGCCTTCTGAGTTGCCTCACGCCAACCGACTTCCGAGAGATGACATCGAAAAAGTTGCATAGGCCGAATAGCGTTTCACGGACGTGCGCGTCCATGACCCCACGGATTGCAACTGGAAGTATCTACGTTATCAGCACGTGACAGTCGTGAGACTTCATCCCACTGAACTTCTGCTTCGCTGGGTCTAGGTATCTGCTTATTTTCCCCGCGTAACCGTAAGGAAATTTTACTCCTACGAGGCAGGTGAAAAACTGCTCGATCTCCTCATGGCTTAGAGTGAAGCACGCGGGAGGGTTGTCATTTCCGGTCTTCTTGGCCTTTTTGCCTTTGCGACGACTTTCTGTGTCCTGATTCGCCTCATCATCATCATCACTAGCGTGAAGCTCCTCCCTGATGCCCATAGATTTCAAGTCTGCCCTTGCTTTCGGCCCATCTTTGGTCCTCTCTGGCATGTTGAGCAGGTTACCAAGCAGACTCTCGCACACGTTCTTCGTGATATGCATGACATCAAGGCTGTGAGGCACACGGTGGATCTTCCAGTACGGGAAGTCCCAGAAAACAGACCTCGTTTTCCATACCTTCAGCAGCGGCTCTGGCGCCTTTCGCTTCTTTCCTGGCTCTGGCGCCTTTTGCTTCTTTCCCGGTAGTGGGCAATCTTTCCAATTTTTCAACAGCTCATCTATTTCCCCGCCGCTCCTCGTACGCGGGCGTCTTCGGGGTTCGGTTTCACCATCGAACAGATCCTTGCGTTTTCTCCATAGGTCATCGTCGCGAAGCCACCTTCGATGTCCCATGAACACGGTTTTCGAAGACACGGGATCTCTATCTAACTGGTGATACGTTGTGTCATCCATGCACCTGACGCATCCAGAAAATCTGTGGACCACCTACCCACGACATATCCGTAACCGAGATAGTCGTGCACCGTCGTGAGCAGTGCGGCTCTCATAGGGAATATTCTTTCTCTGCGGCGTCCCACGTATTGGCTGGCGTTTTCCACAGCGTGTCTAGCTCCTCTTTCAGCAGCCCCAGATACAGATTGATGTCGTTCCCTTGTTGTTTTGGTCCTTCAATTAGCATACTCATGTGAATGTACTTCCTCTTCATGCACAACCAGGGGGAAGGTTGTACATCCACACAAACACAGGCCAGGTCCTATGTCTGCTTCTCTGGCTGCCAAACGGATTGACTCCATCGGTGCTCGCGCCCAGCACGATGTTCCTTGGATCGTTCCCAAATTTTGCGTCTTCGAAGTTCAACGCTTGCCACTGGCTCGCATCCTTAGGGTGACTCAGCATCTTGTCTTTTTTATTTATCTCCGGATCATTTGCGTCATTTTCTCGCTTCTTCTCCTCCCTATCCGCGTGCCAACGCAGGAGCTTTGCTACCTTAGGGTCCGCGAAATACCGCTGCAGACGAGGAGTGATCGGAAAGTACCACACCACTTTTCGAGGAGCATTCTTCCTCTTCTTGTATCGAGTGATGCCGAACACCGGACATATGGTAGACTCCGCGTGCTCGTCCCGATAAATGATGCAATTGTTCATGCACACATGGTATTTCACGTGCGGTAAATCCAGAGGACACATGATTTTCGTCGCCTCCTCGAAACTGGTCGGGCACTTGTTCCCCTTTGGAAGACGTTCGTGCCAGAATGACATGTTCTCGTCAAAGCATGCATCGGTCATTTTGTGTTTTACCTTCATCTCAAGAGCCATGAGCGTTACTTTCTGGCGGGTATCCTCGGTCCTGCATCCTTCATACAATGGAGTAACCGTGTCTATCTCCAGTTGATCCATCTTGGCTTTCTCTCGGGCGGCAGCTCTTGCGTTATCCGTCTGCTTGAGAAGCAGCTCTTGAATATGAGGGTCCTGCACCCAGCCCATCGATGGTCCAGCATCGTCTGCTCCGCCGGCATGATCATCTTCATGATCATGCCCGTCGTCTGCTCCGGCATCTTCCTCATCATCATGTCCTGCATCTTCTACATGATGACTGTGTACAGCATCACCGTCGTGATCATGTCCTGGAGATCCTTCGTCTTCTCGCCCGCCCGAGCCGCGGTGGTTGTCTTGCTGCCCTTCCTCATTTCTTGCCCGGCCCCCATGGATGACTTCGTATTCATCTTAATCACCTTGCCACCGATAGCCATCCATGAAACCACGCAAGAGCAGGTGGTCCCGCACCTGCCCGGAATCCGGGTCCGCAATAAGGCTCTTCAGCTTGCATCTCCGACACGGACATCTTATCTCCATCTCGTTCTTTCGAAGCATCTCAGCCTTCGCGGAGTTCAAAAACCTATTCACGATGCCTTCGGTCATCGTGCGGACCATGGTCGCCTGCGGGGTGGAGCAAAACGATATTTTAGAACCAAGAAAAAATTTGGCATGACTTTCCCTAAAAATAGGACCAAAAAAATGCATAATGCCAAAATTCTCACCGAAACAGAAATGAACCAACATTCCGGTAAAATATTGGCAACTATCGCATTTCAAATACCGGTACCTGCAAACACAAACATATATGCAACACCACAAACATATGCAACACCACGAACATACATAGATCTAGCTAGGCCATAAAGAGTGCATGTGCACATTGTTGGAGGGAGAACAACATAAAGATAGCTTCCCCCCTTACTTACCTATCAAAAAAGGTAATTTAACCACTTAATTTGGATGAATCTATGGTGGAAATGAGGTGACAAAGAGGAGGCAGCCGAGACAAGCTTTGGAGGAGGAGGTGGAGAGAATGAAGTGGGGAGAAAGTGAGTGGGTAGGAGTGGCTGTCCAAAATATCTTGTTGGTCCTAGGTTACTAATGACGCACCATCTCCAAATGCGCCATTAGTTACCCAGGTTACTAATGGTGCACCTGCTGGTGGTGCGCCATTAGTAGTTTTGAGAAAAAAAAATACTAATGGCGCACTGTGGGATAGTGCGCCATTACTAGTTTAAACTAGTAATGGCGCACTATGGCATGGTGCGCCATTAGTAGTTTTGCAAAAAAAGAATAAAAAAGAATAAAAAAATAATAATAAAATAATAGTAGTGGCGCACTCTATGGCTGGTGCGCCATTACTAGTTACAACTAGTAATGGCGCACTGTGCCTCGATGCGCCATTAGTATGTTTGGAAAAAAAATTGCTACTAGTGGCGCACCATGAGCCTGGTGCGCCATTAGTGTATTCCACACTAATGGCGCACCTGCACATGGTGCGCCACTGCTATATATTAGTGGCGCACCACATGTGAGGTGCGCCATTAGTATCCATCCCATCTATAGCCCTTTTCCTAGTACTGAAGGGATTTTTGGATTTTCAAGAAGTGTAGAGAATAATTATTTTGAAAAATGAGAAAAATCACCATTTAACAAGGAATGATTTTAGAAGTATCTAGGACTTGGTTTCACTAGATTTGGAGTTCAAATGATTTTCTTATGAATTTGCAAAGTTGGCAATACATAGAGAAATGGACCAATATTTCACGTGGCATGGAAATAACTGGTAAAAATGTTCATAAATTAGGTTAGGATGTTAGAAGTGCCTAGAAATTTTAATCAATGGATTTGGATCAACTATAAGATCAATGTGATTTTCTAAAGTTCATCACAGAAATGGAAAAATAGCATTTTTTTAATATTTGGGAAGAAAATGTTTATGGAAAAATGTGCAAATAGCACCATATGATAGATCATGATTTATGGAGTCACTACAAATTTGAATCACAAAATTTTGAGTTAAAATGATTTGTTTAAGGATTTTACAAGTTTACAGAGAAAGAAAAACTAGAGGGAAAGGGTTTTACCCATACCATGCGCGCAGGGTGGGAGATAGCAGGGGGCCGGCCCAGCGGCTCAGGTGCGCGGGCAACAGGGGCGACGTCGAAGGTGCCCACACGTAGTGCGCCTTCACTGCAAGGACGCGGGAGCGGGTGAACCCGTCTCCACTTGCCAGCGTGGCCCGGTGGCTGTGCCACTGACGAGCGGGGCCTGCCTGCAGGGCCTTCGTCTTCGTCTTCCTCCCGCACGCTCACCTGGCCGAGGGAGCAGAGGACACCGACGGCGACTGCCGGCGCTACGAAGCACCTCCAGCGACGCTCTGGCTATGGATTAGCTCGGCGAAGAACACCGCATCCACTCATGTATGCCACGGCAGCCAGGGATGGTCGAGTTGATGGCGGCTTGGTCGCCGACGGAGGGTGGCGTCGGCGATATTGGGCACGGCGCTATGGTCCGCCCTTGGATGAGAGGAAGAGCATGGGAGGTCCATCTTGCTCAGGGGAGTCTGTCGGTGGAGAGAGGAGAGGGAGAAGAGCTCGGGCTTTGCTAAATTTGAGGGGAGGGCGGCGGCTCGGCTCTGGCCATGGAGGTAAATTGAGGGCGCGGGAAGAGGTGTGGGTTGGTCCAGGGGATCGCCGGGAAGGAGAAAGAGCAAAGGGGCTCTAGAGGGAGGCCTGGGGCTGCCCTATATAGAGAGGCCACGACTCACCGTGGACGCGGCCTACGGGCGCCCGCGGAAATGGCCGGGGTGGCCATGGGAGGAGGCTCGGGGCTATCTGCTGTGTGCGTGGGGGTGGTCCAAGTCGAGGGAGAAGTAGAAAGAGGACGGGGAGGTGCCAGAGGTTTCACGCGTGCAAAGGCGCTCACTAGAGCTCGTGGGCGGCCGTCGCTCATGCGAGGGAGGCGATAGGAGGGAGAAGGAGGAGGGGGCGGACCGCGTAGCGTGTCGTGGACGTCGAGGCAACCTCGACGGACACGCTTGCTCTGCCCAATGCTGTCTGGTTGCCTCGGGAGGTCTGAGCTACAGTGTCATGTGCACTGTAGCGCGCTCCAGAGCGCGACTTTGGCCGGCATGGGCATGTCGTTTGCGCCGTGGATGTGTCCTCTAGTGTCTAACAGCCCTAGGGGGTAGTAAACAAGATGGGCATGGCACTGGATGTCCTAATCATCCACTGGGAGAGGAGAGAGGTTGAGTGAGAGAGAGAAAGTAGGCTGTCCAGAGGAGTAAAGTGAGGTTTTTACCCCTCAATCAGTCCATGGGAGAGTTACTGGAGTTAGAAGGGGTCTAGGAGATGCTGTGGTAAAAAGCATAGCTCATGGAGAACAAGGAAAGAGGTGAAAATAGCAGTTTTGGAAAATCACGAGAAGGTGTTTGAAGGTGTTTTGGGAAAGAAGATTGAGTCCAAATGACATGAGACTTAACATGATCAAATGGAATATAGAAATAGGGTGGTCCACCAAGTTTGAGCTCATTTGAAGAAAGTTGCCAATGTAACTTTGGTAAACCCTAGAAATCAAGAAAATGGCTTTTCCAAGATTTAGCCAGGCAAATCATCCCTCCTTGATGTACCACTTGGTGTAGTGTCATCATTTGGGGTTGTGAGCATGTCCATGAAATTTGAGGTCACAAGTAAAAAAGTTGGCAATGTAGAGTAGTTGAAATTTGGATCTAGTCAGAAAGGGTTTTGGGGAACTTTGATCAAGATATCCTTCCCCAAAACTTGTGCCATCTGGTTTAGATGCATTATCACATCATTGGAGAATGTGCACCAAGTTTCAGAGCATTTGAACATGTTTGGCAATGTAAAGTTGCTCAAACTTCAAAATGGACAAAAATGGTTTTGAGGGGGTTTGATGATGTTTGCTTGATCTTCAAGGCATGAGGCTCTGCAAGATAATCAAATATGTCATAACTGACATGCTAGAATTTTCTTGGAATAAATAAATAATTTTTTTTTATAAATATTTCAAAAGCTTGAAATATCCAGAAAGGCTTTTTGAAGGATTTGGCCAATATTTTGAACATGACCATGTGTTGAAACTCTTATATATGGACAATATATGTCCTATGAGTTTCCCTAAATTTTTACAAATATTTTTGAGACAGATAAATAATTTTAACCTATTAAAGACCATTTCTGGCCTAAAGAAAAAGATTTTAAATAAAATAGGAAAAAAACTTTTAAAATTATACTTTTGTGGTTTAAGGGAGCCCTATACCTAATAGGAGTCAAAAGTACATTTTGAAAGATTTTTCACACCCCAAATCAAGTAGTTGCAGAACAAACCTCAATTCAGGGGTTTTTGGAAAAACTAATTTTTAGAAAATAATTTTTGGCCAAAATATTTTTAAGAAAATACTATACTGTTCTATACACATGGCATGATCATTGGGAAAAGATTTTGGATCAAGGAGATGAAGTATAAGAGTTGGATGATTTATTTGATTTTTAGAGAACTTGGAAACACCAATAGAAAGCCAATCAAGCATAGTCCAAATCACTCAAAAGTTTTTTTCAAACCATATTTTAGCATAATTATTAGCTTAAGTGTGATGGCATGAAAATCAGGGTGTGACAGACCTACCCCCCTTCCAAGAATCTCGTCCCCGAGATTCCCAGACTAGGCGTGGAAAGGAATACGAAAACATGGATCTGGGGTAGTCTTCACTTCTTCATGTTGCTTCTGCTTTCGAGTGGTGCTACTTTGAACCTTGGAGTACTTGATGGTATGGCTTCGTGCATGACGTTCTTCTTGATCCCGGTTGCCAAGGTATTTCTCACGTAGGTCAGGTTGGGCTAGACATCGATGGCTCGGTGATTGATGTCCTCGCAGAGATCGGGTTAGTTAGGAAGTTGGAAATGTTTCTAGAGTGGTGTCGTGTGGAAAAACATTGTGCACAGTGGGTGACTCAGGTGGTAACTCCACCTGGTAGCCGTCTAGTCTTGCAGTGATCTTGGAGAGGGCCGATAAATCTTGGTGTGAGTTCTCTTGATATGGGAATCCTTGGTTCCTTCGAGGGGAGTGGTTTGCAGACACACCTGGTCTTCGACACGGAAGTTTATTTCTTGACGATGGTGGTTGGTGTAGTTCTACCTTCTTGACATGGTGGTATTCAAATGTCTTCTAACCAGCTAAACGACTCTGCTTCCGTATTTGGGTAGACAAGTATGTCACCAAATAATGTTGACAACTATCTTGTCCAAGTTCTTCATGAAGTCTATGGGGTACACAAAGTAGGGTGGGGTATTGGTGTTGGTCTCGGTTGAGTATTGGCAAGGGTCTTCTTCACCTAGAGCCAAAACCTGTGTTCACGATCCGCCCTGTGACGCCCGAGACCGACGTCCCAGAAGATTCCAGAAGGTTCCAGAAGATTCCAGATGTTCCGGGTTGCCCGTGTGTTTCTTTTGCTTGTGTTATTTATTTTTTTTGCATTGCATCATGTCATCATGCCATCATCTCATTAATTTTTGCAACCAAATAATTCGTGTGGACCTTCGGTCCATTTAAATCGAGGGAAGGTGACTTCTCTTTATAACATATAAAAGTCTCTCATTATTTTAGGGAGCTATATTTATTAATTATTCCATTGCTTCGGAATCACCGTAACACACTTGCATAATTCCCCATTGTCTTTTCACTTCAAGTTTCACCTTTAAAACCTTCCCTGTATTTCTTTTCCCTTTTATCGAGACTCCTCCTAAAATCTAGACTTCTTTTGAACTCCTTTAAGGCAAACTAATTATTTTAGTTTGTTTTTCCCTTTTGTTGTTGGAACTATTTTTGTGGGGTCGGAAGTATTCCATAAAGCCTTTCAAAATTGTTCCATTTTTTTTCCTTGTTCGTGGCCTCCTTTCTTTATTTTTTTTAGCTCTCTCTCTCTCTATTTCTTTTACTGCTAAAATTAGAGAAAGGCTAGGCTGCAGGGCCAGCCGCACCTGCTCTTCTTCCCTTCCAGCTTGGCCCATCAGCCCCCTCTCCTTCCCTGGCCCAAACCTCCCTCCTGGCCATCCAGGCCTCTCCTCCAGCCGGCCCCCTTAGGCCCATCTGGCCAGGCCCTTTCGCTTGCTAAACCTAGCGGCGACACACCGTTTCCCTTCGTTCCTTCCAGCCGCCGCCACCCCTCGTCCCGCATCCCCAGCTCCCGAGCCCCATCTCTTCTGCGCCCGCTCCTTCTCCCCGCGCAGCGCCTCGTGGCCGCCCCTTCCTCCTCGCAGACCGTCGCCTCCGCACGCCGCGGCCAGGCCCCAGCGCCGGCCTTCTTCCCTACCTCGCCATGGCGCCTCTGCGGCTCCCTCTACCCTGCACCGCGAGCGCGCCTCCACCCGAGCGACTCCAGGCCCGCGGCCTCCCCACCGTGGTCGCCCCGAGCGCCTCCCTCCTCAGCTTCGGCCGGGCCGGCCCTCAGGTGCCAGGGCGCCGCCTCGCCCTCTCCTCGCCAGCGACGACCAGCCTCGCCTCCATGCCGTGCCGCCCCGCATCGCCAAGGGGATCCCCTCCTCCTCTCCAGAAGCCCGCGCCGCCGAGCCTCTTCTCGCCTCGCCGCGGCGCCCCTCCATCTCCAGCAGAGCGGCAGCCGGCCACCAAGCTCCTCCCTCCTCCAGGCTTTCCTCCCGTGCAGGCCTCCTCTGCGCCTCGCCGCTAGGCTACCAGCGCCGGCCAGGCCGAGCCCTCCTCTTGCCGTTCCTCCGTTCCTCGCCGCGGGAGTCCTGCTCCGATGGCGCCCAAGGTCTGCAGCCCCGTCGTCCAGGGCCGGAGCCCCCTCGCGCGGCCAAGAGGCCCGTGGCCCCGGCGCCTTCTGCCCGCCGGCCAGCACAGCAGCACCGCTTCTTCCCGTGCAGCCCCGCAGCCGTCTCCCTCCGTCCAGCGTGCAAGATCCCGCGGCCCCTGCCTCGCCGTGTTGCCGCTGTTGTTTCTCTTTTGTGTGTTGTTTTTGCTGTAATTTTGGACAGATGAACCGTGTACGAGACCGAGACGACCAAGTACCTCGACGAACCGATCATCTACGGAAAAACAAGCTCGTGAACACCTCCGGGAACAAGTACCGCGACCGACTCGTCAAGTACCTCTTCGGATGCGCCAAGTACCTCTACTTCCACTACCGTCGCAAACGGGAACCCCCAAGTACCACTACGAACGCCGACGCGACAAGTACCTCGACATCGACGACCCGAACGACTACCGTCGCCGTGTACCACTACCGTCGCCCGGAAACGAGGTTTTCGCCAAGTACCACGACACCCCGTGAACGACTACTTCCTCTCCGTTAACGTGTTCCCCGACTCGCGGAACGACTTCTTCCACTACGACTCGAACCGCCCCGAAACGCACGCTTCGAAGGTATAACCCCGAGACGTGACCCGTGTGATGTATGCTTGTTGTGTTGTATGAAATGTTTCCCGTGTGTGCTCCGTGCCCGTTTCGTCCGTTGTCTTGTTCCTCAGTTGCCTCGTCACCGACTCGTGGGAACCCGGCAACGGGATCACCCACTTTCATCTTGTTCGCTTGCTCACGTCGATTCTATCTTTTGCACCGGTCTCTTAACGAGATACCGGAACCGATATGATGCGTTGCCTCATTTCGGATCGTTGCCGTGGCACCCTTTCATTCCACCACGGTGACAAATGCTTCATACCTCTTTTAAGTCAACCTTTTAAAATTGCATTAAACTTGATCATGTCATCCGCATCATGTTAACACATTAATATGTGTGAATTGTTGTTGCTTATAATTATTAAACATGCTTATGGGGATTTTCCGGATATGTTGTTGTTATTCTCCGGCCTCATTTAAATTGCCTAGTTAGCGTAGTTTCTTTATGCTTCACCTCTTGCCTTGCTAAAAACATTTAATCTTGTCTTGTAAATAACAAGAGTCAACTAAATGAATAACATGTGGTGTTTCGTCAATATGCAACTCGTTGCATATTGATCTCCACTTAACTTGTAGTATTTGTTTGTGCACTTTGCCATGCCTTGCATATTTAAACCGGACATGCATCATACTTGGATGTGCATCGTATGCCATGTTTATTCTTGTGTGTTTACCGTGTTGTTTGCTTCTTTCCGGTTGCTTCTTTTGTTAGCTTCGGTTTCTTTCCGGAGTTGTGAGGATCCGCTCGACTGTTGCTCCGTCTTCTTCTTGGATCCGTTCTTCTCCCTTGTGGAATCCCAGGCAAGATGACCGAACCCGGATACCATTACTATTTTTGCCTCTTGCTAGAGTATCGCTCTGTAGTATTTGCCTCGATGCCCATGTCTTTCCTGTCAGCCTCCTACTTGTAACCATTGCCATGTTTAACCACCCTACCTACGCAAACCGTTGCTTGGCTATACGTAGGCTTGCTCAGCCCCTCTTATAGCATTGTTAGTTGCAGGTGAAGATTGAAGATGCTTGCTTCATGTTGAAGTTTGGTTGGGTTATATCACACTATATAAATGCTTAAAATGAAATCATCTATATACTGGCAAGGGTGGAAGGCTAAGCCTTTTGCTTGGTGTTTTGTTCCACTCATGCCGTTAGGAACCGTATAAACCGGTGTTATGTTCCTTGATTATGCGTTCCTAACACGGTTGGGGTGTATGGGACCCCCTTGATAAACCGCTAAGTGCTAAGTCTTTTCCAGCAAGTCCCAACATTGGTACTATTTGCCTAATAACAAACTAATAAAACTTACATAAGGGCCTTGCAAACCCTCTTTCTTAATTCTACATAGCAGGGGGGGCCAGTGCTGATGGTGTTGGTCCCAAACTAGAGTCACTTGCGGTACCACCCAGTTATCTGGGGTCTTTGGTACTGTACGTAGCGCTCATCCGGTCGTGGCCTGAGACGAGATACGCGCGGCTACTATCAAGGTGACGGCACGCCGGGAGGATTTGCTGGATTAGCCTTACCTTAGTTCGGTTTAACTTGAGCACGGGATTCCGAGAATACTCGGGTCTTCCCAACTATGGAGTTGCGACTCCGCGGATCGTGGGCTTGTGATGGGCCAAGTTGGAACACCCCTGCAGGGTTTGAACTTTCGAAAGCCGTGCCCGCGGTTATGTGGCAGATGGGAGCTTGTTAATTTCGGTTGTAGATAACTTGACACAATGTTTCTAATACACTACCAGCGTGTGTACCGTGACTGTCAATTTCCGAATAGGGATTCGGGAGTTGAACACGGTGGGGTTATGTTTGATCGGCTTTAGTTAGGATCACTTCGTGATCATCTTTCGACCGATGCACTTCTCTTCTCGCTCTCTTTTACGTAAGTTAGTGCTAGTTGCTGCTGCAGACTCTTGTTTGTTCCTTCACCTCTCGTTCTTTCTTCAGCCTTATCCTCACCCAAGGCTTAAATAGTCTTGTTACCCGGGAACGGGATTGCTGAGTCCTCTGTGGCTCACAGTTACTTCACCACACCAAATGCAGGTTCAGCCGAGTTTGATGCAGGAGATGGTTCAGGTTCTTCACCAGGAGCTCGTTGAAGAGTGTGGCCGTTTGCTTGTGACGTTTCGATGTTCAGTAGTGGTTTCTACTAGGATTCGATCTTGACCTGTGGCTTTTGTTGTTTTGGTATCTTTCTTTTGGTTCTTACCCGTAGTCGGGCTGTGATGTTCTGAATGATGAATTGCTTATGTATTGTATTGTGTGAAGTGGCGAGTGTAAGCCAACTATCTTCTTTTGCAATTTAATCCCTCCTTTACATGAGTCATGCAAAGATACCAAACTTGAGATCATTCTAGGATGGGCTTATACCTTTAAGTCGTGCCTCGACACGTAGGAGGTATAGTCCCATCCTGGGCATTACAAGTTGGTATTCAGAGCCTTCTCCGACCTAGAAGCCCCCACTGATTGATCGAATCGTTGACGGTTGAGTCTAGGCACACACTGAAAATGTTTTGAGTCCTATATATATATCGGAGAGTAGGATTTCTTTGCTTCTCATCCCTTTTCTCTCTGGTGAGGACTCCTGACGTCTACTCTTACCTCTTCTATTTTCAAAAATTGCACCAAATTTTTTTTAGGATCCCGCGAGTATTCTGGGATTGTTTCGATGTTCTTGTGACAAGGATATTGTTCCCGATGCCTCCTGTTACCGAGGAGTTGAGCTTCGGGGTATCATTGTAACAAGCATATCGCGGCAGTACTAAATACTTAAGACGGCCGACATCGAAAATCTCTCCTATACGGCCAGTGGCAAGATAACCCCGACATCACCCAGTACTGGGGAGGTAGTTCGAGAGTATTGCCATAGCTTGTTATAGTGGATGCTTTTCGAAGGTCCGAGGTAAACAGTTTCCGAGAAAGACTGGTTATGTGTTGAAGGATGGATACACCTGGATGTAGGTTTAGAGTTGATTGCGCGGTGCTTCCCGTGTATCCCCAACACCTGATTGCATAACTGGAAACTTTCGGAAATCTATAGGTGGGTTCATCTAGTAGTTCTAGGCATTCTTCCAACGAATGCACGATATGAAGTTTGGGGTTCTACATTGAGTGAAGTGGTTTTATGGACTTGTTCTGATCGGGAGTTGCATCTTAAAGGGTCCTTGGCTATGCTGATCCGGGGATTGCAAAACCCTTTTGTAACACGTTCCATGAGCTTTCAGCACGAAGATGTCGAACGAAGCTTCTATCTTGTATTTGTTCTTCTGCACCTTGTTCCTTTTTATTTATCTTTTGTTCTCCAAGTGGCCTCTCGTCAAGCTGATGTACCTACGGAATTCATTCGTTCAATCCTCTGTTCGGATGATGTTGTGAAGATTAGGCTGTTGCATATCTACCCCTTTGTTCTTATTTTGATTCTGGTATTCGAGTTGCTTCGATGTCAAATGTTGATTCCATACCTTTCCTAATCGGTGTTCTCATATTTCTATGGGAGTGCTAGTCCCTCTTAATCATCGAGATCTTCATGTTAATCCTTTTCAACCGGTGTGCCTTCTCTTCAAGTTATTCCATACGGACGCCGTTGAGAAATCTGACGATTGTCTGTTTCATTCATCCCAAGTTGTCTTTGTTTTCCCCACCCTCCCTCCCTTCTTCTTCTTGGAGCAAGAAATTCTCAAACGAAGTATCCATTTTATTCATGTGATGTTTCTTCATTCTTTTCCTTCAATGTTCTTATCCGGTGTTTGATCGTGAAGATGTTCAAGAGCTTCAAGTTCATCATTCTTTTGTTCTCTAATTCTGCCGGTGGATGTAATTCAAGATTTGGTGTTGATCTTATCCTTTTCCTCTTTTCACAATGCTTCTTATTCCGGTGCACCAATTAATCTTTCTCCTCTTGCTATTCATATCCGGAGTGCTGAAGATTCATAATTCCATTCTTATTCCGTTCAAGCTAGTTTGAGCATTGTTATCTTACTCAAGCCTTTTAATTCAACCGGTGCAATATCTCTTAAGCAATCTATTTCAACGGTGATTTCTTTGAGTGGGCCCTAACCCACAGGTCTTTTCCAGGATCTTACCTGACTCTTCTATTTGTTTTCTGGAGTTATACTCAAATTCTTGTCAAAGTGTGACGTAAGAATGATTTCCATCAGTCACATGCCTTCTCCAAGCTTGTTTTCAATTATTTCCATCTTTAGCTCCACCTCCCATCTTTTTTTATTCTTCCGGAGTGCTCAACAATTCTTATGGCTTTTCTCGTCTTCATTCTCAACATTTGAAGACCGGAGAAGTGTTTCTCTTAATTCTTGGCCCTTCTCTTGAAGGTTCGTGGTTCTAGCTTCTTACCATCCTCATTATTGTTCCGATTGTGAGGAATTCTTTCGTGCCATCCGAAGCATTTCATAAATTCTTTTCTTTGTGATCCTCCAAAGGCCATCATTTCAGAAGATTCTTCGTTCTCAGTTTTCAACTTTGCCCTCCAAATATTCTTCATTGATGTCTCTTCGTTCGTCTCCATATTCTTACGGTGGTTCATTCAAGTTTACTCTTCCGTTGTTATCATATCAATTCATTTGTTCTTTTCATAATCCTACCGGTGCTTCGTTGAATACTTACCCAAGCTTGTGCTAGATCTCTCTTTAATTCTTTGCAACGAGAATAAGTAGTATGCCAAATCCTGTGGTTGTCATCAATTTAAATTGGTGAAGGAGATGCATGACATAATTCTTATTCTTGTTCCTTCAGGTGATTTAATTCTTTTGTCTGGAGCTTGTTCATCATACTCTCGGTTCTAAGTTCTTCATCTTGTTTTTCCGGAGTTCCAAGTTATCTCTATTATATCATTTCAAACCTCCATCTAATTCATCGCAGGCCTTGAATCTTATTCTTTTCATCTTTCACTTCTCATGCTTTCATTACCGGAGTTCTCATGGTGGTTCATCATGTTTTAATTCATCCTTGAAGTCTTCATCAACATTCTTGTGGGAGCTCAAGTATTCTTCATCATGCATTCCAATTGCAATTCTTTCCACCTTATCTTTTCAGATGGTATTATGTCATTCTTGTTAATTCCTTCATGCTTCATGATTCACGAGTTATCAAGAATGGGATATTTAAACCCATCATTTTCTTGGTTCAGGAGATCCTTTTCAACCCCTTCAATTATTTGTTGGAGTAATCTTGGGTTGTATTTCACCTAAAAGCTTCCCTAAGGATTGTTGCTAAGTATGGTGCTTATAAATGACCCAAGTTCTTCATTTATCATTCCGGTGAATTAAGTTTTCATCTCCTTGTTGATCTCAATCCAATTAATGTTTTGTCAGTGGCTGGTTGTCACCTCTTGATTTTGAGATGTTTTCCATAAGCCCACATCAACCTTATTCGTTTCGTTGTTGTTTTTCCATCAACTCTGTTCAACCCTTCTTCGTAAGGATGCTCTTTCAAATTTCATTTTGAGAGAAGTTGTCTTTTTCTTCTCCGTTCTTTTCTTTCCAACGACCTATGCTATTCTTTTATTCCGGAGGTTTTGTGATATTGCTCTCTCCAAACCATCATCTTGTTTTCTTTTCAAGATCATGTTCTTTCCCTTGCTTATCATTTAACCGGAGTGTTGTATTCTTTATTCTAGTTCCCTCATCTTATCTAGTTTGCCTCTCTTTTCAACCGGAGTGCTGTCTGAATCTTCTTACCCCTTGTGCCATTCTTTTAATTGTTTCAGAGGCAATATGATGTTGATTTCATCAAATATCATTCCATCTCCTCAAGTTCTTGTTCAATTCCTTTCATTTTCAGACGAAGTGCTGTCCAATTCTGTCATTCTTATTCCTTGGCTATACCATTGCGGTTTCTTATTCTTTTGGTCCGTGAGCTCTTGTTTCATGTCTTCAACCTACAAGGTTCTTGTTATGTTCCTTGTTCCTCCATTCTACCGGAGTGCTCTTAACTTCGTTCATCTCCATTTTATTCTTCTTTCATTTTGTTCAACCTCTCAAGGTTCCTTGGTTTCACTCGTTTGTCAAAGAAGCAACTTTGTTTTACCTCTTCCTCTTCCGTTTTTACCCGGTGATATCTCTAGGATCTCGGGTCGAGATCCTCTGTTAGTGTGGGAGAGTTGTGACGCCCGAGACCGACGTCCCAGAAGATTCCAGAAGGTTCCAGAAGATTCCAGATGTTCCGGGTTGCCCGTGTGTTTCTTTTGCTTGTGTTATTTATTTATTTTACATTGCATCATGTCATCATGCCATCATCTCATTAATTTTTGCAACCAAATAATTCGTGTGGACCTTCGGTCCATTTAAATCGAGGGAAGGTGACTTCTCTTTATAACATATAAAAGTCTCTCATTATTTTAGGGAGCTATATTTATTAATTATTCCATTGCTTCGGAATCACCGTAACACACTTGCATAATTCCCCATTGTCTTTTCACTTCAAGTTTCACCTTTAAAACCTTCCCTGTATTTCTTTTCCCTTTTATCGAGACTCCTCCTAAAATCTAGACTTCTTTTGAACTCCTTTAAGGCAAACTAATTATTTTAGTTTGTTTTTCCCTTTTGTTGTTGGAACTATTTTTGTGGGGTCGGAAGTATTCCATAAAGCCTTTCAAAATTGTTCCATTTTTTTTCCTTGTTCGTGGCCTCCTTTCTTTATTTTTTTTAGCTCTCTCTCTCTATTTCTTTTACTGCTAAAATTAGAGAAAGGCTAGGCTGCAGGGCCAGCCGCACCTGCTCTTCTTCCCTTCCAGCTTGGCCCATCAGCCCCCTCTCCTTCCCTGGCCCAAACCTCCCTCCTGGCCATCCAGGCCTCTCCTCCAGCCGGCCCCCTTAGGCCCATCTGGCCAGGCCCTTTCGCTTGCTAAACATAGCGGCGACACACCGTTTCCCTTCGTTCCTTCCAGCCGCCGCCACCCCTCGTCCCGCATCCCCAGCTCCCGAGCCCCATCTCTTCTGCGCCCGCTCCTTCTCCCCGCGCAGCGCCTCGTGGCCGCCCCTTCCTCCTCGCAGACCGTCGCCTCCGCACGCCGCGGCCAGGCCCCAGCGCCGGCCTTCTTCCCTACCTCGCCATGGCGCCTCTGCGGCTCCCTCTACCCTGCACCGCGAGCGCGCCTCCACCCGAGCGACTCCAGGCCCGCGGCCTCCCCACCGTGGTCGCCCCGAGCGCCTCCCTCCTCAGCTTCGGCCGGGCCGGCCCTCAGGTGCCAGGGCGCCGCCTCGCCCTCTCCTCGCCAGCGACGACCAGCCTCGCCTCCATGCCGTGCCGCCCCGCATCGCCAAGGGGATCCCCTCCTCCTCTCCAGAAGCCCGCGCCGCCGAGCCTCTTCTCGCCTCGCCGCGGCGCCCCTCCATCTCCAGCAGAGCGGCAGCCGGCCACCAAGCTCCTCCCTCCTCCAGGCTTTCCTCCCGTGCAGGCCTCCTCTGCGCCTCGCCGCTAGGCTACCAGCGCCGGCCAGGCCGAGCCCTCCTCTTGCCGTTCCTCCGTGCCTCGCCGCGGGAGTCCTGCTCCGATGGCGCCCAAGGTCTGCAGCCCCGTCGTCCAGGGCCGGAGCCCCCTCGCGCGGCCAAGAGGCCCGTGGCCCCGGCGCCTTCTGCCCGCCGGCCAGCACAGCAGCACCGCTTCTTCCCGTGCAGCCTCGCAGCCGTCTCCCTCCGTCCAGCGTGCAAGATCCCGCGGCCCCTGCCTCGCCGTGTTGCCGCTGTTGTTTCTCTTTTGTGTGTTGTTTTTGCTGTAATTTTGGACAGATGAACCGTGTACGAGACCGAGACGACCAAGTACCTCGACGAACCGATCATCTACGGAAAAACAAGCTCGTGAACACCTCCGGGAACAAGTACCGCGACCGACTCGTCAAGTACCTCTTCGGATGCGCCAAGTACCTCTACTTCCACTACCGTCGCAAACGGGAACCCCCAAGTACCACTACGAACGCCGACGCGACAAGTACCTCGACATCGACGACCCGAACGACTACCGTCGCCGTGTACCACTACCGTCGCCCGGAAACGAGGTTTTCGCCAAGTACCACGACACCCCGTGAACGACTACTTCCTCTCCGTTAACGTGTTCCCCGACTCGCGGAACGACTTCTTCCACTACGACTCGAACCGCCCCGAAACGCACGCTTCGAAGGTATAACCCCGAGACGTGACCCGTGTGATGTATGCTTGTTGTGTTGTATGAAATGTTTCCCGTGTGTGCTCCGTGCCCGTTTCGTCCGTTGTCTTGTTCCTCAGTTGCCTCGTCACCGACTCGTGGGAACCCGGCAACGGGATCACCCACTTTCATCTTGTTCGCTTGCTCACGTCGATTCTATCTTTTGCACCGGTCTCTTAACGAGATACCGGAACCGATATGATGCGTTGCCTCATTTCGGATCGTTGCCGTGGCACCCTTTCATTCCACCACGGTGACAAATGCTTCATACCTCTTTTAAGTCAACCTTTTAAAATTGCATTAAACTTGATCATGTCATCCGCATCATGTTAACACATTAATATGTGTGAATTGTTGTTGCTTATAATTATTAAACATGCTTATGGGGATTTTCCGGATATGTTGTTGTTATTCTTCGGCCTCATTTAAATTGCCTAGTTAGCGTAGTTTCTTTATGCTTCACCTCTTGCCTTGCTAAAAACATTTAATCTTGTCTTGTAAATAACAAGAGTCAACTAAATGAATAACATGTGGTGTTTCGTCAATATGCAACTCGTTGCATATTGATCTCCACTTAACTTGTAGTATTTGTTTGTGCACTTTGCCATGCCTTGCATATTTAAACCGGACATGCATCATACTTGGATGTGCATCGTATGCCATGTTTATTCTTGTGTGTTTACCGTGTTGTTTGCTTCTTTCCGGTTGCTTCTTTTGTTAGCTTCGGTTTCGTTCCGGAGTTGTGAGGATCCGCTCGACTGTTGCTCCGTCTTCTTCTTGGATCCGTTCTTCTCCCTTGTGGAATCCCAGGCAAGATGACCGAACCCGGATACCATTACTATTTTTGCCTCTTGCTAGAGTATCGCTCTGTAGTATTTGCCTCGATGCCCATGTCTTTCCTGTCAGCCTCCTACTTGTAACCATTGCCATGTTTAACCACCCTACCTACGCAAACCGTTGCTTGGCTATACGTAGGCTTGCTCAGCCCCTCTTATAGCATTGTTAGTTGCAGGTGAAGATTGAAGATGCTTGCTTCATGTTGAAGTTTGGTTGGGTTATATCACACTATATAAATGCTTAAAATGAAATCATCTATATACTGGCAAGGGTGGAAGGCTAAACCTTTTGCTTGGTGTTTTGTTCCACTCATGCCGTTAGGAACCGTATAAACCGGTGTTATGTTCCTTGATTATGCGTTCCTAACACGGTTGGGGTGTATGGGACCCCCTTGATAAACCGCTAAGTGCTAAGTCTTTTCTAGCAAGTCCCAACATTGGTACTATTTGCCTAATAACAAACTAATAAAACTTACATAAGGGCCTTGCAAACCCTCTTTCTTAATTCTACATAGCAGGGGGGCCAGTGCTGATGGTGTTGGTCCCAAACTAGAGTCACTTGCGGTACCACCCAGTTATCTGGGGTCTTTGGTACTGTACGTAGCGCTCATCCGGTCGTGGCCTGAGACGAGATACGCGCGGCTACTATCAGGGTGTCGGCACGCCTGGAGGATTTGCTGGATTAGCCTTACCTTAGTTCGGTTTAACTTGAGCACGGGATTCCGAGAATACTCGGGTCTTCCCAACTATGGAGTTGCGACTCCGCGGATCGTGGGCTTGTGATGGGCCAAGTTGGAACACCCCTGCAGGGTTTGAACTTTCGAAAGCCGTGCCCGCGGTTATGTGGCAGATGGGAGCTTGTTAATTCCGGTTGTAGATAACTTGACACAATGTTTCTAATACACTACCAGCGTGTGTACCGTGACTGTCAATTTCCGAATAGGGATTCGGGAGTTGAACACGGTGGGGTTATGTTTGACCGGCTTTAGTTAGGATCACTTCGTGATCATCTTTCGACCGATGCACTTCTCTTCTCGCTCTCTTTTACGTAAGTTAGTGCTAGTTGCTGCTGCAGACTCTTGTTTGTTCCTTCACCTCTCGTTCTTTCTTCAGCCTTATCCTCACCCAAGGCTTAAATAGTCTTGTTACCCGGGAACGGGATTGCTGAGTCCTCTGTGGCTCACAGTTACTTCACCACACCAGATGCAGGTTCAGCCGAGTTTGATGCAGGAGATGGTTCAGGTTCTTCACCAGGAGCTCGTTGAAGAGTGTGGCCGTTTGCTTGTGACGTTTCGATGTTCAGTAGTGGTTTCTACTAGGATTCGATCTTGACCTGTGGCTTTTGTTGTTTTGGTATCTTTCTTTTGGTTCTTACCCGTAGTCGGGCTGTGATGTTCTGAATGATGAATTGCTTATGTATTGTATTGTGTGAAGTGGCGAGTGTAAGCCAACTATCTTCTTTTGCAATTTAATCCCTCCTTTACATGAGTCGTGCAAAGATACCAAACTTGAGATCATTCTAGGATGGGCTTATACCTTTAAGTCGTGCCTCGACACGTAGGAGGTATAGTCCCATCCTGGGCATTACACGCCCATGTTGTGGTTTGGTGGGGCTTAAGGGTTTCAAGGATTCTAATGTGTGAGTGAACATTTATCATCTTATCCTTGAGCACGGTTCCTGAGATGCCAATAGTTATGTCTAGTCCTTCTCAAACAAACAACCTTATACCACCAAAATCATCAACTTGTGTAGGTCAGCTCCAATCACCACTCATGCCATACATATCCTCATGACTCCCAAGAGGAGGTCTAGCAGAACCATACATGTCTACGATCCCCAAAATCATATGTATGGCTACCCCTAAGAATTCATGGGTAGAGCATACAAGCTGCTAAGCTTGAATTAAACACAACAATCCAAGTGCTCTACCAGTTCGTCCAAGGTTTAAGGTAATGCATCTCTATCCTAAGGAAACACGTCGTAAGCCACTCCAAGATCTTGTTTCCTTCCTATGAACCAAATCCAAAAATCACTACATAATCAGTTAATTCTACAAATCCAATGTCTAGGGTGTTCCACAAGATCTCCTAAAGTTCCTATAATCCCCAAATACTTGAAAGGGGCTACCTCTACTATAGCCAGTCCACCAATTCCCATTATCGGGGTCAAGTAAACTCCAAGGTCGGGCTTATATAGATCCCTAAATCAACTCCGACAATTTATCCAATCTCCTAGTTTATTGTCCACCGACAAACATGATATCATGATCAGTCTAAATCCTATTTACTCCAAACCATGTAGACATACTTAGCATCTTTACTCAAACTAGAATCACCTACTTAAATCCAAATCTCATGTCCAACAAGAATTTCTACACATTCCCCCAAGTCAATATCGTAATATCAACTCTCTCCTATCAATATCCTCTGATGAAGTCAAAACCTCTCACTTCCAAGAATTTCATCTTGCGGTCATAATTGCCCAACAAAAATCCAATTTATCCAGGGGTAATGAAAGCTATGCTACTCTATTTACACGATCCCACCAAGTTCATCTACCAACTTGAAAGCCTCGTAATCCACTGAAGAGTCTCAGATAATTCCTCGAAGTCACTGATATAAAGTCACCAAGTCATTTGTCCCCTATTCCTATATCCTCAATCGGTCTTCCTATGGCATCGCTAGTTCTTGTGCTATATTAGGATGTCAATGTGCTCGTTCACTATGTCCACTAGTTCCATAATGAACCCAGTGTTGTGCAAGCTTACAAAGGCTTAACTGGTTCTCTTGCAATTATGTGGGTTAAGCACATGGTTAAGGATTCGAGTTGGGGTATCTTGTGAAGTCTCGAAGGGTCTGGGTATGGGTTTCCAGTCTAGAGATTTAAACATAATTCTATGGGGTTGGACTTGGTCGTGGAGGTTGTAGCAGAAGTCTTCATTGCTAGTTGGTTGCCAAGGCATAGTCCTTGGTGTACTTTGTCTTGCTGGTCTTCTCTTGGTGAGAGAGATGAGAGGGAAAATAGCATACGGGAGAAGAATGCCTAAAGGGGGTTCTATAGTGCAAGTGCAAGAAAACAAGTGCAAAAAGGGCCAAACAAAAGAAACAAGGTAAGGAAGGTGATATAGTCGCATACTTGTTACCTAGGGAAAAAGTGCGACTTATATCAAAACACAAACAAATAAAAACAAGCATCACACCATCATGGCTCTATTCGAACCATCATACAGACTCGATTGCGCATAGGGGGTACACGACTCATCCTACCCTAGGGGTTCTCGGACTCAGCAGTCGTGCCTTGTGCCTCGTGCAGTCTTCTCAGTTTTCCTCAGGTGTTGCTTTGTCCCTTGTAGTTGTTTGATGAACGATCCGGGTTGGGCCTGAAGAATCTTCAACAACTCCTCGCCTGACAAGGTGATGGGGTGAAGGTGTCTCCTCGTAGCTGCCATTGACTGGTCTTCTACTGTCTTCTTATTCATGACGAACCTTTTTGCATTCTAAGGCGTCGGTGGTTCTAGGAGGCAATCCTTTATGCAATGATATTAACAAGGCATAATAGAGGTCCAATCCGCCGGACACATTGTTGACAATATCCTCACCAAGAGCGGGGAATGAAGAGAACCATTCTCCTGCTCACTATAGTGAGGCAGACCAAATGGCGAGGTTCTCATCCACTGGCGGTTGCCAATACAACAGCTGTAGTGACATGATTACTCTATTAGTGATGTATATCATGATCTTGCATATCCTGTGCCCTAGTCATCGTAGGCTAAGGTTGCACCATCTTGTGCTAGTGTCGAAGGTGTCACCATCTTCTGGATCTTCATGTCCTCATTCCTCGAGGATGTATCTTCTGTTCGCATCGTCTTGTTGTGGTGTCGCCAATCTTGTGCTCAGAAGAGGTGGGTGAGTGTTTGGCAAGGTGTACTCCTTCTTGGCTACCCACGAGGGTTACAAGGAATCCCGTGTTTAGGGGCACAAGGGTTCTAGCGACCAAAAGTTTTGAAGGGGAAGAGATCAATAAGGAAAGTATAGCCTAGTTTTCAAAAAACTGAGAAGGGAACAGAAGTATAGATAGTTTTGGAAATATTTTTATCTTAACTAACAACCATGCTAACTAAAGCTTCGTACAGTCAGGATGGCTCTGATACCAGCTCTGTGGGGACCCCGACTCATAAGTCGAGATCACCGAATGCACGTGTACAGTGATCCCAGAGATAAATGCTCACTAAACACACAGAAGCTGAATAACAAGAGTCTTACATCCATACATATCGTATTACTCAAGTAGGACCATTATGGTCAAGTCTTTAGTATAAATCATCGCAGCGAAAATCTTCGTGGACAACTTGGACCCATGCCATCTGCCTTAACCCTACAGGCATTCTGACTAGGAAGCGTCCTAGCTCACCTGTTCGTCACCAAGAAATCTTCATCATATCCTGTTCTTTCATGCCTGGCCAATAAAATAACCAGTGGCAAGCCAATGAGTACTTTGAATGTACTCGCAAGCAACCCAAGTGTGATGACAGAATAATTATGCAGGGCTCTACTACTAAATTGGCATTTTTGCGTAAAGCTATTTTTTAATATGCAAGTATCATCAACATATATCAAGGACATGCATGCGTCTGCAACAAGTATCAGGAGGTTACAGACATCAATATCGAGAAAGAGTTATGAACAACTCATGCTCAAGCTCATAGTGACTTCCTCACGAATCACGTCAACAGATTTACCAAACCATGTTGTTTTCCAGAAACTTATGGACATAGTCTAAGCAGCACCACCCAACTGTCCTTGATCGTGGACATGGCTATTCGAATAGTTTTACACTCTGGAGAGGAAGCGCACTTTACCCACAAGATCCAGGAAGATTTCGTGTCATCCACGATCCCGCAGTACCTCAAGTACTTGGGGGAAGCACCCAATCATTACCTTTCCCTAGAAGATACTAACATAGGGTCCACTCGTTGGTGCACATCCCTCGTATATAAGTAAAAGATCATGGGACTTTGCCCTTTTCACATTATCACGCATACACGAAGGGATCAACGGTGTGTCCGCTGCCCTATAAGAACAGTCATGGCCGCCTATCCAAGCACAACACCGTCCCGAAGATGACCTCAAGTCACCCCCGTCACTAGTAATGTGGGCACCATGCTAGTATCAGACTAAGAAATCAATAATGCCCCGTCCCATAAAGGGGTAGAGTGGTTGCACATGTTTGGTGGGACGGTCGACAAATCTTAAATATAATCCGTCTCTGTAAACAACACTTTCGTCAAGACTCGGTACACTACTTCTCCACCAAGTAGTGCCTTAGTTCCTCATCAACTCCCAGGGGCATTAGTGGCACCCACTGGGTTATTTGCAAGTATGTCAGACCACACTTGTTTCTTTCCATGCATAACCCTGACCCATTTTGTGTAGCCAACTACTATAGCATATTTCTTCAACCAACCAACACAACTCTGAACATAATAGAGTCATGTATAATGCAAGTATCAACGGGGTATGCAACGGAGGCAAGCCTAGCAAGGTTGCCACTCAAGATATATCATGCACTCGATGAAACGACGAAAATGCTTTCATGACATAAAATGGTTCAACATGGTCAAAGGTCTACTTGCCTGTCTTAACAAGGTCTTCAATCCTCTTGGTCCATCTCCAACAATTCCATCTACTTCATCAACTAACGTCGAAAGCAAACACAATAATCAACACAAGAAGGCAAAACATAAAACTGCTCTAAAAATAGGAGTTGGACTTTTCTAGGATACCTCTAGTCAAATAACAAATGACCAAAGTGGTTTCATTGGGATTGGATACATGGATATTTCTGAACATTTCAATATGATGGAATCAAGGGATTTGTGGATTTTCAAGAAGTGTACAGAATAATTATTTTAAAAAATGAGCAAAGGCACCCATTTTACAAGGAATGATTTTAGAAGTATCTAGGAGTTGGTTTCACTGGATTTGGAGTTCATATGATTTTCTTATGAATTTGCAAAGTTGGCAATACATGGAGAAACGGACCAATATTTCATGTGGCATGGAAAGTACTGGTAAAAATGTTCATAAACTAGGTTAGGATGTTAGAAGTGCCCAGAAAGTTTAATCAATGGATTTGGATCAACTATGAGCTCTCTGTGATTTTCTAAAGTTCATCATAGAAATGGAAAATTAGCATTTTTATAAATATTTGTGAAGAACATGTTTCTGGAAAAATGTGCAAATAGCACCATATGATAGATCATGATTTATGGAGTCACTACAAATTTGAATCACCAAATTTTGAGTTAAAATGATTTGTTTAAGGATTTTACAAGTTTATAGAAAAAGAAAAAGAAGAGGGAAAGGGTTTTACCCTTACCCTTCGCACTGGGCGGGAGATAGCAGTGGGACGACACAGGGGCTCAGGTGCACGGGCAACAGGGGCGACGTCGAAGGTGCCCACTTGTAGTGCGCCTTCACTACGGGGACGCGGGAGCAGGTGAACCCGCCTCCACTTGCTAGCGTGGCCCGGTGGCTGGGCCACTGACGAGAGGGGCCCGCCTGCAGGCCTTCGTCTTCGTCTTCCTCCCGCACGATCGCCTGGCAGAGGGAGCAGAGGACCCCAACAGCGACTGTCGGCCCTACGGAGAACCTCCGGCGACGCTCTGGCTATGGATTAGCTTGGCTAAGAACGCCGCATCCACTCATGTATGCCAGGGCTGCCAGGGATGGTCGAGTCGATGGCCGCTTGGACACCGGCGGACGGTGGCTTCGACGAGATTGGGCATGATGCTATGGTGCGCCCTTGGATGAGAGGAAGAGCATGGTTGTACCATCTTGCTCAGGGGAGTCCGCCAGTGGAGAGAGGTGAGGGAGAAGAGCTCGGGCTTGGCTATATTTGAGGGGAGGGCGGCCGCTCGGCTCCGGCCATGGAGGTGCATTGAGGGCACGAGGAAAGGTGTGGGTTGGTCCAGGGGATCGTTGGGAAGGAGAGAGAGCAAAGGGGCTCCAGAGGGAGGCCTGGGGCTGCCCTATATAGAGAGGCCACGGCTCACCGTCGATGCGGCCTACGGGCGCCCGCGGAAATGCCCGGGGTGGCCACGGGAGGAGGCTCGGGGCTGTCTGCGGTGTGCGTGGGCCTGGTCCAAGACGAGGGAGAAGGAGAAAGAGGACGAGGAGGTGCCAGAGGCTTCACGCGTGCGAAGCCGCTCACTGGAGCTCGCGGGCGACTGGGGCGTGTATGAGGGAGGCGATAGGATGGAGAAGGAGGACGGGGCGGACCACGTAGCGTGTCGTGGACGTCGAGGCGACCTCGACGGACACGCTTGCTCTTCCCAATGTTGTCTGGTTTCCTCTGGAGGGCCGAGCTACAGTGCCATGTGCACTGTAGCGCGCTCTAGAGCACGACTTTGGCCGGCATGGGCATGTCGTTTGCGCCCTGGACGTGTCCTCCAGTGTCCAACAGCCCTAGGGGGTAGTAATCAAGATGGGCATGGCATTGGATGCCCTGATCATCCATTGGGAGAGGAGAGAGGTTGAGGGAGAGAGAGAAAGTAGGCTGTCCAGAGGGGTAAAGTGAGGTTTTTACCCCTCAATAATTGAGCTCTGGCCATGGGAGAGTAACTGGAGTTAGAAGGGGTCTAGGAGATGTTGTGGTAAAAAGCTTAGCTCATGGAGAACAAGGAAAGAGGTGAAAATAGCAGTTTTGGAAAATCACCAGAAGGTATTTGATGGTGTTTTCGGAAAGCAAATTGAGTCCAGATGACATGAGACTTAACAGGATCAAATGGAATATAGCCATGCAAATGTAACTTTGGTAAACCCTAGAAATCAACAGAAATGGCTTTTCCAAGATTTAGCCATGCAAATCATCCCTACTTGATGCACCACTTGGTGTAGTGTCATCTTTTGGGGTTGTGAGCATGTCCACAAAATTTGAGGTCACAATTAAAAAGTTGGCAATGTAGAGTTGTTGAAATTTGGATATGGTCAGAAAGGGTTTTAGCGATCTTTGATCAAGATATCCTTCCCCAAAACTTGTGCCATCTGGTTTAGATGCATGATCACATCATTGGAGTGTGTGCACTAAGTTTCAGAGCATTTGAACATGTTTGGCAATGTAAAGTTGCTCAAACTTCAAAATAGACAGAAATGGTTTCGAGGGGGTTTATGATGTTTGCTTGATCTTCAAGGCATGAGGATCTGCAAGATCATCAAATATGTCATAACTGACATGCTAGAATTTTCTTGGAATTAATAAAGAAAATTTCCTTTGCAAATATTTCAAAAGCTTGAAATATCCAGAAAGGGTTTTTGAAGGATTTGAGCAATATTTTGAACATGACCATGTGTTGAAACTCTTATATATGGACAATATATGTCCTATGAGTTTCCCTAAATTTTTACAAATATTTTTTAGACAGTTAAATAATTTTAACCTATTAAAGACCATTTCGGCCTAAAGAAAAAGATTTTAAATAAAATAGGAAAATAACTTCTAAAATTATACTTTTGTGGTTTAAGGGAGTCCTATACCTAATAGGAGTCAAATGTACTTTTTGACAGATTTTTCACACCCCAAATCAAGTAGTTGCAGAACAAACCACAATTCAGGGGTTTTTGGAAATACTAATTTTTAGAAAATACTTTTAGGCCAAAATATTTTGTAAGAAAACACTATACTGTTCTATACACATGGCATGATCATTGGGAAAAGGTTTTGGATCAAGGAGATGAAGTATAAGAGTTGGATGATTTATTTGATTTTTATTGCACTTGCAAACAGCAAACAGAAAACCAATCAAGCATAGTCCAAATCACTCAAAAGTTTTTGTCGAACCATATTTTAGCATGATTATTAGCTTAAGTGTGATGGCATGAAAATCACGGTGTGACACAGGGCCTTCTAATTTTTTGGAAGATGCAGGGAAAAGATAAAATGGACGAACGACCGTAGCGACTCCCGAGGCCTCGGCTCTGGTGGCCTGGGGGCTCAGTCTGAGCCCCCTCCCGCTTCACCGAGGCGCGACGGTGAGGCCCCTCGCCGTTCTCTCCAAGCCGGGACCGAAGACATGGCGGCTTTCCCTAGCCGCTGCCACCAGCGCTCCCCCAGAGGAGGAGCCGTCACTGCTGGAAGTATCGTTGACGACGTCAAGGGCAAGCTCATCGTCGTCGCTGCTGTCCTTCGGGCAGCACCCCGCACATCGGCCATCATTTTCGAACACCCTCACGTAGAGGGTCACCAGGCCGTCGTACTTGAAGTGAAGGGTGCACCTCTCGCTCAGGCCCCGCGCGCGGGGGAACGTTTGCCAGCCAAGAGTCAAGGACACGCGACCCGTGGCAGCGACCTCGACCCCCACCCACAATGCCTTGCTGCTGCAGCAATCGGCCTGCAGCCAGAGGCTGTCGAGTCCCTATGGCAGCGCCCTCGTGAAGAAGTGTGGGAGCGGGACACAGATGCCGGCGTGCCTCTTCGACAACACAACGAACTCGGGGAAGGCATCCGCTGAGCAAGAGCGCGACTGTGAAGGCCGAACGACCGTGGCGTGCCTCTCCTCGATGCGGTAGCCGCCCCGCCCGTGGCGGCCCTCATCTCACGAAGGAGCGCCACCGCGGCTCCCAGAAGCGGGGCCCGCCCTTGAATAAACGCTCTCGCGCCCCTGAGAGCTCACCACCGGGGTGGCGCCGTGTTTGCGCGGGCGCCCGTGGCCTCTCTTGGGCGATGGAGCGCCTTTCCCCTTCTTAGGGTTTTCTCCCTTCTCTTCTGTGGAGAACTAGCTCGGCGGCACCATGGATACCTTAGCAAGAAGACAAAGCAAAGGAGGGACGCGAAGCGAAGATATGGAAATGAGCAGAGGGCTCCACCCTTCCTCATTTATAGCAAGAAGGAGGAAAACCGTCGGCCCCATGATCGGAGGTAATGATGATCTTCCTTGAATGCAGTAGGCTCCAGTCAAGTCAAAATGGTTGTCGGGGCAGCATGGGGAACTGGAGACACCCATGTCCCATCAGGGCGCCATGCGTCGATCAGGTCCGCAGCCGATTGGGGCTCACGGTGCTTCGCCATTGCCCTTTGGCTTCGCCTTGAAGACATGTCCGGGCGCGCCTTGGGCCCGAGGGCTACTGTCGGCATTCTGGGAACCAGGTACCCAAACTTGCCTGTCTATGGCCCGTGACGTGGCTCCTTCACCGGCCTGGTATGGCCCATATTTAACATCGACACTCAAGACCATCACGAGGGGTAAGCCTCGCGAGGCGGACGACACCAAGACCTCCAGAGGGAACAGTCTCGCTAGGCGGGCTCCTGAGGGGTGGAGAACTCTATGCAAGCCCTCACCTCGTGAGGTTCGGAAGACGCAAGCCATCATGACCAAGTCCAGGCGGGTGCCAGCGGGAGCCAGCAGGTGCAGGATGACCAGTTTCCTCTTTGGTGCTAAAGAGGCAAGTACAGGCGCAGAGTCCTGAGGAATCAACCAAAGGTTTCCATTTCCATGCAACAAGATCAAGATCGCCAGGACAGTAGGACGGAGGTCATCGTCGAGCCCACCGTGGGGTCAAGATCAGAAGCTTTACAGGCGAAGACCACCTTTAGCCAGGATAAGATGTACTAGTTGTCTCCCTTCAAATTTTGCCATTGTGGAATCCCTTCCTGCCTACATTTCGGGGGAAGAGGACCAAGGCCACTATAAATATAGCTAGCCACCACCATAGACGGACGGATCATTGAGCCTCCCTCTAGACACACACAAGCAAGAACACACCTCGCGAGGTGGTTCAACCACTGTTCTAGTTCTTCCCCAGCCCATCTTGAAACAATCCACCACATTGTAGGAGTAGGGCCACTCACCGCTAGGTGGCCTGAACCTGGGTAACCTGCCATGTGTCGTGTTCTTTCTTGTTCCTCGAGATAGGTCATAGAAATGGTGAGTAGGCTGATAGGGGAAGTTGAGTTCTTTGCATGCACCCCAGTGTTCGAACTTACAAGGGTTTTGTAGAGCCTTGAATCTGACAGAGTGCTAGGGGGGAGACACCGACGCGAGAGGATAGTGGTCCGCACGCCAGATTTGCTAGGGAGGTGGGATGCGATGGTTACAAACATCTCGTCGGGGAGGCTGCCGATGAAGTACACGCTCGCCTGAGGCTCTTGCAGTTCTGGCTCGACCCGCCCCCGCTTGTTGGCCGGCTCACCCTCCATCTTGCAGCAGGCGGCGATCCTCGGCGGCGGTGCTTGTAGATGAGAACGGAGGACGTACTGCTCGCAGTCATCCCATCTAATCAAACAAATGCCCGCGGTAGTAAATCGTTAGTTGAACGCCCACTGTTGGAATAAATACCACCATGTGCGATTATAACATGGTGGCTATTTGTTAAAAACTGCCTAGGAAAATCAACGTATAAAAAGGTAAAACGAACCCTGAATAATTTAATTTTTTAGCATGACACTCCTATATTTGCATATATATGTTGCCTCTATGAAATAAATCAAGGCGGAAGAGACGTCGTATGTTGTTTCGCACATAGATCAGGTGACCAAGTTCGCTCTCGGAACCATGAGGCTTGTTGATAGAAGCTCCGGTTTGTATGAATGAAAATATGGGTGAAAACTGAGTTGAAAAGGGCAGCAATATCTAACTCCAGCTTACAAAAGGTACAAAAGCACGATGACTAATGTTCATCAGGTTGACATAAAATCTAGATTGAATAGGACAATAACATCTAACTGAACCAAAGATTTCGGCAATCCTAATCAAATGGATCAGTATGATCCATAAAATCAAGATTTGGGGCCAGAAAATCTACTGGTACATGAAGACAAGTTGTTGTAAATAGAAGTCGAGCACATTCAGAAGCCATTTTGTCCACCTAAAACTTCTTTCTATGTTGTTCAATGTGTCCATCTGTGAGAAACTTTTTGTTAAAAAAACTTAATCCTCATGGACAATAGTACTCTTGCATTCAACAGGAGGAATGTGACCAAGCTAATGTTTGAATGGTTGGATGCATATCCTTCCAGTGTTATAGTCCTCAAACGGATGTCATGAGAACTGAGAAAATCCCGATGCTTCTTATGCCACCGATTGGTTATACCTTTTTGTCCATGTCCTTTTGCCTAAATAGACATGAAGAAACATTTAATGTCTAAAAAAGAGTATGTCAAAAGAGCGACAACTGAACGGTTAATTCTAGTAAATTATATCAATGTGCTTCATATCATCACCTCTAAATATAAATTCTCTAAACATGGAAAGCAATGCAGCAAGCTGATATTCATGTTCAGATCCAAACACCAAATACTGATATGTAAGGTCTTGAAAGAATCCAGCACCATTGATAGGGTATCTGTCAGTATCAAAACCGGCAGATCTCGGGTAGGTGATCCTGAACTATGTGTTTGAGGATCGATGGTAACAGGAGGCTGGGGACACGGTGTTCACCCAGGTTCAGGCCCTCTCGATCGAGGAAATACCCTACTTCCTGCTATATTAATATGGATGAATATGATTACAAGAGTTGATCTACCTCGAGATCATAATAGCTAAACCCTAAAGTCTGGCCTATGAGGATGTTATGATTCTTTAGCCTCTACGGACTAAACCCTCCAGTTTATATATGCACCGGAGGGGCCTAGCATTTGTACATAACCATCTTGCAGAGGAAGGAAATATTGCACCTGAACCTAAAACCTACCATTATACGAATACATGAGTCCTATCCGGATACGAGAGACGATCATCAACAATGATCTTCACGGCCCACCAGTGTGGCCCACCACAAGTTATCCGGCCACCCGAGGACTCCTCAATCCAGGACTCCCTCAGTAGCCCGTGAGCTTGTCTTCGATGACGATGAGTTCGGCTTCCGTATTGTCTTCGGCATTGCAAGGCGGGTTCCTTCTTCCGAATATATCTTCTGCAAAAAGGTGTATTGTGTTCGGATCTGCATGGTTAGTATAACCTTAGCCTTGAAGGCAAGGCCTTGAAAGAAAACCAATATTATGTCTTTACTAACAACTTTTTGGTGCAGCGTCGCGTCCATCCCATTAACATACCGAATAGTTTTACTTGGTCCTTGTTTCATGTTTCGAGGTACAATTCCATTAACACGTCTTATCAGAGTAGAGATCGTGCCCGCTTATTGTGGGATCTTTATTAACGTGACGTGAGCATCCAAACCGCGCATTACGCACGACCGCTTTGGGAACTGGCATGGTTTACGGCTAAAGTGGGCGGACGTTCTGTATTCATAGTGTTATAAAAGGATATCAATCCCTTTCATCAGCCCACGCCTTCCTCAAGCTCGAGCTCTCCACTCTTGCTAGCCCCAGCACCCTCATCTCTTGCGCCCGCCGTCCTTCGTTCCTGAACCACAACTTCCTTCCCCAGCAATGGCTGGATCCGGCACCAGGGGCAAGTGGGAGGACTCCACGGTTACTGAGAAAGCCATGGAGGATCTTCGGAGCGCGGGCTATCTTTCTGCTGACATTGTGCATTGAGTCCCTGCCAAGGGCCAGGTGGTTCCCGTCCCAGAGGCGAGTGAGAAAGTAGTGTTTCTCTTTCACTTTGTCAGGGGGCTAGGGTTGCCGGTCCACCCCTTTGTTCGGGGTTTGCTATTCTTCTACAGGCTAGATTTCCATGATCTAGCCCTGACCTCAATTCTCCACATCTCCGCTTTTATAATGGTGTGTGACACATTCCTCCCTCCACACTTCGGCCTATGGCTCAAAACCTTCAACGTGAAGCCGAAGGTGGTCGTTGGGCAACACACAGAGTGCAGGGGTGCTATGATAAGCAAGCTCCCAAAAGCGATTTGGCCAAAAGGGTCGTTCGTGGAGACGAACAAGGTCTGGAAGCAGGAGTGGTTCTATGTCCGCGACTCTAAATGGGCGGCGGAACCTACTTTCAGATCTGGACCCCTTGAGAGGTTGATTTCCTGGACTGATAAGAGTCCAAACTGGGGGCCTCAAGTTGAGGTGACGGCACTCCAGAGATGTGTGTCCGGCGTGATTTCCAGGCTATCAGCTCTCGACCGTGGTCCAGGTAACGCTGGCCTGGCTCGTCCTTCCTTGCCAAAGCCGGGACTAACAAGGAGTTCAATCCGGCAGGAGATCGGTCTCTGAAGCATCTCTTTGGCTTCACGCACAAAGAGATCTTGAAGCGTCTCTTCAAGAGCCAGAAAGAGTGGCCAAAGGAAACCGAGGACGCGGGCTATAGTACCGTGTTCTCCGCCCTAGAGGTAATAGAAAATTCCGCTGAACATATATCCCCTTTCTTATTTAACGATAATAGGAATTGGAGTTTTTGCGTGATATACAAGGCTGGACGAAGAAGGCAATTCGGATGAAGTGTCCGACGCCTTTGATGAAGACCCATAATCGCCTCGACTGCCAATGATGCTGGTCCTGGCGCTGTACAAGGCGCTGGTCAAGAGGCCCGATAAGAAAACCAAGGAGGCCGAGAGCGGCCCCTGCCCAGCGGACGAGAAGTCCGAGAAGATCAATATCCTCTCCTCCGAAGAGGAGGAGGATGAAGTAGAGGAAGAAGAAGAGCCTCCCTATGCAAGGCAGAGGGGCGAAGAGGGCGGCTGCCGCTGATGTGGGTACAGCCGCAACCCAGAGGAGGTTGAACCTCTCTGCTTGTTCGGACTCATCGTCCGAACAGAGCTCTGTGGTGAAGCCTAGGGAGAAACCCCCGACTGAAACGTAAGTTTGTTCGGATAGATTAATTTTTTTACCTTGTTTTTTTAGCATTTTAATGCTTACTTAGTATTTCTCACCTACTGACCAACAACCCTCACCGAGCACACCCCGACGCCTCCTTATCAGAGGGGAACTCTCTAGCGCCTGGAGAGACGGAGAGTGACCCGCTGGTCCGAGCTCCATTGCCCGTGATCTGCGGGGACACCGAAGTGTCCTCCCAGCGGGTGTCTTCCGCTCAAGGAGACGAGGTCGGGGAAAGTGACAGGGCGACCAGGGGTAACACCTCGGCTGCCACTGACCATGGGGAAACAATCCCCATTGGGACCGAAGACGGGGGGCCCAAACAATCCGGGGCCCCGCCGAATACTAACCCAGAGCCTAGCACGGCTCTAGAGTTCGAAAACCAGACCCCCAAGGTGGGGAGGATACGATGGCACCCAGAGTCAATCCGGAGGCGCCGGACCCTCTGGAGGGAGCACTTCATAGTGCTTCCGTCATGGAGGAGCACCGCACCATAATGGGTGCGGTGATGAAGAATATTCAGTTCGTCAAAGGCGGACTGAATGAAGTCTTCAACAGCCTCTTAACAGGCTTTGAGGTAAGCAATGTAATTTTCTTTTATGGAACTTTTTTTATGCACACATATAGCCAGTAGCCCCTGATGCTTTGTGTGATTTTGAACATAATCGGACGAAGTATCCATAGTATAGCATGCTAATAGAGCTGAATTGTTATGCTTCTGTTATGTGAACACGCTTCACTAGTTACGGCAACTACACGAGATGCAGACGTTGTGGAAATAAATCGGAAGCTCTTGTTGGCCAACGCGGACCTCGACCGCGTCAACCAGCGTTTAGATGAAACGCAAGGTATGCGGATTTAAAAAATTAGGATGTCAAGAAGACTAATAATGTTAATTAAGTATGGGTATGAACTCGTTTATGATATTCTGTATTACACAGTTGGCGCCACTGAGCTCGAGGCCCTCAAGGGCGAGCTCCCGAAGGCCAAGGAGGAGGCCGAAGCAAGCAAGGCAATCGCAGACAAAGCGGTTGCCGATCTCGAGGCCGAAAGGGCCGTGTGCGAGAAGCACTAGGCTCGGGTGTCCGAAGTCGAGGTTGAGCTCAAAGATGCTATTCGCAAATGCGATGCATTGGAAGAGAAGACTTCGGAACAAGCATACGAGCTCACTACGACAGTTAAGGTTGCCCAGGATGCGCGAAGCGAGTCGCGCAGTGCCTGTGAAGAAATTGAGTAGGCACGATAGATAGCACCTGGTATGACCTTTCTCTTACAGAGCATCTTCAGAGGACTGAAGCATCATGGACTGACACGGTTATGGAGTTCTCTAGTCGTGTTTGCTGATCTTCCGAGGAGCAGCACTAACGCCGCCCAATACTTCGGAGCCCAGGAGGGGAATGACACGGAGAAGTTGTTTTGGTCGTAGTTCTATGCGCCAAAACATCCAGTGCCCCTCAATGACCAGATGAAGCAGCTGGTCGAACTGCACAATATGGCGGGTTCGGCCATGAAGGACTTGATAGTCCGGCTATGGCCCGCTGACCCTATCCCAAGTAGTTACTTCGGATTGGTGAAGCGGCTCATCGAGGCGAGTCCGCGGGTCGATGCATTGAAGCATTCGGCCTGCATAGAAGGTGTTCGGATGGCCTTCACTCGTTTAAAGGTGCACTTGGCGAAGATGAAAGCGCAGGATATAGCTACTACTGGCCCGCCCGTAGGCAAGGAGCACCGCAAGCCAGAGAAGTACTTCAAGGATGTCATAGAAGACACCCGCCTTGTAGAAGGCCAGTGCTCAAAGCATGTTATCTATGAGTAATTGTATCTAATTGTAAAAATTTGAGCTTATGAACCGATGTATATAACTTTTGCGCTATTATAATGTGAGCGGCTTTTACCTCCTGTGTGGCTATTTATATAAATATGAAAGTTTCCACTCGTCAGCTTAAGCCCCCATGTACATAGTACTGGGGTGTTCGGTCATATGCGTATACACTCTTTATCCAACGTCTTGGTCCGTGTAGGAGGTGTATGCGGAACTAACCAGGCAATCAGACTATGCGGCATTATTGCTTTCACTTTGCCATAGGAGTTTGACGAGTGGGGCTAGGTACTAGCCCCTGGTGTGGATATGATATTTCCGAATTAAGGTATCCAATTGCACCTGCCTGGCTGAAAAAACCAACCCATCATATAACACGAGGTAGATATTTATTGATCGTAGTATAAAACAAAGTCACCGGATTGCGGACCAGGTTCTCACATATCATGACAGTCAGTTTTCGGCTTTCTCTATTGAGGTACTTGACTAGACGAGCAATAAGTACAATTGCAGTAGTTCTCCCTTTACACCCTAGCCGAACAATCGGGAACATAGGGGTAAGCATAGGAGCCAGGCAACCCAACTATTGACCCAAGACATGATTCGAAACTGATGCATATACGGCAAACATCCAGGACTTTGCAACATATACCGGCTGAATACAGCCCCTGGTAATGGACCCTGTTGACAAGGGACATGTGGCAATCTGACGTGGGGAGAGAACATAGATGGAGAGTGAATAACACTCCAAACATAATATGAGCCAAGCTGTTCTTATAATATCCCATTATAGTACGGCGAGCCGTAAGCTTACAGATAATGCCGAATGACTTTCTTGGAAATTTTAAATACTAGAAAAGTATAAAACAAAAACAGAAAAAGGTTTACACAGGGTCTTAATCTAAAAAGAAACCTTAGCACGGGTCCCTGCTGCACGTCTGCGCTGTTTCCTCCTCTGTAATGTGTCCTTGAAGGGGGAGTGTTATGGCCATGTGTAAAAAAGGGAAAAAAGAAGAATCCTGGAACAGAAAAGAGATCTAGTGTGGCCATAAACATAACTGGTTCGTTTAGTGAACCTTAAAAGATAATTTTATAGTCCGAATAGGGTCGAGCCGAACTATGGACTATGTGTATGTAGTGTGCCCCCAGCGTCGCCCAAGGGATTTTTAGGGCATAATTATGTACACGAGGCATGTATGCTATCACCTTATGGGGCAGTCGATGGGGTCGTAGCTGCTAATCTAGCTCAGGTTCATCTGAGCTGCCGCACCAAGGCGTATGCCGGACACGTTTAGCTATGTCCGCGACCGATGGGTTGTCCGACTTGAATAGGCTGTTTTGGACTTCGGCTGCTAAGGTCACAGTGTCCTCCTCCGTACGGAGAGAGCGCTCCATATTTCCATTGACCGTGATAATGCCACGTGGTCCAGGCATTTTAAGCTTTAGATAAGCATAATGCAGGACTGCATTAAAGCGGGCGTAGGCCGTTCTTCCGAGTAGTGCATGATAGCCACTGCGGAACGGAGCTATGTCGAAGATTAGCTCTTCGCTTCCAAAGTAATCAGGAGAGCCGAATACGACCTCTAATATTAGAGAACTCGTGTAGCGGGCTTCTACACCCGGTATCACTCTTTTAAAGGTCGTGCTACTTGGCTTGATTCTTGATGGGTCAATCCCCATCTTGCGGACAATGTCTAAATATATCAGATAGAGACTGATGCCGCCGTCCATAAGGACTCGGGTGAGATGGTATCCATCGATTATTGGATCGAGCACTAGGGCAGCCAAACCCCCATGACAAATACTAGTCGGATGATCCCTGTGATCGAAATTGATCGGACAGGCCGACCATGGGTTGAATTTGGGCGCAACAGGTTTGACGGCTAAGACATCTCGGAGTGCGCGCTTGCGCTCTTTGGGGAAATGAGTGGCATATATCATGTTCACTGTTTTGATCTCCGATGGGAATTTCTTCTGTCCCCCTGGGTTCGGCTGGCGAGGTTCATCCTCATCTTCGCTCTGAGGTCCCTTTCCCTTGTGTTCGGTGTTGACTTTGCTGGCCTGCTTGAAGACCCAACAATTACTGTTGGTTTGGTTTGTAGGTTTCTCTGGGGTACCATGGATCTGGCAAGGCCTATCTAATATTTTGTCCAGGCTAGATGGACCATCTTTGTTGCCTTTGAATGGCTTCTTCTGTTGACCGGGTCCAGAGCCGCTAAATCCGGCGTTTACCCCTATATCATCTGGGCTTCCAGTGTTGTTTCAATGTTTGTTTTTGTTACATCATGGCTTTCCATTACCGTCCCTAACTTCAGATGTTCCAGGGTCGCTGGTGCTGCTACGAGCTAACCAGCTGTCCTCGCCCACGCAAAAACGGGTCATGAGTGTAGTTAGGGCTGCCATTGTCCTCGTCTTTTCCTATCCGATGTGTCTAGCTAGCCATTCATCCCGGACACTGCGTTTGAAGGCCGCTAAGGCTTCGGCGTCCGCACAGTCGACGATTTGGTTCTTCTTAGTGAGAAACCAATTCCAAAGCTTGCGGGCTTATTCCCCGAGTTGTTGGATGACATGACTGAGATCGCCAGCATCCGGGGTCGGACATAGTCCCTTGAAAATTGGCCCGAAAAGTATCCTCAAGTTCTTACCAACTCCCAATGGAGTTCTCTAGGAGGCTGTTTAGCCAGTGCCGAGCTGGTCCTTTCAAATTGAGGGGTAAATATTTAATGGCGTGGATATCATCTCCGCGAGCCATGTGGATGTGAAGAATGAAATCTTCTATCTAGAAGGCAGGATCCTTCCATCATATGCCTCAGTGTTTACAGGTTTAAACCCTTCTAGAAAGTCATGATCCAGTACCTCATCGGTGAAGCACAGAGGGTGTGCGGCGCCCCTGTATTTTGCTATGTCATGGCATTTGTCCGATGGTTGTGATGTTCAGTATTTACCTCGAACTGGTAGATGGCCGGCATGATTGGCTTGATAGCCGTCGTCCCATGCGGGAGCACGATCCTTGGATCTGTAGATGGATCTCGTCTTGCCACCCTTTTTGCTCATGTCCTCATGTAGATCGTGTTTCCGGGCCTGAGCCGCATCCTCCTTTCCTTTATGGGGTCGGGGTGCGGGCTTGTGCACGTCGTTGCTAGCCACTCTGTCACGACCATGAGGTGGTCGGTCCGGCTTGTCGACGGTGTTGTTCTTCGGTGGTATAGGCGCAGCGGCCTCGTCGCCGAATTCAAGCAGCAGTTTACGCTTAGGATAGCCTTTGGTTTGGCGATTGCCATATTTTTGCTCAGCGTCCAGCACTTCGTTCCATCTATCGTTGAGCATATCCTGTTCGGCTCGAAGCCGTCTCTGCTACTTTTTCAGGCTCCTTGCAGTGGCAATAAGCCTCCAATGGTAGCGCTTTTGTTCTAAGGGTTCTTCTGGGACGATGTATTCGTCGTCGTCCAGGCTAACATCCTCTTCGGAGACAGGTTCATAATTACTGTTTCGGCATCGCTTTCCTTGTACTATGGTTTCGGACTATGTTCGTCATCCTCTCGCTCGTCCTCCTCCATCGCTAGGTCTGCGGGGTGTTCGGCTTGCTCCGGACAGTCACCGTCGTTAGTGATAGTGTTTCTATCTTTTCCTTTACGGGATTTAGTTCGGCGCTTTGGACGGCAACATTTGGGAGGTTCCTCGATAGGCTTGTCCTTTGCGAGATCGTTTTTGCCGTCGCCCTCCTTCTCCTTAGGTTTGCGGGCCGATTTTGGTCTAGGTCTGCTTCAGCTTCGAGGTTCATCCATTCAAAGTCTTCGCAAGCGTAGTCCAGTTGATCGGTTAGATCTTGGACCGTGCCTACCAAGTGGGTGGTGGGTGGGAAGCAAAATTCTTTGTCATCAGCCTCCAGTTCAAACCAGATATAACTCGGTTGTGTATTCCCAGGTAAGGAGAGAGATTTCAGCGAGCTCAGCACATCACCAAAGGGTGAGTGCTGGAAGATATCTGCGGCACTGAATTAGGTGATAGACGCCTGATCGAGCTTGAAGGGCGCAGATGCGCATGGTTCGGAACCTACGGCCGGAGACAAGTCCAGAGTTCCTGCAGCACAGATCCCGCTCAGAGTTGGGTCCATGTGCGGCTCCAATGCCGTTGACTCTGCACCTTCCGCGACGGGGTTGAGCTTCCCGTCCTCGGGTGACGTGATCTATTCTGGATCTAAGGCCAGAACGGTTACAGGTGTTATTTCCTGGTCCGATGACAGTGTTAAGTCATGTTCATCGTGGTGGCAGGGAGAGGTCGCCGTGGGCTCGAGTCCGTCGAAGATCAAGTCTCCGCGGATATCAGCAACGTAGTTCAAGCTTCCAAACCTGACTTGATGACCAAGGGCATATCTCTCAACCTGCTCGAGGTGGCCTTCTGTTTTGGCATGGAGCATGAAGCCGCCGAACACAAAAAGCTGACAGGGAGGGAAAATTCCCTCGGTGGCGCCATCGTGGTTGATGAAGTGATCCATCAGTCCTTTGGTCGATGACATAGTGGAATTCTCAATGAAAGCACCAATGTCACTGTCAAAACCAGCGGATCTCGGGTAGGGGGTCCCGAACTATGTGTCTGAGGATTGATGGTAACAGGAGGCTGGGGACACGATGTTTACCCAGGTTCAGGCCCTCTCGATCGAGGTAATACCCTACTTCTTGCTATATTAATATGGATGAATATGATTACAAGAGTTGATCTACCTCAAGATCGTAATGGCTAAACCCTAAAGTCTGGCCTGTGAGGATGCTATGATTCTTCAGCCTCTACGGAATCAAACCTCCAGTTTATATATGCACCGGAGGGGCCTAGGGTTTGTACATAACCATCTTGTAGAGGAAGGAAATATTACACCCGAACCTAAAACCTGCCATTATACGAATATATGAGTCCTATCTGGATAGAGAGACGATCTTCAACAATGATCTTCACGGCCCACCAGTCCGGCCCACCACAAGTTATCCAGCCACCCGAGGACCACTGTATCCAGGACTCCCTCAGTATCCATGGACAAACTATTCATTGGGCATTGAACATAATATTAGTACCAAAAGTTTAATCGAAGATGATATAAAACTTATGCCTACAAATGAAAAATGCTGCTTATGATTACAAAAGTGTTGATGATGTAAAACTTACTCACACAAATGAAAAATGCAGCTTATGATTACAAAAGTGTTGAGGATAATATACAATACCAGAATAAGTGCGGAGCCAACCACCATCTTGTAGCCTTCAAACGGATCAGGAATTACACCCAAGGTCTCTAGTTTAGACGTAGAGACCACAGTAATTTGCGAAGGTGCATAACAATCATCAAGGAGCAGCCTTTGGAGTGAAGGAGCATCTTTGATGATGAGATCCTCTCCTTTAAAGCAACTTCCAATGCTTAGAAGGTGAGGCAACTTTGTCTCGAGACCACAAATATAGATTTCTTTCCCAAAATCAAGCAGCAAGTGGTCCAGGGCAGGGCAGCAGGAGTGGATGATGCTGTGCAGGGAGGCCTCCGACAGATCGACCACTACAAGTGCGAGTTTATTTAGAAGTGGGAGTCGAAGCATTTGTACCAGATTGTATGCTAGATGGCACCAGGCAAAGGTGGTAGTGTGGATAGAGGAAGAAAACCATGAGATGGACATCGGTGGTGAGGGCACAGCTACAACGCTTGGTGGGAAGCTATTTGCATGGTAATGGTAGAACTGAAGATGCTACAGTTTTTTGAATTGATGGGATATCAGCCAGGTGTTCACCGTGCAGTGTATGTGCAGCAGGCAGCATGCCTGGATGCATAGGCGTTGAATGGAGCCCTCGTGCGAGGAGATGATGGCTCCATGGAGTTCAAAATCATGAACGACAGATAGCCGGTGACATTCGAGAGTAAGAGGCACCACGCGCCATAGAGTGTGCCACCGAGATGCGAGGACCTGTGTGTGGCAGCCATCCTTGGCGGGGTGAAGGAAAGTGATCTCACCAAGAATGGCGTCCGGGAGATCGCCGATGCGGTCTACCCAATATTCTCACCATCGGAGGGAGTGGCGACATGTTCGCTGCAGAAAAAGTTTGACTTGCATCTTTGGGCCACATGCACGCGGTGGTCGCAGGACACTCACTCACATGTGACTTTCTCTGTGGGCCCACGAGGTCGTCGTCCATCATTATGACCTGCGGTGAGAGAGGTTAATTTAACCAACAAGGATGGTCATTTTTTGGTTTGTGTTACGTACGGTAGGACAATATATATAGTACGCGTCAAAGAGGGTGGGGGCAATATATGCTACGCATGATGTACGACAGTCACTCGCGTGTGATGCTTCCATCGGTGGGCCCGCAAGGTTGTGCTCCATCACTTTGATCCAACGAGAGAGGTTAATTTGACTGATGACCCACAAGTGTAGGGGGTTAGTTGTAGCCTCTTTCAATAAGTATGAGTGTCGAACCCAATGGGGAGCTAAAGGTAGAACAAATATCCCCTCAAGTTCTTTCAACCACTCATGTAACTCTAAGCACACTTAACGTTCACTTTACCTAGAACAAGTATGAAACTAGAAGTACTTTGTAGGTGTTGTAGGATAGGTTTCCAAGATAATAAAGAGCACGTATATAAAAGTCAGTGGCTGTTTAGATAACTAAACAATTAAATCAAGTGTGGAAAATTGGTGGTAAGAGTTGTGGAATTGTCCCTAAGCAATTGACTACGTTACTAGATTGATATCAAGTTTTTATGTGGGCGAGGCCACTGCTAGCATGTCATCCCTTACTTGGAATTCTATGCACTTATGATTGGAAATCCAACAAACATCCGCAACTACTGTCATTCATTAAGGTAAAACCCAACCATAGCCTTAGGATATATTGGTCCCCCTTCAATCTCGTATGCATCAATTTCTATGCTAGGCTGAAGCTGTTGTCACCCTTGCCCTTCAATACACAATCCTATCAACATACAATTAACCCTATGGTGTGATCTACACGCGCGCTCATATGATGGGCACTAACGAACATCAACATAACCATAAGAAAATTGAACCAATCGTAGCAATTCACCAATCACCGATAGGACAACAAAAATCTACCCAAGCATCAGAGGATGGCAACACATCATTGTATAATAATATGAAGCATAAAGCACAATGTTCAAGTAGAGGTTACAATGCGTTGCGGGAGAGTGGACGACTCAATATAGATGAGTGGAGGTGATGAAGATGTTGGTGAAGATGACAGAGCTGTTGGTGTAGATCGCCATCACACGATGATTGCCCCGACGGCGTTTTGGCGCCACAGGGAGAGAGGGGGAGAGTGCCCCCTTCTTCTTCTTCTTCATGGACCTCTTCCATAGATGGGATGATGGTTTACCCTATGGTCCATGGCCTCCATGGCGGCGGAGGGGCGAGAGCCCCTACAAGATTGGATCTCTCTCCATGTTTCTCTTCTGTCCCCCGACCCCTCTTTCTAGCCTTTCACTGTTTCTTAAATTCCCAGAGACCCGTAACTCCGGTTGGGCTAAACGTTTAACACGATTTTTATCCAGATATTAGCTTCCTTGCGGCCGAAGGACACCTCTAACCGACCTTCGGGGTGGCCACAAGCCTCCCAGGAGAGGAAATGGGCAAGGGGCGTACCCCTACGACTTGTGGGCCCCTCGGGGATTGTCCCGCATTGATTCCGCTTCCCAAAAATCACATATATTCCAAAAAATCTCTATAAGTTTTTATCGCGTTTGTACATCGTTCGATATGGATATTATGCGAACAAAAAACATACAACAAACTTGAACTGGCAATGCGCACTATATCAATATGTTAGTCCAAGAAAATCATATAAATTTTTGTCAAAGGTACATAAAAGTTGTATAATATTGGCTTGGAAATATATATATATATATATATATATATATATATATATATATATATATATATATATATATATATATATATATATATATATATATATATATATATATATGATGGAGGCGTATCAGCATCCCCAAGCTTAATTCCAGGTCGTCCTCGAGTAGGTAAATGATAAAAAGGATTATTTGTTATGTGGAATGCTGCCTTGTATAATCTTGATCATGTAATCTAATCATGGAATGAATATTAAGACACGAGTGATTCAAATCAATAGTCTATCAGTTGACATAAAAGACATCAATACTCGGGCATCCCAACAAACAATCATGTCTTTCAAAATATCAATGCTAAAGAACGTCATCCCTACAAAATCATATAGCCTTGCCATGCTCCATCTTCTTAACACAAAATATAAATCATGCACTACCTTGTTGTCAGCCAACAAATTGGTTCATACTTTTTAACGTGCCTCAGCTTTTTCTCCTCTCACGCAATACATGAGCGCGATCTAAGGATATATCACTATGGGTGGAATAGAATGTGGTTGTAGGGATCAATAGGAGAAGGAAGATAGTATCACATCAACTAGGCGGATCAACGGGCTATGGAGATGCCCATGAATCGACATCTATGCAAGGAGTAGGGATTGCCATGTAATGGAATAGAAGGTGGTGGTAGACAAAAAGAAGGGAGAAAGTTTCACATCAACTAGGCAAATTCATGAATTATGGAGATGTCTATTAATTGATATCAATGTGAGTGAGTAGGGATTGCCATGTAACGGGTGCACTAGAGCTATAAGTGTATGAAAGCTCAAAATAAACTAAGTGGGTGTGCATCCAACTTGCTTGCTCATGAAGACCTAGTGAATATACAAGCCAAGTCCTATAACAAAAAATTCCCACTAGTAATATATGAAAGTGTCAAAATAGGAGACTCTCTATCATGAAGAACATGGTGCTACTTTGAAGCACAAGTTTGGAAAAGGATAGTAACATTGCCCCTTCTCTCTTTTCATATTTTTTTTCTTTTTTCTTTCTTTCTTCTTCTTTTATTTTTGGAGACTCTTTTGGCCACTTTTTTTTTCCTTTTTTATGACCTCACATGGGACAATGTTCCAATAATGATGATCATCCCACTTTTATTTACTCACGACTCGATAAATGTAATACATGATGACTCTATATGAATGCCTCTAGTAGTGTACAAGGATGTGCAATGATCTAGCATAGCAAAGATATCAAAAAATGGACAAGCCATGAAAATATCATGCTAGATATCTTACGATCATGCAAAGCAATATGACATTGAACGCTCAAGTCATGTATATGATTATGATGGAAGTTGCATGACAATATATCTCAGAATGGCTATGGAAATGCCATAATAGGTAGGTATGGTGGCTGTTTGGAGGAAATTATAAGGAGGATTTTATGCACCAGCGAAAGTTATCCACCGAGTATGGCCATCCATGAAACCATGCATGAGCAGGTGCGCCTTGAATTTACCAGCCTCAAAGGGGTCGAGCCTGACTATTCCTTAGCATTTTTGTCACGGACATACAAATCCTTCAATCTTTTTTCATACATGTCGTCCACCACAGATTGCTAGTATCTTTCCACCATCCTTCCATTGACCTTCATGATCACCTGCGCGCAGAGAAAATATTATAACCACGTATGCATGCATGGATCAAATCCATAGAAAAATTCGGCATGACCTTCCCTAAACATTGGACATATTGAGTTTGGCCGAAATTCGCCGAAACGGAATTGAATCAACATTTCGGCAAAACATAGGCAACTCATGTCACCCACATTATTTCAACAAATACACATTGTAGGTAACTCAAATTATGGCACACACAATTCGGTATATTCTCATATCGCCCATACATACATACATATATATATATATATATATATATATATATATATAGTTTCGGTCCTATCCACCCAAACACTATTTTCGCTCACCTATGTCTCGAGAGGGATATCGAGCACCTTTCTTCTTAATTACCTAGTAGCTCTAGATATAGCTCTAACAAGCTGGCTAGCTAGGGAGAGAGAGAGAGAGAGCTAGGGAGAGAGAGGGG
>LR738711.1:522084624-522194318 GCA_902687465.1 Secale cereale | reverse complement strand
AGCACGCGAAGCTTCATGAACCTCTCTTTGTGTGGGGACTGTGCGATTTTCGACGCATGCCTGTGCCACATCAAAATGTTGTGCCTTTGGTATTCAAACATATGCATGCATCACCCATGTCCATACATATGTCTGGGGCACATGCATTGTCTTTGGATAATCTCCCTCGCTTAGTTATCATCAATGGCCTATATATTCAAGGGCTCGCGTGGATGTCCATCACATCAACCAACAACGAGAGAGGTTACCAGGTGGATTCTTCTTATCTTTGTCCGCGTTACTGTATAGTTGTACGTCGATCATGGTGAGATTCTAGACCTAATATAAGTTCGAGCGCATGCATACACATGAATCCCTATATATATAGTATACGCGTCATGAACCCTTGCTCCGTGTGGGGACTTTCTTGTTACAAAAGCACAGTGCCACATCAAAGTTGTGGGTGTATTCAAACACCACATATATAGCACTTCATACATATGTTTGGGCCACATGCACGCAATGGTTGTGTTTATGCACTCCCTCGCGTGGCTATCGATGACAAGCTAGCCTATTTGTGGGGCCGCGTGTGGATATCCATGACTTTGACCTAACAATGAGAGAGGTTATACGACCATGGTGGCGATTCTTCTTGGTTAGTGTTACAATACGCCTTGGTGAGATGCTCCCTCCCATCGACTCAAAGTGAGTGTGTGTAGGGGGGCGGGCACACTACGTGTACTTCACACTAGGTTAACCTCTTTGTGGGGTCGAGGATATCAGGTTAATTTGTGATGCACATGTGCCACATCAAATTTGTGATTTGTTTATTTAAATATCACACCGCACACCGTTTTCACACACACATGCACACACATGCACGCGCGCACACACACACACACACACACACACACACACAGATATCAGGCCACCCGCAAGTGTGGTTTGTATTTGGTCTCACCCATCTCGCGCCACAAGCATACATCTCCGGGCCCGCACATGGTCCACATTATTTGACCGAAAGCAGGGGTTGACCATGATGTACTCCTTTTGGTTTTCTGTTACGGTAGGGTGACATGTCAGACCTAGCTATTCGTGCGCATTCATTCATAGCTTGGATTCCCCTCCCGCCAACATGAAGTGTGTGTGTGTTGGGAGGGGGGCTAGCAATAATAACTATAAGTGCATCGAGTACCACCCCTAGTGGGTTTTGTAGTATTGACGACTAACATGGTTGAGGGACTAATGTGTTTGTGAGAATTGCAGGATAACACAAGTAGTAGTCCCTCATTGATTCAGTTTACCTACCAAAGATGACCCCTAAAAATATATGAAGATATTAACTGCAAAGGTGGTTCGTGAAGACATTCACTTTGAAGATCATGACGATGAAGACATTCAATTGAAGACTATGGAGTGCGAAGACATAACTACTTTCGTAGTTTCCTTTTCTTATTTCTTGAGTCATAGCAACCACCATACTGTTAAGTGGGGTCCAAGTGAACAAATTCAGATGACTGAAGTGATGCTCAACCAAAACATATGTCTTCGAGCGAAGACTATTAGAGAAAATCTTATCCAGAGTTGGATAAGACAGCTTTGCTTGTTGCCCAAGCCAAGCTGCCGCATGTGTTTGAAATCCGCCAATTGGACACGTGTCGGTTCCTTAGTGACTCAAGGTCATTTCGGACGTATTATGTCGGGTTGCCTCCTGGCTATAAATAGCCCACCCCCTACACCATAAATTGGCGGCTGTTGAGAGTTAGTATACGGATTTTCTCGTTTGAGAGAAACCCACCTCTGAAGCCTTTGAGAGAGAGATCCTTGCGAGTACAAACCCCAAAACGCCCAGAGCCAAAGAGTGTTAGGCATCACTGAAGTCTTTCTGTCCGCGTGTCCTGAAGACTTGTTACACTTGAGCACTATGCATCCTCCAGCCAGTTAGGCATCACGTTCTGAGCATCCAAGAGACATTATGGATCGTCGGTGAATGAAGTTTGTGAATCTTTGGAGTAAGGTGAAGAAGCGGTCCTGTGAGTTCAATCTCAGCCTCCCTAACCAAATGTAGAATTGTCACAGCAACTAGAGTTGGTCTATCAAATCCTTTTCTTCACCAAGCTACGGGTTCTATCTTCCAACTCATTTACATTTTAGTTTGTCTTCGTGAAGTCATTGCTTGCTCTCCTGATTTGTTTGACTTCACTGTGTGAAGACTATTACCTGTTTGGCTTCATTCTGTCTTCCATTCCAATCTGTTCTACCAAGCTGCTATTAGTCTTCGTGCTTTTACTATATTGCTTACTTGACTATGGCTTGTCTAGTGTAGTTTACCTTCGGCTGCATATCATATAGGTTCAATTTGGTTGTTTGTCTTCAAAGCCCTCGTGTTTTAAAGACTTTCATAAAAATCACCAATTCACCCCACCTCTAGTCGATAACTAGCACTTTCACTAAAATGTGCTAGCAATAATAACGTGTGCATTCTGCGACATCAACGTTCTGCATTGGGTATTTGAACATCAAACCACCCTTTTCATACTCCCTCCTTTCCTAAATTTAAGTATTTTTAGATATTTTAAATGCACTACAACATACGGATGTATGTAGACATTATTTAGAGTGTAGACTCACTCATTATGTAGTCATTTGTCGGAATTTCTAGAAAGACTTATATTTTGGAATGGAGGGAGTGCATATATTTGGTCCACATGCAAGTGTGTTCATGTCCTAACCCTTTCCCACTTTTTCCGCCAAATTTATAGACAACTGACGAGTCGGACGCAGTAACTGCCTGCGATCAAGTACACAACAGACACGGTTTCCTAGGAGTACCCGTGTGCTGCACCCTTGCACCTGTCACCCTCATCATCACAGTAGATTGGGATCCACGAGGCTTCCCTCCTTCTTTGGAAAATATCTACTCCCTCGCAATCTCAAAAATATCTACCCGCATAGAGGGTTTTCTGTTTGATAGCACACGATCAGTATGTGTGGACCATGTGTGATCTCTATTACTCCCGCTCAGCATCAATCCATTGATCCAAATTTTCAGTAGCCCCGGCATTTTACTCCTGGCTGCATCCTCGCAATCTCAAAAATATATGATCGGCTTGATTGTTATTCTGTTTGATAACACACGATTATTATGTTTTAACCGTGTGTGATGTTTGTTACTCATGCCCCGTTCTGCTTCAATCCCTTGATCCAAATTTTCGATAGTCCCACCATTTTACTCCTGCCTAGTAAAAATTTTAGTACCCGCGACATTTCCTATTACGCCACCACACCCCCCTCCAAATCATGCGCTCACCCCAAATCCCCCGCTCTCTCACACACACCACCCCTCCCTTGCTCGAAACCCTAGCTAGATCATCGCCGCTGCCGCGCCGCCTCCATCGTCAACCTCTACCGGTCTGCCCATGCAGGATACCCACCGATATACATACCCTCTCCGCCCTGAGTTTCTTAGATGACACATGTGAAACGCCCCCAATCCCATAAATCCCCATCCCTATCCCCCACTTTAGAGCATCATAGCCTAGGCCCGACTACGCTTCTTGGGAAGCTTGAGGAGATAATGGCCCAAAAGAGCTTTACCGCGGCCTCTACGCCCGATATTTGTGAGGTGGCTGCCAAGGAAGCTAACGATGATGACTGGCCGCGGCCTTTCAATCAGCGAGATAGAGTATTCTAGCATGTCGCGGACGCCGGCTACAACATCGAGGTCATCAACAGCGACGACTTAAGGTTGGCTATGTCACAGGTTAAGTTGCCCACCCCCAACCCCTCGGGTTCGATAGACTTTGATCTCATCGATGGCTGATACTTCTCTATGATACGTCTCAAACGTATCTTTAAGTTTTGATTGTTCCATGCTATTATTTATGATGTTTTGGATGTTTAATGGGCTTTGTCCTACACTTTTATATTATTTTTCGGACTAACCTACTAACCCAAAGGCCCAGTCCAGATTGTTGTTTTTTGCCTGTTTTAGGGTTTTACAGAAAAGGGATATCAAACGGAGTCCAAACGGAATGAAACCTTTGGGAGAGATATTTTTGGAGAAAATCACGCACGGGGGACTTGAGAACCACGGAGTAGGGGCCACGAGGTGCCCACTAGGGTGGGGGGCACGCCCCCTAGCCAGGACGCACCCCCTACCTTGTGGGTCCCTCATGAGTCCCCCGGTGTCCTCCTTCCTCCTATAAAAGCCAACGTACCCCGAAACCATCAGGGGAGAAGAGAAAACCCTAGTTCAACCGCCATAACCTTCTGTTCCCGTGAGATCCTATCTTGGAGCCTGTTCCGGAGCTCCGCCGGAGGGTGGATCCATCACGGAGTGCTTCTACATCATCATCATCGCCCTCACCATGAGTTGTGAGTAGTTTACCATAGACCTTCGGGTCCATAGCTAGTATCTAGATGGCTTCTTCTCTCTCTCTGGATGTCAATACAAAGTTCTCCTCGGTCTTCGAGGAGATCTATTCGATGTAATCACTTTTTGCGGTGTGTTTGTCGAGATCCGATGAATTATGAGTTTATGATCAAGCTTATCTATGAGAAATATTTGGTTATTTTCTGAACTCTTCATGTGTGCTCATAATATCCTTCCAAGCCTCTTTGAATTATTGGTTTGGTTTGGCCTACTAGATCTATAGTTCTTGCAATGGGAGAATGCTTGGCTTTTGGTTCAATCTTGCGGTGTCCTTTCCCAGTGACAGTAGGGGCAGAAAGGCACGTATTGTGTTGTTACCATTAAGGATAAAAAGATGGGGTTTACATCATATTGCTTGAGTTTATCCCTCTACATCATGTCATCTTGCTTAAGGCGTTACTCTGTTCTTATGAACTCAGTACACTAGATGCATGCTGGATAGCGGTCGATGTGTGGAGTAATAGTAGTAGATGTAGGCAGGAGTTGGTCTACTTGTCTCGGACGTGATGCCTATATACAATGATCATGCCTAGATAGTCTCATAATTATTCGCTTTTCTATCAATTGCTTGACAGTAATTTGTTTACCCGCTGTAGAATATCGCTATCATGAGAGAAGACACTAGAGAACACTATGGCCCCCGGGTCTATTCTCAACATATCAATCTATATCTACTTTACTTTTTCCGCTTTTACTTACTGTTCTGATAACCAAAAATACCAAAAATATAAACTATCATCTCTATCAGATTTCACTTTCGTAAGTGACTATAAATGGATTGACAACCCCTTATCGCGTTGGCTCTGAAGTTCTTAATTGTTTGTGCAGGTCCGAGGGACTCGTGCGTGGTCTCCTGCTAGACTGATACCTTGGTTCTCAAAACTGAAGGAAATACTTATGCTACTGTGCTGCATCTCCCTTTCCTCTTCGAGGGAATACAATGCAAGCTCGAGAAGTAGCAAGAAGAATTTCTGGTGCCGTTGCCGGGGAGGCTTACGCAAAAGTCATATACCAAGTACCTATCACAAACCCTTATCCTTCGCATTACATTTTTGCCTCTTGTTTTCCTCTTCTCCACTTCACCCTTGCCGTTTTATTTCCTCTTCTTCTGCCGTGTGTTTACGGTTCGCTAGCTTCTAGTTCGCTTGTGTGTGTTGGATTGCTTGCTTGTCGCTATGGCTCAGAACAATACCAAATTTGTGTGACTTGTCCAATACCAACAATAATGTTTATTAGCACTCTGATTGCTCCTATTACCGATGCTGAATCTTGTGAGATCAATGTTGCTTTGTTGAATCTTGTCATGAAAGATCAATTCTCCGGCCTTCCTAGTGAAGACGCCGCTACCCATCTAAACAACTTTGTTGATTTGTGTGATATGCAAAAGAAAAGGGATACAGATAACGATATTGTTAAATTGAAGATATTTCCGTTTTCACTTAGAGATCGTGCTAAAACTTGGTTTTCCTCTTCGCCTAGAAATAGTATTGATTCGTGGGATAAGTGCAAAGATGCTTTTATCTCTAAGTACTTCCCTCCTGCTAAGATCATCTCTCTTAGAAATGATATTATGAACTTTAAGAAACTAGATCATGAGCATGTTGCACAAGCTTGGGAGAGAATGAAACTGATGATATGTAATTGCCCTACACATGGTTTGAACTTGTAGATGATTATTCAGAACTTTTCTGCTGGCTTGAATTTTGCTTCTAGAAATCTTTTAGATTCGGCCGCAGGAGGCACTTTCATGGAAACAACCTTAGGAGAAGCTACCAAACTCCTAGATAATATTACGGTTAATTATTATCAATGGCACACCGAAAGATCTACTAGTAAAAAAGTGCATGCTATTGAAGAAATTAGTGTTTTGAGTGGAAAGATGGATGAACTTATGAGATTATTTGCTGCTAAGAGTGCTTCTTCTGATCCTAATGATATGCCTTTGTCCACTTTGATTGAAAATAGCAATGAATCTTTGGATGTGAATTTTGTTGGTAGGAATAATTTTGGTAACAATGCTTATAGAGGGAATTTTAATCCTAGGCCTTTTCCTAGTAATTCCTCTAATAATTATGGTAATTCCTAAAACAACTCTTATGGAAAGATGCCTTCTGAATTTGAAACTAGTGTGAAGGAGTTTATGATCTCGCAAAAGAATTTCAATGCTATGCTTGAAGAGAAATTGCTTAAGATTGATGAATTGGCTAGAAGTGTGGATAGAATTACTCTTGATGTTGATTCTTTGAAACTTAGATCTATCCCACCTAATCTTGATATCAATGAGTCTCTGAAAGCCATGAGAATTTCCATTGATGAATGCAAATAAAGAAACGCTAGGATGCATGCTAAAAGAGAAACTTATATAAGAGCGTGTCTTCTAGTTATCATGAAAATAAAGATGAAGATATAAAGGTTATTGATGTTTCTCCTATTAGATCCTTGTTTTCTAGCATAAATCTTGATGAAGATAGGATTGGAGATGATTCTGCTTTAAGGTGTCCCAATGATTCGGAGTTTTTAGATCTTGATGCTAAAATTGTTAAAAGTGGGAGTGAAGATATTAAAACTTTGCATAGTTATGAATCCACTACTTTGGATTTCAAGAGATTCAATTATGATAATTGCTCTTTGATTGATTGTATTTCCTTGTTGCAATTCGTACTAAATTCTTCGCATGCTTATAGTCAAAATAAAGCTTTCACCAAACACATAGTTGATGCTTTGATGCAATCTTATGAGGAAAAACTTGAGTTGGAAGTTTCTATCCCTAGAAAGCTTTATGATGAGTGGGAACCTACTATTAAAATAAAAATAAACGATCATGAATGCTATGCTTTGTGTGATTTGGGTGCAAGTGTCTCCACTATCCCAAAAACTTTGTGTGATTTGCTAGGGTTCCATGAGCGTGATGATTGTTCTTTAAATTTGCATCTTGCGGATTCCACTATTAATAAACCTATGGGAAGGATTAATGATGTTCTTATTGTTGCCAATAGGAATTATGTGCCCGTAGATTTCATTGTTCTTGATATAGATTGCAATCCTTCATGTCCTATTATTCTTGGTAGACCTTTCCTTAGAACGATTGGTGCAATTATTGATATGATGGAAGGAAATATTAGATTTCAATTTCCGTTAAGGAAGGGCATGGAACACTTTCCTATAAAGAAAATCAAATTACCATATGAATATATCATGAGAGCCACTTATGGATTGCCTTCCAAGGATGGCAATACCTAGACCTATCTTGTATCGTACCTAGCTAGGGGCATAAAACGATAGCGCTTGTTGGGAGGCAACCGAATTTTATATTTTTCGTTTTTTCCGCTTTTAGGAATAAATATTGCATCTAGCTTCTGTTTAGATGTGGTTTCATGTTTTGTTTAGTGTTTGTGCCAAGTAGAACATTTGGGAAGACTTGTGTGAAGTTTATGTGATCTTGCTGTGAAAAACATAATCGTTAGCGCTCACTAGAATGGTCATCAGATTTTACTCGAGCGTGCTATTTAGTTGATTCTTTTTGCAGATGATTAATAGACAAATTCCCCATGTTTACCAATTTAGTTTGAATTTTTTGGAATTACAGAAGTATGCGCAACCTGCAGATTACTACAGACTGTTCCCTTTTAGATAGATTCTGTTTTTCGTGTGTTGTTTGCTTATTTCAATGCATCTATGAGTAATATTGGGAAGTATGAACCATAGAAAAGTTGTAATACAGTAGGTTTAACACCAATATAAACAAAGAATGAATTCATTGCAGTACCTTTGAGTAGTGGTTTGCTTTCTTATACTAACGGAGCTCACGAGATTTTTGTCTAAGTTTTGTGTTGTGAAGTTTTCAAGTTTTGAGTATTGCTTTGATGGACTATGGAACAAAGAGTAGCAAGGGCCTAAGCTTGGGGATGCCCAATGCACCCCAAGTAAAATTTAAGCACAACCAAACGCCTAAGCTTGGGGATGCCCCAGGAAGGCATCCCCTCTTTCGTGTTCATCCATCGGTAACTATACTTGGAGCTATATTTTTATTCACCACATGATATGTGTTTTGCTTGGAGCGTCGTGTATTATTTGAGTCTTTGCTTGTTACTTTGCCACAATTATCCTTGCTGGACACACCTATTTGAGAGAGTTAAATATGGCCTAGGAATTGATAGAACACTCTATGTGCTTCACTTAGAACTTTTGAGTTGAATAGTTTCTGCTCTAGTGCTTCACTTATATCTTTTGGAGCACGGCGGTGATAATATTTTGAAGAAATTGTTGATCTCTCATGCTTCACTTATATCCATTTTGGAGTGTATTAAAACAGCATGGTAATGTGTTTAGGCTATAAAACTAGTCTTCACATGATAGACATACAATATCAATGTAGTAAAAAATTTCACACTAAGTGCATTGAATATGATGATAACTTGGATGCTTGATAATTGTTTTGAGATATGAGGATAGTAATGTTAGAGTCATGCTAGTGGATTTATTATGAAAATGAGAAATACTTGTGTTAAGGTTAGTGATTACCATAGCATGCACGTATGCTGAACCGCTATGTGACGAAGTTAGAGCATGAGGTATTTGTAAAGTGTCAACCTTTGTGTGGAGGTCGGGGGCGCGCGATGGTTAACTCCTACCAACCTCCACCTAAGAGCATGCGTTGATTGCTTTGTTTTGATGACTCGTAGATTTTTGCAACAAGTATATGAGTTTTTATGACTAATATTGAGTCCATGGATTATACGCACTCTCACCCTTCCAGCGTTGCTAGCCTCTCTTGTATGGCGCAATTTTCACCGATACCATAAACCCACTATATATCCTTCCTCAAAACAGCCACCATATTATTCGTCAAAACAGCCACCATACCTACCTATCATGGCATTTCCATAGCCATTCCGAGATATATTGCCATGCAACTTTCCATCTTCCGTTCATATGACACGCTTCATATTGTCATATTGCCTTGTATGATCATGTAGTTGACATCGTATTTGTGGAAAGGCCACCATGCATAATTTTTTGTACATGTCACTCTTGTTTCATTGCACATCCCGGTACACCGCCGGAGGCATTCATATAGAGTCATGCTTTGCTGTAGTATCAAGTTGTATTATCGAGTTGTAATGAAAGTGTGATGATCATCATTATTAGAGCATTGTCCCATGGGAGGAAAGGCTAAATCAATAAAGCCCCTCCGCAAAAAAGAAGAAAAAAGAAAAAAAGGGAAAGGCCAAAGAAAAAAAAGCCCAAAAAAGAAAAAAAGGGACAATTGCTACTATCTTTTTTTCCACACTTATGCTTCAAAGTAGCACCATGTTCTTCATTGTAGAGAGTCTCATGCTTAGTCACTTTCATATACTAGTGGGAATTTTCATTATAGAACTTGGCTTGTATATTCCAACGATGGGCTTCCTCAAATGCCCTAGGTCTTTGTGAGCAAGCAAGTTGGATGCACACCCACTAGTTTCTTTTGTTGAGCTTTCATACATATTTAGCTCTAGTGCATCCGTTGAATGGCAATCCCTACTCACTCACATTGATATCTATTGATGGGCATCTCCATAGCCTGTTGATACGCCTAGTTGATGTGAGACTATCTCCCTCCTTTTTGTCTTCTCCACAACCACCTCTCTATTCCACCCATAGTGCTATGTCCATGGCTCATGCTCATGTATTCCGTGAAAGTGGAAAGGTTTGAAAGAATAGAGTATGAAAATAAGTGCTTGGCTGAAATCGTGGTTGTGCATGATATGAATATTTTGTGTGATGAAGAGGGAGCATGGCCAGACTATATGATTTTGTAGGGACAACTTTCTTTAGCCATAGTATTTTGAGAACACATGATTGCTTTGTTAGTATGCTTGAAGTATTATTATTTCTTATGTCAACATAGACTTTTATCTTGAATCTTTCAGATCTGAACATTCATGCCACAACTAAGATAATTACATTGAAAAACTATGTTGGTTAGCATTCCACATCAAAAAATTTGTTTTTATCATTTACCTACTCGAGGACGAGCAGGAATTAAGCTTGGGGATGCTTGATACGTCTCCAATGTATCTATAATTTTTTATTGTTCCATGATGTTATTTATGATGTTTTGGATGTTTAATGGGCTTTGCCCTACACTTTTATATTATTTTTGAGACTAACCTACTAACCCAAAGGCCCAGTCCAGATTGCTGTTGTTTGCCTGTTTTAGGGTTTTACGGAAAAGTGATATCAAACGGAGTCCAAACGGAATGAAACCTTCCAAAGAGATATTTTTGGAGAAAATCACGTATGGGAGACTTGAGACCCAGGGAGTAGGGGCCACGAGGTGCCCGCGAGGGTGGGGGCGCGCCCCCCTTTCCAGGGCACGCCCCCTACCTTGTGGGTCCCTCATGAGTCCCCCGGTGTCCTCCTTCCTCCTATATAAGCCAACGTATCCCGAAACCATCAGGGGAGAAGAGAAAACCCTAGTTCCACCGCCGTAACCTTCTGTTCCCGTGAGATCCCATCTTGGAGCTTGTTTCGGAGCTCCGCCGGAGGGGGGATCCATCACGGAGTGCTTCTACATCATCATCATCGCCCTCACCATGAGTTGTGAGTAGTTTACCATAGACCTTCAGGTCCATAGCTAGTATCTAGATGGCATCTTCTCTCTCTCTGGATCTCAATACAAAGTTCTCCTCGGTCTTTGAGGAGATCTATTTGATGTAATCTCGTTTTGCGGTGTGTTAGTCGAGATCCGATGTATTGTGAGTTTATGATCAAGATTATCTATGAGAAATATTTGGTTCTTATCTGAACTCTTTATGTGTGCTCATAATATCCTTGCAAGCCTCTTCGAATTATTGGTTTGGTTTGGCCTACTAGATCTATAGTTCTTGCAATGGGAGAAGTGCTTGGATTTGGGTTCAATCTTGCGGTGTCCTTTCCAAGTGACGGTAGGTGCAGCAAGGCACGTATTGTATTGTTTCTGTCGAGGATAAAAAGATGGGGTTTACATCATATTGCTTGAGTTTATCCCTCTACATCATGTCATCTTGCTTATGGCGTTACTCTGTTCTTATGAACTCAATACACTAGATGCATGCTGGATAGCGGTCGATGTGTGGAGTAATATTAGTAGATGCAGGCAGGAGTCAGTCTACTTGTCTCGGACATGATGCCTATATACAATGATCATGCCTAGATAGTCTCATAATTATTCGCTTTTCTATCAATTGCTCGACGGTAATTTGTTTACCCGCTGTAGAATATCGCTATCATGAGAGAAGCCACAAGAGAACACTATGGCCCCCGGGTCTATTCTCAAGATATCAATCTACATCTACTTTACTTTTTCCGCTTTTACTTTCTGTTCTTATAACCAAAAATACCAAAAATATAAACTATCATCTCTATCAGATCTCACTTTCATAAGTGACCGTAAAGGGATTGAGAACCCCTTATCATGTTGGCTGCGAAGTTCTTATTTGTTTGTGCAGGTGCGAGGGACTCGCGCGTGGTCTCCTACTAGATTGATACCTTGGTTCTCAAAAACTGAGGGAAATACTTATGCTACTGTGCTGCATCTCCCTTTCTTCTTCGAGGGAATACAACGCAAGCTCGAGAAGTAGCACTCCAATGTATCTATAATTTTGTATTGTTCCAAGCTATTATATTATAAACTCTGGATGTTTTATATGCATCAATATGCTATTTTATATTATTTTTGGGACTAACTTATTAACCAAGTGCCCGGTGCCAGAAACCCTCGAGAGTCACCAAAAATACTTTTCTACCGCCAAAAATTTATGTTCCCGTGAGATCCCATCTTGGGGTCATTTCGATACTCCACCGAAGGGGATTCGACCATGGAGGGCATCTACATCAACCTTGTTGCCCCTCCGATGATGCGTGAGTAGTTTACCATAGACCTACGGGTCCATAGCTAGTAGCTAGATGGCTTCTTCTCTGAACTCTTTTAGCATTATTAGGATAGCTTCGTATTTCTCTTCGATCTATCGATTTGGTTTGGGCAACTAGATTGGGTTTTCTTGCAATGAGAGAGGTGCTTTGTGATGGGTTCAATCTTGCGGTGTCCTCACCCAGTGACAGAAGGGGTAGCGAGGCACGTAATGTATTGTGGCCATTAAGGGTAGAAAGATGGGGTTTATATCATATTGCTTGAGTTTATCCCTCTACATCATGTCATCTTGCTTAAGGCGTTAATCTACTTTTATGAAGTTAATACTCTAGATGCATGTTGTATAGCGGTCGATGAGTGGATTAATAGTAGTAGATGTAGGCAGGAGTCAGTCTACTTGTCACAGACGTGATGCCTATATTCATGATCATTGCCTTGGATGTCGTCATAACTTTGCACTTTTCTATCAATTTCTCAACAGTAATTTGTTTACCCACCGTATGCTTTCTGAGAGAGAGAGAGAGAGAGAGTGAGAAGCCTCTAGTGAAACCTATGGCCCCCGGGTATGTTTCCCATAATATATTTTTAGATCTATAAAACCAAAAACCCAAAAATACTGTACAATAATTATTTTGAGTTCACTTTATTTTGCCTTTTACTTTTGTTTTAGATCTATCTCTATCAAATCTCACTCTTGCAAGTGATCGTGAAGGGATTAACAACCCCTTTTCTGTGTTGTGTGCAAGTGTTTGTTAGTTTGTGCAGGTGCATAGATTGGGACTTGCTTGTGCCTCCTACTGGATTGATACCTTGGTTCTCAACTGAGGGAAATACTTATCTCTACTTTGCTGCATCACCCTTTCCTCTTCAAGGGAAAAAGCAACGCAAGTTCAAGAAGTAGCAATGGCCCTGCCACTGATCTCCCGCGGCTCGTAATGAACAATTTGCCATCCTACATTGCCATGGAGCCCCTTTTGTCATTTCTAAAGGACACATTCTGTGACGCTGGCTGTTGATCATTAGCTGCCAAGTCAGACCTCATCGATGCCGACCACAAGGAGGAGCCCATCTACGACAAGTGAGGAGACCCATGATTTCGTTTGCCGTGCCTCTTCACCGGGGGGATCCCATGATTTGTTTTCTCGAACCCCTTTTGTAGTGATAACATGTCCAATATTTATTGCTACATTTGGTTGTTTGCATTACGCCTTGTTTATTTAAACTGTTTTTTGGTTTTTCGGTTGTTTGTAGTTAGCATATGTCGAATTTCAGTTGTCGCCTTTGGTTGTTTGTAGTATGCCTTGTTTATTTCAGTTATTCACATTGTGATGTTCTATATGTGCAGGTATGAAATGTGTAGTTCAATTTAATCAATACCAGTTTTAACAATAGCTATATGAATGACTATTTTTGGTTGTTGTTAAGCATGGTGTAGTTAACATGCCTTTCCATTTTATTTAACAATAACTAGTGTACTTAGACCTGCACAATACCAGTTTGAATGACTATGTTTGCTTGTTTTTAAATGCTAGGCCTGTTGCAATTAACACAGGCATGCTTAAGCCTTCGCCATGAAGCTATCATTTGCAGATTATGTTGTCTACCATGGATATGTTTGGTTGATGTTTAGCCTATTGTGCTTAACATATCTTTAGATATACTTACACAGGACAATATTTGGAAAAACTATTGTTTACCATTGAGGTTAGTTTCATCCCATGGCTTATATATATATTCACTGTTCAGGATATCGGTAGCTAGTACCATATTGGCCGAGGGCTGATAAGGGATTAATCATCGAATCAAACATTTAACTAAATATATATGTAACACATTTATCAGTAGGTTAACTAGGGACACATCTAATATATCCAAGCTGAATGACTAAATATGAAAGCCTAGGCCACATAGCAACAAGGAACGAATGTTTGGTTCTAGGCCTAGGAGTGCCACACTTTGCCATACAATGTTTCCAAACTTGCCAAAGGGTTAGTGATGTGGGACCATAGTGTGGCTTGCCTAGGATGTGGCTTGAACGATACACACACCTAAGTTGGTTAAACTTGCCTAACCTTAGGTGTAGCAACCTTTGGCAAACATAGGGGCTATTTGGTTCTAGGCCTTGCAATGCCACACTTTGCCACATTTTTTTGCCAAGCTTTCCTAAGGTTACTTCATAAAACTGAGAGCCACAAGTTGGCAAGCCTAAGGGAATCTTGTCACACTTTTTGTGTGTATGCCATGTGGGGCCCTGGTGTGGGTTGCCAAAAGTGTGGCTTGAACCAAACACTCACCTATGTTGGTCAAAGTTGCCTAACCTTAGGTGTCACAACCTTTGGCAAAGCTAGTCACAAACCAAATAGCCCCGTAGTCTCAAACCAAGAGTGTTACCTTAATGTTCTGATGATGTCCTGATATACATGGAAGAGCAGCAAGAAGAAGAACAACACAGCAGGAGTTAACTACTGTTAATCGGCTTGTATTTTTTAAAATATAATAAACTCCCACCGCCCCATAATATAAGATGTTTATTCATCCATGCCGTCAGTATATTGGATGTTATAAGATCTTATATAATGGGACGGAGGGAGTGTTGTATTACATCATTGTGTAATTGTTGTTTATCTTCTAATATTAATCTGGTGCTTTTAGGTACATGTCATTGGTAAAGATCCATTCTTTGACCCTTTCTGCGTATGGGGCAATGAGATATTGATGAACCAACATCTAGGTGAGGAAACTGATAAAGATTGTTACTAAAATGGGTCAAAAAATGGCAATTAAACTTTTTGTTTACACTTTATCAAGACAACGATGAACTACACCATGGTAACTAAGAACTCTGCAGCCTTCTTGTTACTGCCCATATTGAGTTGTGTTAGATGACAATGTCTGAATATTTTTCCTTTCTAGTGGTTCTCGAAGTAGTCTACTCAAGATTGCCTCTCAACCTACATGATTATTGAGACTGAGCACCGCAAGATCGAACCCATTACAAAACACCTCTTCCCATGGCAAGATAAATCAATCAAGTTGGCCAAGCCAAACCAAAGTATTCATGAAATACGAGGCTATAATAATCATGTATGGATAGATCAGATAATACACTCGCAATTCATCGGATCCGAACAAACACGCCGCATAAAAGAGTTTCATCAAATTGATCTCCAAGAACATCGAGGAGAACATTGTATTGAAGATCAAAAAGAGAGAAGAAGCCATGTAACTACTAACAACGGACCCGTAGGTATGTGATAAACTACTCACGCATCATCGGAGGAGCACCAATGAGGATGATGAACCCATCCATGATCGTGTTCCCCTCCGACAGAGCGCTAGAAAAGGTCTCTAGATTGGATCTCATGGTTCTGGGACTTGCGGCGGCTGGAAAAGTAATTTGTCGACTCCTCAAGGGTATCTAGAATATTGTCGGATTTATAGAGCTAGAGGTCGGTGGAAAAGGTCCCCATGGGCTCCACTACTCACCATGGCGCGCACTGGTGCCTAGTGAGCCCCACGGGCCACCTCCCGTGTGGTCTCTTGGCTCCATGGGTGTCTTCTGTCCAGAAAAAAATTCTCCAAAAAAGTTTCATTTCATTTGGACTTCGTTTGGTATTGATATTCTCCAAAGTGAAAAACAAGCAGAAAACAACAACTGGCACTAGGCACTATGTCAATAGGTTAGTCCCAAAAAATAATGTAAAGTTGCTAGAAAATGTATATTAAACATCCAAGATTGATACTATAACAACATGGAACAATCAAAAATTATAGATAAGTTGGAGACGTATCGGCGTCCCCAAGCATAATCTCTGCTCGTCCTCGAGTAGGTAATTGATAAAAATGGAATTTTTGATGTGGAATGTTGCCTATCAAATTCAACATATTCTTTTCTTTGTAGCATGGAATTTGGGACTTTAGATGATTCAAAGCAATAGTTTATAATTTGACAGGAATGCTTTAATACTCAAGAATATCAACAAGCAACCATGTCTTTCAAAATATCAATGCTAAAGAAAGCTCTCCCTAGCCCATTATGCTCAATAATTGACCCATTCATGAAACACATCCAAATATTAGCTACATCCAATGCTCAAGTGTCATAAAAGTGTTTCCTAGTTGGTGCTTTATAAGAGAAGACGGAGACTCAAGAAAAATGAAATTTCATAAAATTAAATAGATAGGCCTTTCGTAGAGGGAAGCAAAGATTTGTAGAGGTGCCAGAGTTCAAAGCTTAAACTGAGAGATAAAACAATTTTGAGAGGCATGCTTTTCCTGTCAAAGGAAATGACCGAGAATTCCCAATATCTTTCATGCTAGATAAATCATAGGCGGTTCCCAAACATAAAATAAAGTTTATTTCCTTTCCACCATTCTTTCACAATCCATGGCTAGCCATATCCACGGGTGCCTTCCATACCAAGACATACCAAGGAATTTATTATAGTATTTTTTTGCATTTCAGGACTGGGCATCCCTATTACCGCTACACTCTCGTGCAATGACAAATGAATAAACACTCATCTTGAGAATAACATACCTAGCATGGAAAATAATGGCCACCCCCTACCGCTTCATGAGCGGTAAGGGCACACAAAAGTGAAATTTATTTTGAAAATTACAGTTGGCACATACAAATTTACTTTGAACGGCATGGAAATACCGCATATAGGTAGGTATGGTGCACTCATTTTGCACAACTTGAATTTAAGGAGTTGTATGCACAAGAAATATTCCTGCTTAGTACAATGGAGGCTGGCAAATAGATTGAGAAGCGATCAACCACGAAACAAAAACGACCATAATAGAACACTAAACATAACTAACACTGAATAATGCACCACAAGTAGGATATAACTTCATTGCATAACTATCTCTCCCTAATAATAAAGCACGGATTGACTTTGTCGGGTTCACCGTCACAATATACTTCTTCCCCTGAATTTACGCTTTCAAGTTGAATTTAAAATATATAGGCGAGGTGGTACTAAAATATTATTCTGATTGTACGTGCGCACTAAAAGTTTCGCTAAAATACCTTAAAACGATCTTTCTGACACGCCCGGGCCTCAGCCCATCGATCGGCCTCGGCCCGGCTAAAACGGGGTAGAGGCTCCCCTCCTCTGCCTCTCGCGTAGTCCCACGAAGTCATCGCCGCTGCCACCACCACCAACGCTGGCCACTTCCAGCGACCTCCGGCGCCGCGCAGCGCGCCCCCGAGCTCCCCACGGTTCGCGCCTCCTTCCCCTCCGGCAAGATTCTTCTCTCCTGTCCTCTGCCACTTGCTCGCATCGGGAGCCCCCGATGCGACCTTCCCTGCCGCGTCACTGCTCCCCAATGGCCGCGCCGCCCAATGATTCTCTCCAAGGCCTCGCGCAGCCGCACCCTTCCCCCTCATGCGCCCCCATGCCATCGTTTCTATGGCTGGTCAAATCCATGGCTCTGGCACCAAGCCGTAGGCCGGATGAGCCAGCAGAGTACAGAGAAGGGGACGGAGGTGGAGGTGGAGGTGGCGGCGGCGGTGGAGGTGGATGGGAACAAATTCAATTACAACATAGAGGATTTTCCCCGCAGGTTCCAGGCCGTCTACCCTCGTGAATCATTCAAGCACGATGCCTAGGGTTCCCCATCGCTATCCTTTGGTTCACCTCTGGTGTCTACCATGACTTTCCAATCACCGGAGTCAGAGTTCCACCATCATCCAGTCCTCGACTTGGGGCCGTCTCTCATCGATTCCAGCCATTAGCGCACTGCACCAACAAAGGGAACCCGGGAGCAGCTCCTCGCAAAAATCCTCCATCGCATCGAATTTTTTATTTCTTCTAGAACTTCGGTGAGATTGCTTCTGCACTATTTGTCACAGGGCGGTGAGTTCCTTCTCACTAAAACATCTCGGTATATTATGTTTGGCATCATTTTTTTAGCCCCTTACCAATTGTTCTCAAAAGTAGGCGTGGCATTGTCAAAATAGCTTTTGAGGGAATTTTCTAGAAACAAACTTCTGCGAGGAACAACCATAATCTGTGTGTTAGAAATAAGATTTGTTCATGTATATTATTGTGCCCAATTTAAAACTGAGTATGATTAGAATGGTTTCATTATGGTTATTATTACTTGTGACTGAAGGACTATGCCATTGTTTCCCCAAAAAGATTTATGCAGGTCCATAATACCTTTTTCCAATGTATTGCGTGGTCGAGGTCTCTAGCAAGGATACCCTCCCTGAGGTGTTCCGCAACTTTGTGGACTGCGTCTGCTCGCCCAACGCCAGTGGAGATCCGCTGCTGCAACACCTCAAGGAAACGTCCTGCAACACGGCGTAACGGCCGCAGGATTATCCTTCAGGAACTCGGCACCTGGACCTAGGAAGGGCAACGTCGTCTGTGCTATCCTTGTCATCCTGGTGAGACATACTTTCCTTTTCCGATCCGTCCATTTGGAAACAGAAAAGCTTTATTACTTTGTTCGTTCATCTATCTGGAGGTCCTAGAAATTGAGGCATGTTGGATGCAGTATTAGCGACTAGATGAACTGTGCTCAATACTGTTGGGGAACGTAGTATTTTAAAATTTTCCTACGATCACGCAAGATCTATCTACCAGATGCATAGCAACGAGAGGGAAGAGTGTGTCTACATACCCTCGTAGACCGGGAGCGGAAGCGTCAAGTGACGCGGTTGATGTTGTCGAACTTCTTCGCGATCCAACCGATCAAGCACCGAACGTACGGCACCTCCGCGTTCAGCACACGTTCAGCTTGATGACGTCCCACGAGCTCTTGATCCAGTTGAGCTTCACGGGAGAGTTTCGTCAGCACGACGGCGTGGTGACGGATATGATGTGTTCACCGACGCAGGGCTTCGCCTAAGCTCCGCGACGGTATGACCGAGGTGTGATTCTGTGGAGGGGGGCACCGCACACGGCTAAAACAATTCAACTTGTGTGTCTTTGGGTGCCCCCCTGCCCCCGTATATAAAGGAGCAAGGGAGGGAGGCCGGCCGGCCCTTCCTGGTGCGGCTAGGGAAGGAGTCCTACTAGGAATAGGATTGCAATCCTATTCCTAGTAGGATTCACCAAAAGGAAGAAGGGGGAAAGGAATAGGAGAGGTGGCGCCCCCCCCCAATCCTAGTCCAACTAGGAACCCTAGGTGGGGGCGCCGGCCAGCCCTATGGGCTGCCTCTCTCTTTCCCTTTAGGCCCACTATGGACCATCCCCTCTCGTAGGGGGTTCCGGTAACCCCCTCCGGCATTCCCGATAAATCCGAAACTTTTCCGGTATACTTCCGGTGTCCGAATATAGCCGTCCAATATATCAATCTTTATGTCTCGGACATTCCGAGACTCCTCGTCATGTCCGTGATCTCATTCGGGACTCCGAACTACCTTCGGTACATCAATACTCAAAAACTCATAATACCGATCATCATCAAACGTTAAGCGTGCGGACCCTACGGGTTCGAGAACTATGTAGACATGACCGAGACTCATCTCTGGTCAATAACCAATAGCGGAACCTGGATGTTCATATTGGCTCCTACATATTCTACGAAGATCTTTTATCGGTCAGAACCGCATAACAACATACGTTGTTCCTTTTGTCAAACGGTATGTTACTTGCCCGAGATTCGATCGTCGGTATCTTTATACCTAGTTCAATCTCGTTTACCGGCAAGTCTCTTTACTCGTTCCGTAACACATCATCTCGTGACTAACTCATTAGTCCTTTGCTTGCAAGGCTTATTATGATGTGTGTTACCGAGAGGGCCCAGAGATACCTCTCCGACACTCGGAGTGACAAATCCTAATCTTGATCTATGCCAACACCACGAATACTTTCGGAGACACATGTAGAGCATCTTTATGATCACCCAGTTACGTTGTGACGTTTGATAGCACACAAGGTGTTCCTACGGTATTCGGGAGTTGCATAATCTCATAGTCATAGGAACATGTATAAGTCATGAAGAAAGCAATAGCAGTTAAACTAAACGATCATAGTGCTATGCTAACGGATGGGTCTTGTCCATCACATCATTCTCCTAATGGTGTGATCCCGTTGATCAAATGACAACTCATGTCTATGGTTAGGAAACATAACCATCTTTGATCAATGAGCTAGTCTAGTAGAGGCATACTAGGGACATACTGTTTTGTCTATGTATCCACACATGTACTAAGTTTCCGGTTAATACAATTCTAGCATGAATAAAAGACATTTATCATGATATAAGGAAATACAAATAACATCTTTATTATTGCCTCTAGGGCATATTTCCTTCAAAGGGATCATCTTATAATGCTACCGTCGTTCTAAGCAAAATAAGAAGCATAATAAGATAAACATCACATGCAATCAAAATATGTGACATGATATGGCCATCATCATCTTGTGCTTTTGATCTCCATCTCCAAAGCATCGTCATGATCACCTTCGTCACCGGCGCGACACCTTGATCTCCATCGTAGCATCGTTGTCGTCTCGCCAACTATTGCTTCTACGACTATCGCTACCGCTTAGTGATAAAGTAAAGCAATTACATGGCGATTGCATTTCATACAATAAAGCGACAACCATATGGCTCCTGCCAGTTGCCGATAACATTACAAAACATGATCATCTCATACAAAAACGTATAACTCATCATGTCTTGACCATATCACATCACAACATGCCCTGCAAAAACAAGTTAGACGTCCTCTACTTTGTTGTTGCAAGTTTTACGTGGCTGCTACGGGCTTTAGCAAGAACCGTTCTTACCTACGCATACAAAACCACAACGATGTTTCGTCAAGTATGTGCTGTTTTAACCTTCACAAGGACCGGGCGTAGCCACACTTGATTCAGCTAAAGTGAGAGAGACAGACACCCGCCAGTCACCTTTAAGCAACGAGTGCTCGTAACGGTGAAACCAGTCTCGCGTAAGCGTACGCGTAATGTCGGTCCGGGCCGCTTCATCTCACAATACCGCCGAAGCAAAGTATGACATGCTGGTAAGCAGTATGACTAGTATCGCCCACAACTCATTGTGTTCTACTCGTGCATATCATCTACGCATAGACCTGGCTCATGATGCCACTGTTGGGGAACGTACTATTTTAAAATTTTCCTACGATCACGCAAGATCTATCTACCAGATGCATAGCAACGAGAGGGAAGAGTGTGTCTACGTACCCTCGTAGACCGGGAGCGGAAGCGTCAAGTGACGCGGTTGATGTTGTCGAACTTCTTCGCGATCCAACCGATCAAGCACCGAACGTACGGCACCTCCGTGTTCAGCACACGTTCAGCTTGATGACGTCCCACGAGCTCTTGATCCAGTTGAGCTTCACGGGAGAGTTTCGTCAGCACGACGGCGTGGTGACGGATATGATGTGTTCACCGGCGCACGGCTTCGCCTAAGCTCCGCGACGGTATGACCGAGGTGTGTTTCTGTGGAGGGGGGCACCGCACACGGCTAAAACAATTCAACTTGTGTGTCTTTGGGTGCCCCCCTGCCCCCGTATATAAAGGAGCAAGGGAGGGAGGCCGGCCGGCCCTTCCTGGTGCGGCTAGGGAAGGAGTCCTACTAGGAATAGGATTGCAATCCTATTCCTAGTAGGATTCACCAAAAGGAAGAAGGGGGAAAGGAATAGGAGAGGTGGCGCCCCCCCCCCCCCCCAATCCTAGTCCAACTAGGAACCCTAGGTGGGGGCGCCGGCCAGCCCTATGGGCTGCCTCTCTCTTTCCCTTTAGGCCCACTATGGACCATCCCCTCTCGTAGGGGGTTCCGGTAACCCCCTCCGGCATTCCCGATAAATCCGAAACTTTTCCGGTATACTTCCGGTGTCCGAATATAGCCGTCCAATATATCAATCTTTATGTCTCCGACATTTCAAGACTCCTCGTCATGTTCGTGATCTCATCCGGGACTCCGAACTACCTTCGGTACATCAATACTCATAAACTCATAATACCGATCGTCATCAAATTTTAACCGTGCGGACCCTACGGGTTCGAGAACTATGTAGACATGACCGAGACTCATCTCCTGTCAATAACCAATAGCGGAACCTGGATGTTCATATTGGCTCCTACATATTCTACGAAGATCTTTTATCGGTCAGAACCGCATAACTACATACGTTGTTCCTTTTGTCACACGGTATGTTACTTGCCCGAGATTCGATCGTCGGTATCTCTATACCTAGTTCAATCTCGTTACCGGCAAGTCTCTTTACTCGTTCCGTAACACATCATCTCGTGACTAACTCATTTGTCTTTTGCTTGCAAGGCTTATTGTGATGTGTGTTACCGAGAGGGCCCAGAGATACCTCTCCGACACTCGGAGTGACAAATCCTAATCTTGATCTATGCCAACACCACGAATACTTTCGGAGACACCTGTAGAGCATCTTTATGATCACCCAGTTACGTTTTGACGTTTGATAGCACACAAGGTGTTCCTACGGTATTCGGGAGTTGCATAATCTCATAGTCATAGGAACATGTATAAGTCATGAAGAAAGCAATAGCAGTTAAACTAAACGATCATAGTGCTATGCTAACGGATGGGTCTTGTCCATCACATCATTCTCCTAATGATGTGATCCCGTTGATCAAATGACAACTCATGTCTATGGCTAGGAAACATAACCATCTTTGATCAATGAGCTAGTCTAGTAGAGGCATACTAGGGACATACTGTTTTGTCTATGTATCCACACATGTACTAAGTTTCCGGTTAATACAATTCTAGCATGAATAAAAGACATTTATCATGATATAAGGAAATACAAATAACATCTTTATTATTGCCTCTAGGGCATATTTCCTTCAGTCTCCCACTTGAAGTAGAGTCAATAATCTAGATTACAAAGTGATGATTCTCACACCCATGGAGTCTTGGTGCTGATCATGTTTTTCCCGTGGAAGAGGCTTAGTCAACGGGTCTGCAACATTTAGATCCGTATGTATTTTGCAAATCTCTATGTCTCCCTCCTTGACCAGATCGCGGATGGAATTGAAGCGTCTTTTGATGTGCTTTGTTCTCTTGTGAAACCTGGATTCCTTCGCCAAGGCTATGGCTCCAGTGTTGTCACAAAAGATTTTCATTGGACCCGATGCACTAGGTACTACACCTAGATCGGATATGAACTCCTTCATCCAGACTCCTTCATTTGCTGCTTCCGAAGCAGCTATGTATTCCGCTTCACACGTAGATCCCGCCACGACGCTCTGCTTGGAACTGCACCAGCTGACAGCTCCACCGTTCAATAAAAATACATATCCGGTTTGTGACTTAGAGTCATCCGGATCAGTGTCAAAGCTAGAATCGACGTAACCGTTTACGACGAGCTCTTTGTCACCTCCATATATGAGAAACATATCCTTTGTTCTTTTCAGATACTTTAGGATGTTTTTGACCGCTGTCCAGTGATCCACTCCTGGATTACTTTGGTACCTCCCTGCTAGACTTATAGCAAGGCACACATCAGGTCTGGTACACAGCATTGCATACATGATAGATCCTATGGCTGAGGCATAGGGAATGACTTTCATTTTCTCTCTATCTTCTACAGTGGTCGGGCATTGAGTCTTACTCAACTTCATACCTTGTAAAACAGGCAAGAACCCTTTCTTTGACTGATCCATTTTGAACTTCTTCAAAATCTTATCAAGGTATGTGCTTTGTGAAAGTCCAATTAAGCGTCTTGATCTATCTCTATAGATCTTGATACCTAATATATAAGCAGCTTCACCGAGGTCTTTCATTGAAAAACTTTTATTCAAGTATCCTTTTATGCTATCCAGAAATTCTATATCATTTCCAGTCAACAATATGTCATCTACATATAATATTAGAAATGCTACAGACCTCCCACTCACTTTTTTGTAAATACAGGCTTCTCCAAAAGTCTGTATAAAACCATATGCTTTGATCACCTCATCAAAGCGTATATTCCAACTCCGAGATGCTTGCACCAGTCCATAGATGGATCGCTGGAGCTTGCATACTTTGTCAGCACTTTTTGGATCGACAAAACCTTCTGGTTGCATCATATACAACTCTTCTTTGAGATATCCATTTAGGAATGCAGTTTTGACATCCATTTGCCAGATTTCATAATCATAAAATGCGGCAATTGCTAACATGATTCGGACATACTTAAGCATCGCTACAGGTGAGAAAGTCTCATCGTAGTCAACTCCTTGAACTTGTCGAAAACCTTTCGCAACAAGTCGAGCTTTGTAAACAGTAATATTACCGTCTGCGTCGGTCTTCCTCTTGAAGATCCATTTATTTTCGATGGCCTGCCGATCATCGGGCAAGTCAACCAAAGTCCACACTTTGTTCTCATACATGGATCCCATCTCAGATTTCATGGCTTCAAGCCATTTTGCGGAATCTAGCCTCATCATCGCTTCCTCATAGTTCGTAGGTTCATCATGGTCTAGTAACATGATTTCCAGAACTGGGTTGCCGTACCACTCTGGTGCGGAACGTACTCTGGTTGATCTACGACGTTCAGTAGAAACTTGATATGAAGTTTCATGATCATTATCATTAACTTCCTCACTAATTGGTGTAGGAATCACTGGAACAATTTCCTGTGATGTACTATTTTCCAATCCGGGAGAAGGTACAATTACCTCATCAAGTTCTACTTTCCTCCCACTCACTTCTTTCGAGAGAAACTCTTTTTCTAGAAAGGATCCGTTCTTAGCAACGAATATTTTGCCTTCAGATCTGTGATAGAAGGTGTACCCAACAGTCCTTTTTGGGTATCCTATGAAGACACATTTTTCCAACTTGGGATCGAGCTTATCAGGTTGAAGTGTTTTCACATAAGCATCGCAGCCCCAAATTTTAAGAAACGACAACATTGGTTTCTTGCCAAACCATAGTTCATAAGGTGTCGTATCAACGGATTTAGATGGTGCCCTATTTAATGTGAATGCAGCTATCTCTAAAGCATAACCCCAAAACGATAGTGGTAAATCGGTAAGAGACATCATAGATCGCACCATATCCAATAAAGTACGGTTACGACGTTCGGACACACCATTACGCTGTGGTGTTCCAGGTGGCGTGAGTTGTGAAACTATTCCACATTGTTTCAAATGAAGACCAAACTCGTAACTCAAATATTCTCCTCCACGATCAGATCGTAGGAACTTTATTTTCTTGTTACGATGATTCTCTACTTCACTCTGAAATTCTTTGAACTTTTCAAATGTTTCAGACTTGTGCTTCATTAAGTAGATATACCCATATCTGCTCAAATCATCAGTGAAGGTCAGAAAATAACGATACCCGCCGCGAGCATCAACACTCATTAGTCCACAAACATCAGTATGTATGATTTCCAACAAATCCGTTGCTCGCTCCATAGTTCCGGAGAACGGAGTTTTAGTCATCTTGCCCATGAGGCATGGTTCGCAAGCACCAAGTGATTCATAATCAAGTGATTCCAAAAGTCCATCTTTATGGAGTTTCTTCATGCGTTTTACACCAATATGACCTAAACGGCAGTGCCACAAATAAGTTGCACTATCATTATTAACCTTGCATCTTTTGGTTTCAATATTATGAATATGTGTATCACTACTATCGAGATCCAATAAGAATAGACCACTCTTCAAGGGTGCATGACCATAAAAGATATTATTCATTAAAATGGAACAACCATTATTCTCTGATTTAAATGAATAACCGTCTCGCAATAAACAAGATCCAGATATAATGTTCATGCTTAACGCTGGCACCAAATAACAATTATTTAGGTCTAAAACTAATCCTCAAGGTAGATGTAGAGGTAGCGTGCCGACGGCGATCACATCGACTTTGGAACCGTTTCCCACGCGCATCGTCACCTCGTCCTTAGCTAATCTTCGTTTAATCCGTAGTCCCTGTTTCGAGTTACAAATATTAGCAACCGAACCGGTATCAAATACCCAGGTACTACTACGAGCATTAGTAAGGTACACATCAATAACATGTATATCACATATACCTTTGTTCATCTTGCCATCCTTCTTATCCGCCAAATACTTGGGGCAGTTCCGCTTCTAGTGTCCAGTCCCCTTGCAGTAGAAGCACTCAGTTTCAGGCTTGGCTCCAGATTTGGGTTTCTTCGTGGAAGTAGCAACTGACTTGCTATTCTTTTCGAAGTTCCCTTTCTTTCCCTTGCCCTTTTTCTTGAAACTAGTGGTCTTGTTAACCATCAACACTTGATGCTCCTTTTTGATTTCTACCTCCGCAACTTTGAGCATAGCGAAGAGCTCGGGAATTGTCTTTTGCATCCCTTGCATGTTATAGTTCATCACGAAGCCTTTATAGCTTGGTGGCAGTGATTGAAGAACTCTATCAATAACACTATCCTCGTCAACTTTGCAACCAAGTTGAGTCATATGATTGTAGTACCCAGACATTCTGAGCAAGTGTTCACTGATAGAACTATTCTCCTCCATTTTGCAGTTGTAGAACTTATTGGAAATCTCATATTTCTCAATTCGGGCATTTGCTTGAAATATTAACTTCAACTCCTGGAACATCTCATATGCTCCATGACGTTCAAAACGTCGTTAAAGTCCCGGTTCTAAGCCGTAAAGCATGGCACACTGAACTATCGTGTAGTCATCAGATCGCGTCTGCCAGACGTTCAAAGCGTCTGCATTAGCGGAAGGGGGCTTGTCACCTAGCGGTGCTTCAAGGACATAATTCTTCTGTGCAGCAATGAGGATAATCCTCAGGTTACGGACCCAGTCCGTGTAATTGCTACCATCATCTTTCAACTTAGCTTTCTCTAGGAATGCATTAAAATTCAAAGGAACGGTAGCACGGGCCATTGATCTACAACGACATAGATATGCAAAACTATCAGGACTAAGTTCATGATAAATTAAAGTTCAATTTAATCATATTAATTTAAAGAACTCCCACTTAGATAGACATCCCTCTGGTCATCTAAATGATCACGTGATCCAAATCAACTAAATCATGTCCGATCATCACGTGAGATGGAGTAGTTTTCAATGGTGAACATCTTATGTTGATCATATCTACTATATGATTCACGCTCGACCTTTCGGTCTCCAGTGTTACGAGGCCATATCTGTATATGCTAGGCTCGTCAAGTTTAACCCGAGTATTCTGCGTGTGCAAAACTGGCTTACACCCGTTGTATTTGAACGTAGAGCTTATCACACCCGATCATCACGTGGTGTCTCGGCACGACGAACTTTCGCAACGGTGCATACTCAGGGAGAACACTTATACCTTGAAATTTAGAAAGGGATCATCTTATAATGCTACCGTCGTCCTAAGCAAAATAAGAAGCATAATAAGATAAACATCACATGCAATCAAAATATGTGACATGATATGGCCATCATCATCTTGTGCTTTTGATCTCCATCTCCAAAGCACCGTCATGATCACCTTCGTCACCGGCTTGACACCTTGATCTTCATCGTAGCATCGTTGTCATCTCGCCAACTATTGCTTCTACGACTATCGCTACCGCTTAGTGATAAAGTAAAGCAATTACATGGCGATTGCATTTCATACAATAAAGCGACAACCATATGGCTCCTGCCAGTTGCCGATAACTTTACAAAACATGATCATCTCATACAAAAACGTATAACTCATCATGTCTTGACCATATCACATCACAACATGCCCTGCAAAAACAAGTTAGACGTCCTCTACTTTGTTTGTTGCAAGTTTTACGTGGCTGCTACGGGCTTTAGCAAGAACCGTTCTTACCTACGCATACAAAACCACAACGATGTTTCGTCAAGTATGGGCTGTTTTAACCTTCACAAGGACCGGGCGTAGCCACACTTGATTGAGCTAAAGTGAGAGAGACATACACCCGCCAGTCACCTTTAAGCAACGAGTGCTCGTAACGGTGAAACCAGTCTCGCGTAAGCGTACGCGTAATGTCGGTCTGGGCCGCTTCATCTCACAATACCGCCGAAGCAAAGTATGACATGCTGGTAAGCAGTATGACTAGTATCGTCCACAATCTCATTGTGTTCTACTCGTGCATATCATCTACGCATAGACCTGGCTCATGATGCCACTGTTGGGGAACGTAGTATTTAAAATTTTTCCTACGATCACGCAAGATCTATCTACCAGATGCATAGCAACGAGAGGGAAGAGTGTGTCTACATACCCTCGTAGACCGGGAGCGGAAGCGTCAAGTGACGCGGTTGATGTTGTCGAACTTCTTCGCGATCCAACCGATCAAGCACCGAACGTACGGGACCTCCGCGTTCAGCACACGTTCAGCCTGATGACGTCCCACGAGCTCTTGATCTAGTTGAGCTTCACGGGAGAGTTTCGTCAGCACGACGGCGTGGTGACGGATATGATGCGTTCACCGGCGCAGGGCTTCGCCTAAGCTCCGCGACGGTATGACTGAGGTGTGATTCTGTGGAGGGGGGCACCGCACACGGCTAAAACAATTCAACTTGTGTGTCTTTGGGTGCCCCCCTGCCCCCGTATATAAAGGAGCAAGGGAGGGAGGCCGGCCGGTCCTTCCTGGTGCGGCTAGGGAAGGAGTCCTACTAGGAATAGGATTGCAATCCTATTCCTAGTAGGATTCAGCAAAAGGAAGAAGGGGGAAAGGAATAGGAGAGGTGGCGCCCCCCCCAATCCTAGTCCAACTAGGAACCCTAGGTGGGGGCGCCGGCCAGCCCTATGGGCTGCCTCTCTCTTTCCCTTTAGGCCCACTATGACCATCCCCTCTCGTAGGGGGTTCCGGTAACCCCCTCCGGCATTCCCGATAAATCCGAAACTTTTCCGGTATACTTCCGGTGTCCGAATATAGCCGTCCAATATATCAATCTTTATGTCTCCGACATTCCGAGACTCCTCGTCATGTCCGTGATCTCATCCGGGACTCCGAACTACCTTCGGTACATCAATACTCATAAACTCATAATACCGATCGTCATCAAACGTTAAGCGTGCGGACCCTACGGGTTCGAGAACTATGTAGACATGACCGAGACTCATCTCCTGTCAATAACCAATAGCGGAACCTGGATGTTCATATTGGCTCCTACATATTCTACGAAGATCTTTTATCGGTCAGAACCGCATAACTACATACGTTGTTCCTTTTGTCAAACGGTATGTTACTTGCCCGAGATTCGATCGTCGGTATCTCTATACCTAGTTCAATCTCGTTACCGGCAAGTCTCTTTACTCGTTCCGTAACACATCATCTCGTGACTAACTCATTAGTCTTTTGCTTGCAAGGCTTATTGTGATGTGTGTTACCGAGAGGGCCCAGAGATACCTCTCCGACACTCGGAGTGACAAATCCTAATCTTGATCTATGCCAACACCACGAATACTTTCGGAGACACCTGTAGAGCATCTTTATGATCACCCAGTTACGTTGTGACGTTTGATAGCACACAAGGTGTTCCTACGGTATTCGGGAGTTGCATAATCTCATAGTCATAGGAACATGTATAAGTCATGAAGAAAGCAATAGCAGTTAAACTAAACGATCATAGTGCTATGCTAACGGATGGGTCTTGTCCATCACATCATTCTCCTAATGATGTGATCCCGTTGATCAAATGACAACTCATGTCTATGCCTAGGAAACATAACCATCTTTGATCAATGAGCTAGTCTAGTAGAGGCATACTAAGGACATACTGTTTTGTCTATGTATCCACACATGTACTAAGTTTCCGGTTAATACAATTCTAGCATGAATAAAAGACATTTATCATGATATAAGGAAATACAAATAACATATTTATTATTGCCTCTAGGGCATATTTCCTTCAAATACCACCAATGTTTTTCTTGAAAATGTGTTTTACATGCTTCCGTACAGTTAAATAAAGTGCTTGTTTGTTACATAGTTGTTTTTAGCTACCTTTCTCGGTGTGATCTAAGCATATGATTTCCCTCAAATTCTGGGGCGACCGGCAATATCAATGGATGATACTTCGAAGGTTGTTTCATGACTGATCTAGGTAATTTGGACCTAGAAGGACCAATTAGTATGCAGATGATGCCTTGTTAATGTACAAGCCGACATATACTCGAACGCCACTCTATGCTGTTCATTCATCTGTTTTTGCAAGTAAACTCGAGCTGGTTCTTTGTAGTTGCAGATTTTTTAGCTTGCAAGATTACTAGAAGTTGAAACAAATTGTATGTATGTGATGGATCAGCGAAATTATATCAATCAAAGTAATGTTGAACTCCATGGACCAGAGAAAGTATATCAACTGGCAAAACAAATTTATCAAAGATAGGCGACCCTTGTATTTGTACAAATCTTTTGTGAGGCACTACTATAATCTGTGTGTTAGAAATAAGCTTTGTTCATGGATATTATTATGTTAAATTTGAAACTGAGTATGATCAGAATGGTTTCATTATGGTTGTTGTGAGTCGACTGAAGGACGATGTCATTAATGTCGTAAAGATTTGTGCAGGTCCATGCTTCCTTTTTTCGAAGTCTGTGCGGTCGAGTTCTATGGCAAGGACGCCCTCCCTGGGGTATTCCGCAACTTCATGGACTGCATCTGCTCGCCCGACGCCGGTGGAGATCCGCTGCTGCGAAGCGTCCGTCCTGCACGGCGTAGCGGCCGCGGGGTCATCCTTCAGGAACTTGGCGTGTGACCAGCTCACCAAGACTTGGCGGGGTAGCGGCGTTTGTGCTATCCTCGTCATCCTGGTGAGCCATACTTTTCCCATCCATCTGTTTGGAAACGGAAAAGCTGTATTACTTTGTTCGTTCATCTATCTGGAGGTCCTAGAAATTGAGGCATGTTGGATGCAGTATTAGCAGCTGGATTAATTGTGCTCAGCACCACCAATGTTTTTCTTGAAAATATGATTGCATGCTTCTGTACAGTTAAATTATGTGCTTGCTTGTTACATAGTTGTTTTTAACTACCTTTCTGGGTGTTATCTAAGCATAAGTTTTCTCTCAAATTCAGGGGCGATCAGCAATATCAATGGATGATTCTTTGAAGGCTGTTGTATCTAGGTAATTTTGACCTAGCAGGACCAATTAGTATGCAGATGATGCTAGTTAAGTACAAGCTGACAAATAGTCGAATATCATGCTATGTTGTTCATTAATCTGTTTTTACAAGTAAATGGGAGCTGGTTCTTTATAGTTGCAGATTTTGTAGCTCGCAAGATTACTAGAAGTTGAAACAAATTATCTGTATGTGATGGATCAGAGAAAGTTTATCAATTAAATTAATGTTCAACTGCATGGACCGGAGAAAGTATATTAATTGGCAAAACAAATTAATCAAAGATAGGTAGCCCTTGTATTAGTTTCCAGATTGAAAATTAATCAAAGAGGTCTCTATTCAAGCAAAACATACACAAACCAGAGCAAGAGCACATGGAATTGTGTGGGAAGCCGTTCCTATCTTAGTAACATAGTGTTGTTTCCTTCCTGTACATATGTTTTTTCCGTTCTGATCATTAAAATTCCAAGCGTGTATTTTTCTGGATAATATATGTGTTAGAATTGTATACACATCCTTTATTATTTGAACTTCTTTTATATTGCTAGATCTTATATGATCTACGGTGAAGATGAGTAAATCCCTTACATCTCAGTGTTTCACCCTTTCTATTTTACGAGGGTATACCAAGGAAATGCTCTTATTGGTACAGCCGTACAGATTATTTTCACTTTTTTCTTAAAAGAAAAGGATTTTTACGTTTCAGCATAATTGGGTGTTGATTTATATCATCTTCTTTTCCCGAGATTGGTCATCCTTTGTTTTTCTTTGCCTTATTTATCTCTGTTAATTTAATCTTTTATTATATTGATTTCATGTTGTTGTGTTAGTCTAGGTTTGTAACCTGATCAGAATGCTTATATTTGTTGATGACACTTATACTACACTAAATCTCCTAAGAGAGTTCGGGATCATATAATACCGAAAAAGACATTGATTTTAGTAGTCATGCACAAGTAGATGAATCTGTAGAAATCATTTTTTTTCTTTACCTTGTGTGCACATCCCAATATCACAAGTAGATGAATCTGTAGAAATTAATTGAGAGTTTTCCTCTTATATGAACAAGTAACTGCACATCGGGTTTTCTATGCTGTAAAACACCATCGAAGCAACCACGATACTCGCTGCATTGAGGACAAGGATAGCGGACAATGGTCCTCTTTCCCTTCAATGGCTCGTTTTAAAGAGATCATTTCTGTTTCAGATTTAGTTCTCAATTCTCTACTTCTTTTCCATGGCTCCCATTAAAAATGGCGAATTGGTTGCTGGTTTATTATGTTAGCTATGGCTGCCCAGTTGGAAAGTGAATTTCCATAATACTCAACTGCTCAACTATTTATGTATTTGTTTTAATTTTGGCTCTTTTCCTATTCTTTCCTTGGAGATAGTACACTATTATGGTTCTACTCTTGGCAACACATTAATATCCCGAGTGATCTTAGTTTCTTTCATGGTGCCGAGTCTAAATTTATTTAGATGCAAAAGGGTTGCATGGTCCTTTGAACATAGACATTGTTATGCTAAACTTTTAATAAAGATGGTAGCTCCAAATGAAACCTTATCCACGGAGGAGGCTTAGATCTGCTTTAACAGTTGGTATAATGGCAACCAAATAACATTTGGCTACTAGGCCATATGAAAACAGATTGTACAAGCCGTAAACATTAGTAAGACAATTCTTGAAAATAGCAATTCATATTTTATATATTTCCCATTTCAGAAAACATCGTTATTGTCTAAATATAACAAGGGCAAGGCTTCATCATCTTTCGGCTCTTTGGATTTCTCGGCGGAGGAACGTGACATCGACTATGATGCATTGTTTAGATTTGTGATGCGTTGTTTAGATTTGTGTTCAGTGACACTTCCAAAAGTTCTATCCATGTAATCTCAGCAACTTCACCTATGTATACCAAATATGCCTAGCAACCTGTCCTACGTGCATAAGTGGCAGCGCTAGCGATAGAAGCCAGGGATGTCGATAGGTCAAACATGTACGTTTATGTAAACATATACAGTTAAACGTAGCTAAGATTAGCTAGCTAAGCATAATTTTGTGATGTCGCTTGACATCACAAAATACCCATAGCTTCGCCACTGTTGCGCATGAGTTATACCTCGCAACAACTCAATTTGAGCCAAATCAAATTCATTAACTACTATATATAATCATATGTGAATAATTAGTCATCAAATTGAACACCGTTTAAACCTTATTAGCCTTCAAATTGGTTATCTGTCATGGTTTGGTTTGCCCACGCTTTGGCAACCAACTAAGATGGTGAGTATGTTAAGTTGGATCTTTCTCGGTACCTTTTCCAAAACTCCAGTGCAATCTGCTCTAAATGGAAGTGCAATACCTACTTAATAGGTTTGCAATACGTGATTATTGCAAGCTTAAACCCTGGGGTTTCGAAGGTACCTCAAAGTATCACTAAAATGGTAGATTAGGTTGATTTGAAAGAAAGAAGGGCTTGTTGAGGATATAAAAGTTCGCTAGATAAGGTTGAGAATTGGGAGAATAAATGTGTCCCCGTTGCAACGCACTGGCATTTGTGCTAGTTGACTTTACGTGCATGCATATGGAATCACAAACCTTGACACCAATATTCTTACTAAAGCATAATTACTCATCAACATGACTCACATATCACTAAAATGGTAGAGTAGGTTGATCTGAAAGAAAGAAGGGCTTGTTGAGGATATAAAAGTTCGCTAGATAAGGTTGAGAATTGGGAGAATAAATGTGTCCCCGTTGCAACGCACTGGCATTTGTGCTAGTTGACTTTACGTGCATGCATATGGAATCACAAACCTTGACACCAATATTCTTACTAAAGCATAATTACTCATCAACATGACTCACACATCACTATCTCCATATCGCAAAACTATTGCAAGGAATCAAGTTTAATATCCAATGATCTTCATGAAAGTTTTATTATATCCCTCTTGAATATCTATCACTTTGGGACCAAATTCATGTTTAAAGCATATTCCCATTGCTAATAACAGGCTCTCAAACATATTTAAGTAAAGTACGAGAGCACATATTTCTTCAAAATTTCAACTCTCAAAATAATCTAAGTGAAGCATGAGAGCATATTTCTTTAAAATAACAGCACCAGTATGCTCAAAAAGATATAAGTGAAGTACTAGAGAAATTCCACAGCTCAACTTTTTTAATGTGAAGCACATAGACCACCTCTAATACATTAGGATATCATTATGGCTCTCTAAAATAGGTGTGTCCAACAAGGATGATTGTGACAAACAAGAAAGAAAAACAAGCGAAGACTCATATAATACAAGACACTCCAAGCAAACTCTTGATATGCGACGAATAAAAATATAGTCTCGAGTAAAATTACCAATGGTCCTTAGAAGAAAGAGGGGTGCGTGGTACACACTATAACTAGCCCCCGCTCGCGAGACGCAAGGGAGGGAGCGACGGGCAACCATCACTCCTCCAAAAAAATGAACCACGAGAGGGAAAACACAGCAAGGAGAACAAAAATTCCCACCCTTTTCCAAATAAAGACGCGAAACTTCAAAATTCATTCCAAGAAGCAGCAAATTTGTTTACAAAAGAGAGCAAAAACAGCCGCGTCCGGCACATACACTAGTATTCTAGTCTTCCCACCAGCGCAAAGCATAGGGCCTCAACTAGGCGTGGGCATAGTCATTGAAAGACCGTGTCGTCCGCTAGAGCTGAGCATGGAGCTTCCACATGGGCATGGGCGGGCGCCCCCGCGGGACCGAGGAGCGGTTCACCGGGAGACTCCGGGGCGTGTACAGCCCCACTCATTATTACGTGACAGTGTCACGGGTAGAACATACAGAGGTGCTGGATGTTCCTGACATTCTATATGGGGACCTCGTCCTGCGTCTCCAGGCGCGCGGCGCCAGGCTTGGAGTCATGGGAAATCCTGAACGGGCCCTTCCACATGGGCAAGAGCTTGTGGAGGCCCTCCCGAGAAAGGACCCACCTCAAGACGAGGTCTCCAACCTCAAGGGTCCGGGGGAGGATGTTGCGACAATGGTAGCGCCGCAACTCTTGCTGATACCTCGCTACGCGGAGTGAGGCCTGGCAGCGACCCTCCTCCATGAGCACGAGATCAGTTCCCCGCGATGGGTCGTGACGCGCCTCGTCAAATGCCAAGACTCACGGGTAGCGAAGCTTGACCTCGTGCAGAAGGACCGCCTCAGCCCCGTAGCCGAGGAAGAACGGGGTCTCGCCAGTGGGCTTAGTCCCATTGGTATGTACGGACCACAACACAGACTGATGCTTACCGAGCCAACCCCTGCTACAGGCTTCGAGCCTTTTATTGAAGCTCCTCATCTTGAGGCCCCTCAGGACCACCGCCTTAGCGCACTCGGCCTGGCCATTGCTCCGCAGGTGCGCCATCGAAGCGTAGCTTATTTGTGTTCCAAGGTTAGCACAGTACATCCTGAAGAGGTTACTTGTGAATTGGGAGCCATTGTCAGCAATGATACGATTGGGAACACCGATGGTTGACCCGACGAGGATGGTGCGCACAGGCTCCACCTTCGCCCACTTGGTGAATTTGTCGATGGTGACGTAGAGTTAGTGATAGCCGTTGGCCGCCCGGGGGAATGGGCCCAGGGGATGTCCAGCTCCCAGACCGCGAAGGGCCACGAGAGAGGGATTATTTGGACCTTGTGCAGGTTGCTGAATTTGCTTGGCGTGGAACTGATAGGCTTTGTAGAACCGCACCAGCTCAGTCGCTTCATGGAGCGCCGTAGGCCAATAGAACCCACTACGGAATACCTTGCCCAAAAGGGTGCTTGGCAAACAGTGGTGCCTGCAATCTCCACTGTGCATGTCAGCTAATAGCTCGCGCCCCTGCTCCTCGGTGGGGCATACCTTGTACAACTCGTCGTCCTGCAAGTAGTAAGCAGTGTCCTGGCGACCCACGAGCTCCGCGTCTTAATCCTTCTCCGGCAAGGCGACGCGGAGAAGGTAAGCCTTGACCTCCTCAATCCAGAAGCCCGCCTAAGGCTCCAATGCTAGGAGCAGTCGATCTCCTGAGGCCAGGCCACAGGTTGGGGAACCTAAGGATGGGGCCGGTGGAAGCTCCTCCCGAAACAGTGCCAAGCCCGCAGCTAGGGGCGTAGCCAATGGCTTGAAGAGCCTCTCCTCGAAGACGCCTGGCTTCCAGGGCTCGCGGCATGAAGCCCTCTTGGCGATGTCGTCCGCTTCCTAGTTTGTGCTGCGCGGGACATGCTGTAATTCCAAGCCAAAAAAACGTTTCTCGATTTTACGTACCTCTGCTAAGTATGCCTCCATGTGCTCGTCTTCGGTTTGTTCTCCTTGTTGGAGAAGTTGACGAGGAGATGGGAATCGCCCTAGATGGTGAGTCACTTGATCCCAAGGGCGGCCGCGACCCTGAGGCCGGCAATCAAGCCCTCATATTCAGCAATGTTGTTGGAGACCCTCTCCCCATGCTGGAAGCAGAGTTGCACGGTGTAGTAGAGCTTGTCCTTAGTTGGCAAGACGGGCACAACTTCAGCCCCCGCGCCCTACCACGTGAAGGCACCATCGAAGTGCATGACCCAGCCATTGGGCGCTTCATTGCCTAGTGTTAGGGGTGGGACCTCATCCAGCCCCCGGCTGGGAGGGTCCGTCCATTCATCCACGAAATCAGCGAGAGACGCGCCCTTAATGACCCTGGTCATGCTGAACTCCAGCTCGAAGGCCTGTTGCTCGATGTTCCATTAGGCCACCCTTCTGGCCATGTTGGGGCTATGCAGCGCCTTCTCCAGGGGGTAGGCCGAGACGACCTTGATGGGGTGGCTCTAAAAGTAGTGACACAACTTCCTTGAGGCGATGAGGAGCGTGAGTAAGAGCTTCTGCTGCATTGGGTAGCGTGAGCGCACATCTCGCAGGACGATGCTGACGAAGTACACCGGGTGCTCGACGAGGGGCGAGGCATCCGAAGCGTCTTGCCATGTGTGGGGTGTGGGGGACTCGCGGGTCCCATTAGCTATAGGAGCTTCGAGGGCCTCAGGAGTGCCATCCTGAGCTGACGAATGCCACGCATCCAGTCGCAGGTTTCCCTGTGCAGCGCCTGAGCCGACGCATTGCTTCCGAACCGCCATGAGCGCCGCATTGGCGGAGTGGGGAGTGGCTGCTAGGTACAACACTAGGGGCTCGTGAGGGCGTGGCACCACCATGACAGGTGGGCTCGTGAGGTACCTCTTGAGGTCTTCAAAGGCCACGTCGGCTTCTGGGGTCCACTCAAAAGGGCCTTTCTTCTTCATCGGCTTGAAGAAAGGGAGGGCACGCTCGCCGAGCTTGGAGATGAAACACCCCAGGGAGGTCACGCATCTCGCGAGCCTCTACATCTCCTTGAGGGTCTGAGGCAGGCGCATCTTCTCAATTGCCTTAACCTTCTCGGGATTGGCCTCATTCCGTCGGTGTGAGGCGAGGAAGCCAAGCAGCTTGCCGGACGGGACCCCGATCACTCACTTTTCTGGTTGAGCATCAGTTTGACCTAGCGCAGGTTGGTGAACGTCTCTTCCAAGTCCGTGATCAGGGTCTTCACCTCTCGTGATTTAACCATGAAGTCGTCGATGTATGCCTCTGCGTTCCTTCCCAGTTGATGCCCCAGCGCGATATGAATCAGCCGCTCAAAGGTCGTGCCCTCATTCTGTAGCCTGAAGGGCATGCAGGTGTAACAATACACGCCACACGGGGAGATGAAGGTCGTCTTCTCAACATCCTCCACTATCATCTTGGTTTGATGATAGCCTGAGAATGCTTCTAGTAAGCATAGCAGATCGCACTCTATGGTGGAGTCAACAATTTGGTCGATGCATGGGAGTGGGAAAGTATCTTGGGGGCAAGCCTTGTTGTGGCTCGCAAAGTCAACGCACATCCGCTCCTTGCCCTCTTTCTTGGGGACGATCACTGGGTTTGCTAACCTGTCCGGGTGCCACACCTCTCGAAAGACTCCGACCTCTTCATCTTGCAAACTTCTTGGATGATGAACGCTTGCTTCTCCTGTGCTTGATGTCGCGCCTTTTGCTTCACCGGGTGCGCACCTGGGCATACCATCAGGTGGTATTCGATCACCTCCCTCGGGACAACAATCAGATCAGATGCTTCCCACGCGAACACATCCTTGTTGGCCCTCAAGAAGCCAACCAACGCCTCCTCTTGGTCTTGCGGAAGGGGCGCGCCTATGGTGAAGGTGGAACCCTCGTTGTTAACAGGCACTTGCTTCGTCTCAGCCCGGTCTTGAGAGAAAAGCTGCTTCTTTTTCGTGGGCGCGTCCTCCGGAGCCATAGGGGGTCCTCGGCATTGGGGCACGAGGCCGCCGCAGCTTTGTAGGTGAGCTTGAGGGCCCGAACCGCGTCCTTCGTGTCCCCGGCCACCATGATGATGTTGCTGCTGCCCGGCATCTTGCTGATGTTGTAGCCCAGATGGGTTGCCGCCATGAACTGGGCGAGTGCCGGATATCCCAGGATGCTGCTGTACGGGAGGCCAATATGGGCCACGTCGAAGTCAATCAGCTCGGTGTAGTAGTTGTCGCACGTGCCGAAGGTGACTGGGACGTGCCTTCCCCCGTGGTGATTAAGCCCTTGACTACCCCCGAGAAGGGCTTGGTGGGCCCTAGCTGGCCGGACGACACCTGGAGCAGGTTGAAGGTTTCCGCTGAGAGGACGTTTAAGCTAGCGCCACCGTCGATGAGGGTCTTGGTGACCGTGATTTTGCTTATGGTGGGCGTGCACAGCTTGGCGAGCACATCCACTACCGCTGCAACCTCGAGGTGATCTCTGGAGTCGAAGGCGGTGCCGCCTTCGGGTGCCACGGGGCCTCGAGGAGTTTCTTGCTGATGTTGTGCAGTGCCCGCCAGACAAAGGAGCCGCTTGACGTGGCGGCCGAAAGAAGGCGACTGTGACCCGCCGAGGATGCACGCAACTGTGTGGGGCACTGACACCACAAAACGCTCGACAAACTGGGCCCATAGCTCCTCCCAAGAGGAGATCAAAGCGCTCGGGTGACCACGGAGCCAAGACTAAGGGGCCTCCGTGAGGGCCAAGGGAAACCAGTTCGCCACGGCCTTGTCATCACCGCCCGCCGCTTGGATGGTCTGCTTGTAAAGCTGGAGAAATCCCTCAGAACCCACGGCACCACCGTACCGCGGGGGCAGTGTTGGCCTGAATCTCACATGCCATGAAATGCCCAGGATGGAGTTATACCTCCTACGTGTCGAGGCACGACTTAAAGGCATAAATCCATCCTAGAATGATCTCAAGTTTGGTATCTTTGCACGACTCATGTAAAAGAGGGATTAAAATGCAAAAGGAGATAGTTGGCTTACACTCGCCACTTCACACAATACATTACATAAGCAAACATCATACAAAACATCACAACCCGACTACGGGTAAGATCCAAACGAAAGATACCAAAACAACATAAAGCCACAGGCCAAGATCGAATCCTAGTAGAAACCACTACTGAATGTCGAAACGTCACGAGCAAACAGCCAAACTCTTCATCGAGCTCCTGATGAAGATCTGAACCAACTCCTGCATCAAACTCGGCTGAACCTGCATCTGGTGTGGTGAAGTAACTGTGAGCCACAGAGGACTCAGCAATCCCGTTCCCGGGTAACAAGACTATTCAAGCCTTGGGTGAGGACAAGGCTGAAGAAAGAACGAGAGGTGAAGGAACAAACAAGAGTCTGCAGCAGCAACTAGCACTAACTTACGTAAAAGAGAGCGAGAAGAGAAGAGCATCGGTCGAAAGATGATCACGAAGTGATCCTAGCTAAAGCCGGTCAAACATAACCCCACCGTGTTCAACTCCCGAATCCCTATTCGGAAATTGACAGTCACGGTACACACGCTGGTAGTGTATTGAAACATTGTGTCAAGTTATCTACAACCGGAATTAACAAGCTCCCATCTGCCACATAACCGCGGGCACGGCTTTCGAAAGTTCAAACCCTGCAGGGGTGTTCCAACTTGACCCATTACAAGCCCACGATCCGCGGAGTCGCAACTCCATAGTTGGGAAGACCCGAGTATTCTCGGAATCCCGTGCTCGAGTTAAACCGAACTAAGGTAAGGCTAATCCAGCAAATCCTCCCGGCGTGTCGACACCCTGATAGTAGCCGCGCGTATCTAGGTCTCAGGACACGACCGGATGGGCGATTCTACAGGTTTTTACCAAACCTTGAGTTTCCTCGAGGTGGCCCCGCAGAACCCCCGTTTCGGACCAACACTCATGTGGAGCACTGGCCCGGGGGTTGAATTAAATTAAAAAGGGATAGCTAGTCCACATGCAAGTTTTATTAGTTATTAGGCAAATAGTACCAAATGTTGGGACTTGCTGGAAAAGACTTAGCACTTAGCGGTTTATCAAGGGGGTCCCATACACCCCAACCGTGTTAGGAACGCAAAATCAAGGAACATAACACCGGTTTATACGGTTCCTAACGGCATGAGTGGAACAAAACACCAAGCAAAAGGCTTAGCCTTCCACCCTGCCAGTATATAGATGATTTCATTTTAGCATTTATATAGTGTGATATAACCCAACCAAACTTCAACATGAAGCAAGCATCTTCAATCTTCACCTGCAACTAACAATGCTATAAGAGGGCTGAGCGAAGCGTACTTAGCCAAGCAACGGTTTGCGTAGGTAGGGTGGTTAAACATGGCAATTGGTTACAAGTAGGAGGCTGACAAGAAGAACATGGGCATCGAGGCAAAACTATAGATCGAGACTTCTAGCAAGAGGCAAAAATAGTAATGGTATCCGGGTTCGGTCATCTTGCCTGGAATTCCACAAGGAAGAAGAACGGATCCAAGAAGTAGACGAAGAAGAAGCCTCACAACTCCGGAACGAAACCGAAGCTAACAAGAGAAGCAACCGGAAAGAAAGAAACAACACGGTAAACACACAAACATAAACATGGCATACGATGCACAAACAAGTATGATGCATGTCCGGTTTAAATATGCAAGGCATGGCAAAGTGCACAAACAAAACTACAAGTTAAGTGGAGATCAATATGCAACGGGTTGCATATTGACGAAACACCACATTTAATTATTTAGTTGACTCTCATTATTTACAAGACAAGATTAAAAGTTTTTAACATGGCAAGAGGTGAAACATAAAGAAACTACACTATTAAGACATTTTAAATGAGGCCGGAGAATAACAACAACATATCCGGAAAATCCTCATGAGCATGTTTAATAATTATAAGCAAACAACAATTAACATTTATAATGTTGTTAACATGATGCGGATGACATGAACAAGTTTATGCAAGTTTTTATTAAAAGGTTGACTTAAAAGAGATAAGAAGCATTGCCATCGTGGTGGAAAGAAAAGAGTGCCACGGCAACGATTTCCGAAATGATGCCACGGCAACATATCGGTTCCGGTATCTCGTTAAGAGACCGGTGCAAAAGGTGACGAAGCGAGTCAAACGAGATGATGGGGTGTTCCCGTTACCGGGTTCCCACGAGTCGGTGACGAGGCAACCGAGGACATGACAAAGGTGGAACGGGCACGAAGCACACACAAGGGAGACATTTCATACAACACAAGCAAGCATCTCACGGGTCACGTCTCGGGGTTATACCTTCGAAGCGTGCGTTTCGAGGCGGTTCGAGCTCGTCGAGGGACGTAGTGGTAGAAGTTGTACACGGCCGGATCGTAGAGGAAGTAGTTGTTCACGGTTCTCCGGCGACGGTAGACGTTCGGGCGACGGTAGTGGTACTTGCGGCGTCGTGGTACTCGTTCACGTAGTCATACACGGATGTAGTTGTTCACTTCTCCGAAGGGTACTTGTCGCGTCATCTTGTGTCGGCGTTCGTAGGGGTACTTGGTCGGGTCGTCGTGTAGAGGTACTTGGCGCTTAGGCGTTCGTAGTGGTACTTGGGGGTTCCCGTTTGCGACGGTAATGGAAGTAGGTCGTTTTCCGGGCGTCGGTAGTGGTACTTGGTCGTGTAGTTGTTCACATGTCCAAAAGAGTACACGGGTCTCCTGTCCAAAAAATATTACAGCAAAGGCACCAAACAAACAAAAACGCAGCATCACAAGGAGGACCACGGCGGACGGAGACGGGCGCCGGACGACCTGCTGGACGGAGAAGCAAAAGGGCCCTCGGGCGCATCGGGACCGAGCGGCTCGGCGCAGGCACAGGGAGGCGCGCTCCTGGAGACGAGGAAGGAGTCGGGGCGCGGCTGCCTGAGGACGGCCGCACGAGGTCGGTCGAGGCTGGAGGCGCCTCGGGGTCGCGTCGGGGCGCCCTGCTGCTCCCATCGCTGGGGAGGCGGGGCCTTCCTGACCGGAGGGAGGTCGGCCGGCGGCTGCTGGAACAGAGGGAGGAAGGCGCCTCGCGGGGCAGGGACGAGGGAGGCCACGGAGAGGCGATCTGGCGAGGCGATGGCCGGCCAGGGGGCGAGGAAGAGGCCTCTGGCGCGGCTGCGGGCTTCGAGCGGGAGGCTCGCCTGGCGCGGAAGGAGTACTCGGGGACGGGCGCTGCGGGGGCTCGGATGCTGGACGGGGCGCCGCGCGAGGAACGTTGCAGTCGCGGCGAGGAAGAGGCCCGGGCCTGCTCGCGGCGGAGCCGGCGCTGGACGGCGTCGGGGCAGGGCCGCGGCGGGGCAGAAGGGCGGCCGGCGGCTGCTGGTGCGCTGGAGGACGGAGGAGGCCACGGCGGTCGTCTGGCGATCCGGCCTGTACACTGGAGAGGCCAAGGCGAGGAGAAGGTGACCCTGGAGGACGCGCTCGGGCGCCAGGCGCAGACGTGCAGGGTCGGGGACGCAGAGCCGGTGCGCCTGGAGAGGAGGGCTCGGCGCGGAGAGTCCTGGCCGCGGCGCTGGGAGAGGAAGGGCGCCGCGCTGGAGGAGCAGAGTGCTCGGGCGACGCTGGGGAATCGGGGGCAGAGGGCGAAGGGCTCGGGGTGCGAGAGGGAGGCAGGGGCGCGGCTGCGCGCATCGGGAGGCGAGGGAGCGGTGAGCGGACGAGGGAGAGGGAAAAGCGGCGGCGCTGTAGAGGGAAAGGAAGGAGCGAACGGGAGGAGGGGTCGGTCGCTGGTAGCGGGCTAGGGTTGGGGGGAGGAGAAAACGGGCCAGCTGGGCCGGCTGGGAAGTGTGGGCCGGGAGAGAGGCGGTTGGGAGGAAAAAGAGGAGACCCAAGAGGCTGGCTGGCCTCTTTTAATTACTTAGCAGAAAAAAAACAATAAGGAGAGCCAAAATTAAAAAGAAAAGAGGCAAAGAAAGAAGGAATAAAATGATGGACATTTTTGTAAGGGTTTACGGAATAATTCCAACCTCACAAAAATAGTTCCAACAACAAAAGGGAAAAAACAAACTAAAACATTTAGCTTGCAATAAAGGAGTTTAGATAAATGGAGGAGCCTCGAAACAACGGAAAGAATTAAGACAAGGTTTTTGAGGTGAAACTCGAAGTGAAAGACATGGGGAAAATATGCAAGTGTGTTATGGTGATTCCGGAGCAATGGAATAATTATTATATAGCTCCCTAAAATATTGAGAGGCTTTTATATGTTATAAAGAGAAGACATCTTCCCTCGATTTAAATGGACCGAAGGTCCACACGGTTTATTTAGGTTGAGATGCAAAATAAAATGACATGAAGGCATGATGACATGATGCAATGCAAAAAAAAAATAACACAAGCAAAAGAAACACACGGGCAACCCGGAACATCTGGAATCTTCGGGAAGCTTCTGGAATCTTCTGGGACGTCGGTCTCGGGCGTCACATGCCACCTCACTCGGCGCATGTCCGCGGTGAAGGCCAGGCAACATTGGTAGGGCGGCGCCCGCCATACCTTAGGCCTCGGGTGGCCACGTTGGTAGGGCGGCGCCCGCCATGGAGACGACAGAGCATGAGCGGAGCGGGGTCAAAGAAGAGGCGGAGTTTCGATACACCCCTACCCTGTACGCCAAATGTCAGATTTAGGGCTCCGCGGACCCAGAGAGGTTCGAACTCAGGGGCGTGAACGAAGGGCTCCGCTTCACCTAGACATTATGCTTGCCATGCTGAATGTTCAAGCTCTCCATGTTGAAAGGATGAGGGGGGAGGAAGAACACGATGATTTACCCAGGTTTGGGACACCTTGCCGTGTAAAACCCTACTCCTACTTTGTGGTGGATTGGCCTCATGAGGAGGTTGAGTGAACTAGTACAAGGGAGAGATGCCTCATGAGGGCTCGAGTGGTGAGGGTGGAATGGGTCCCATCCCTTCTAAGGTGGTGGCTAGCCTATATTTATAGTGGCCATGGTCCTCTTCCCTCGCCGTTTATGCGGGAAGGGATTCCACTACTGCCAATTTTGAAAGGCCACAAGAGGTAAATCTCATCCTGACGAAAGGTGATCTTCGCCTACAAAGCTTCTAGTCATGATGCAGAGGTGGGATCGGCAATGACATTCGTCCTACAAGCCCGTGGTCTTGGTCTTGTTGCACTAGAAGGGAAACATTTGGGGGATTCCTCGGGAACTCGTGTACGTCCTTTCCTCCTTAGCACCAAAGGGGAAACTGTCTCCCCTACGTCCACTGGCGCCTGCCTGGCCTTGGTCGTCATGGCTCACGTCAACACAACCTCGTGATGCTGTGCACCTGCATAGGAATCTCCGCTCATCAGGAGGTGGCCTGGAGAGGCCGCTTCCTCGAAAGGTCTTGGTGTCATCCGCCTCGCAAGGCCAGTGCCCTCGCGAGGTTCTTGTCTCGAGGGCCTCGCTACTGGGTTGTACTGGGTTGTCATGGGAGCCACACCCTGGGCCACAGGCAGAATGGTCTGGGTAACCCCAATCCCAAAACACCGATAGCCATGGCATTAGTGGCGCCATGGAACGAGGCCTTCCTCGCCTATCTTCTCCACCAAGAGCTCCCCGACGACCAGACCGAGCCAAGACTCATAATCAGGAAATCTAAAGCCTATAAGGTCCACGAGTGTGAATTATACAAGAAAAGCACCACCAGAGTTCTCCAAAGATGCATATCCGAGGAGGAAGGGAGGCAACTCTTGGTCGAGATACACGCCGGCATGGGCGGTCATCACACAACAACTCAGGCCCTGGTCAGCATGGCCTTTTGAGCCAAGTTCTTTTGGCCCACTACTCGCACAGATGCCCACACACTTGTCCAACATTGCGTTGGATACCAACTCTTTGCAAATCAAAGCCACATCCCCCCACGGCTCTTCTAACCATACCGATCACCTGGCCTTTCGCAGTTTGGGGGCTGGACATGGCCGGACCACTTAAAGGGGGACCAAGAAAAAGAAATATCCACTGGTCATGGATGACAAATTCACCAAGTGGATTGAAGCGAGACGTGTAACTTTAGCCATGTCTGAACCGGTCATCGACTTTATATCCAATGTGGTCCAATCGATCCAACTTCACAGCCCAGGAAGTAAAAGCCGGATGCACTAACTTGGGCATTAAGCCTGACTACGCATCCATATAGCACCCACAGTCCAACGGACAGGTCAAACGGGCCAATGAATCAATCCTGAGCGGCATTAAGCCCAGACTAGTCTGTTCCTTGAAAGAGTTCGACTGCCACTAGGTGGAGGAGCTCGACTCCGTATTATGGGGCCTGCACACCATTCCTAATCGATCCACGGGATACACATTGTTTTTCATGGTGTACGGGGTAGAAGCAGTCCTCCGAAGTGACCTAATCCACGAAGCACCTAGAGTGTGTGTACAAAGAAAAGGAGGCCAAGCTATATCGGCAGGACGACCTAGACGCCCTAGAAGAAGAGTGTGACCTAGCTCGTGCCCGCTCTACCTTTTACCAACAGCAGACCCGGCGTTACCAGAGTAGGGAAGTTCGGGCAGAAGTATATAATGTGGGTGAACTCGTTCTACGCCTCTCGGAGAAGCAGGAGAATAAGAGCATCTCCAGCTGTTCAGCCCCACGGGTACTTGAAATAGCACCGCCTGGGTACCAACCGGTGGTAAAATCGACGTGGGGGGGGGAGGGGCTCTGGTTCCCAACCGATCCCCAAGTTTCCCCCCCACCGCCGATTTTGGTGCAATTTCGGCGCAATTTGGCCCAAATGCAGCCCACATTCGGCATGTTTCATTACAAATTCAATAAAAAAACACAAATCAATACAAATCACATAGCTCATCATAGAAATCAATACAAATCAAATAGTTCAACGAATCAAAGTCCTATTTCAAACACAAATAGAAACTCATATTTCATGACATGTCGAGCTAGGTGTTGCCCTTGAGCCTCCATAGGTGCTCCACCAGATCGTGCTGCAGTTCTTGATGCACATGTGGCTCTTGGATCTCCTCATGCATATTGAGGAAGGCAACCCAGCTTGCCGGTAGCTGGTGATCAACTTGGGCAACACGACCCTACTCGTAATATGGTTCAATGTCAAACGCTTGCTCTTCTTGCTCGCTCTCAATGATCATGTTGTGCAAGATGACACAGCAAGTCATGACTTCCCACATTTAATCTTTCTTCCAGGACCGAGCGCAGTACCGGACAACAGCAAATCGAGATTGGAGCACACCAAATGCCCACTCGACATCCTTCCAGCAAGCCTCCTAACACTTGGCAAAGTAGGAGTTCTTGCCTCCTTTCACAGGGTTTGACATAGTATTCACAAATGTGGACCATCTCGGATAGATGACATCTGCTAGGTAGTATCCCTTGTTGTAGTGGAGCCCACTGACCTCGAAGTTAACCGGAGGAGCATGACCTTCAAAAAGCTTGGCAAAGACATTTGAGCACTACAAAACATTGATGTCATTGTGAGTTCCTGGCATACCAAAGAAGAAGTACCAAATCAGAGGTCACGCGTGGTGATAACCCACAAGTGTAGGGGATCGTTTGTAGCCTTTTTTGATAAGTAAAAGTGTCGAACTCGATGAGGAGCTAAAGGTAGAAGAAATATTGCCTCAAGTTATATCGACCACCGATACAACTCTACGCACACTTAACGTTTGCTTTATCTAAAATAAGAATAAAACTAGAAGTACTTAGCGGAAACTTGAAGTACATTGCAAGACAATAAAAGTAGTATAGTAGCAAGCTTTTTGTAGCACAAGAGAATGATTTGTCTCTATGCAGTCGATAACAAGTACCGGTAATCATTCTTGCAATTTTATGTTGAGGGAGAGGCATGAGCTAATGCACTTTCTATACTTGGATCATATACACTTATGATTGCACTCTAGCAAGCATTCGCAACTACTAAAGATCATTAAGGTCGTGAAATCCAACCATAGCATTAAGTATCAAGTCCTCTTTACTCCCATACATCATACCCACCTTACTCGTGTTAAAGCTTCTGTCACTCTAGCAACCCACCATAAGCGAACCATGAACATATTGCAACACCCTACAGCGGGGGCCCTCATGTTTGCGCGAGAACGGAGGGCACCATTGGACAGCACCAAAATAAAATATACAATTATACCAACCAAGATCACGATTATGCCATAGGACAAAACAGATCTACTCAAACATCATAGGATAACCACGTATCATTGGATAATAGTATGTAGTGTCGAGCACCATGTTTAAGTAGATAATTACAACGAGAACAGAGAGCTTACACCGCTACATAGAGGGGGAGAAAGTTGATGATGACAGTAGCAAGATTGTTGATGTAGATCACTGTCACGATCCTAGCCCCGGCGGCACTCCGGTGCCACCGGGAGAGAGCCCCCCTCCTTCTTCTTCTTCCTTGGCCTCCCCTAGTTGGGAGGAGGGTTCCCCCTCTGGTCCATGGCCTCCATGGCAATGGGGGGGGGGGGGGCGAGAGCCTCGCTGAGATTGGATATGTCTCTTTGTCCTCTTCTATTTCGCGCTCCCCAGATTTGGCCGAAGCCGTTTCTTATATTCCGGGAGATCCGTAACTCCGATTGCGCTTAGATTTTAACATGATTTTTTCTCGGATATGAGCTTCCTTGCGCCGGAAGTAGAGGTCCAACCGACGTATGAGCTAAGCACAACCCACCACCACGTGCCTGGCACCTGGGGTACGCCCTGGTGTCTTGTGGGTTGTGTGGGCCTCTGTTTGCGTTGATTCCAAGTCCGAAAAATCACATATATTCAAAACTAACTCTCCGTAAAAATATATTGAATTTGGACTTCCTTTTAAATGTATTTTCAATAAAACAAAAAACATGCAACAAACAGGAACTAGCACTGGGCACTGGATCAGTAAGTTAGTCCAAATAAATCATATAAATTGTTGCCAAAAGCATGTAAAAGTTGAGTAATATTGGCATGGAACAATAAAAAATTATAGATACGACGGAGACGTATCAGCATCCCCAATCTTAATTCCTGCTCGTCCTTGAGTAGGTAAATGATAAATAAGATAATTTTTATGTGGAATGCTAGCTAGCGTAAACTTGATCATATATCTAATAATGGCATGAATATTAAGACATGAGTCATTCAAAGCAATAGTCTATAATTTGACATAAATACATCAATATTCGGGCATCCCAACAAACAATCATGTCTTTCAGAATATCTAATGCTAAAGAACTTTATCCCTACAAAATCATATAGTCTTGTCATGCTCTGTCTTCGCACCTAAAAGTATAAATCATGTACTACCCTGGTGTCAGCCAAGCAATTGGTTCATACTTTTTAACGCACTTCAGCATTTTCAACTCTCACGCAATACATGAGTGCGAGCCATGGATATAGCAATATAGGTGGAATAGAATGTGGTGGTAGTAGACAAAAAAGGGAGAATGTCTCACATCAACTAGGTAGACTAATGGACTATGGAGATGTCCATCTATCGATATCAATGCGAGGAGTAGGGATTGTCATGTAACAGATGCACTAAGAGCTATAAGTGTATGAGAGCTCAATATGAAACTAAGTGGGTATGCATGAAACTCTACTATGTAAAATTCCCACTAGTATATGAAAGTGACAACATAGGAGACTCTCCATATGAAAAACATGGTGTTACTTTGAAGCACAAGTGTGGTATTTGCATGCCCCTTCTCTTTTTTCTCTTTAATTCATTTCTTTCTTTCTTTTTTCTTTCTTTTTTTTATTTTTTTTCCTTTTAGTCCGGAGTCTCATCCCAACTTGTGGGGGAATCATGGTCTCCATCATCCTATCATCACTGGGGCAATGCTTTAAAAATGAATAATGATGATCATCACACTTCTATTTACTTATAACTCAATAGAAATAAAAATTATAACTCGATACCTATAACATAGTATGACTCTATATGATGAAAATGAATGCTCAAGTCAACTATATGATAGAAGTGCATGGCAATGTATCTCGGAATGGCTATGGGAATGCCATTATAGGTAGGTATGGTGGATGTTTTGAGTAAGGTTTAATAAGGTTTATGCACCGGCGAAAGTTGCGCAGTACGAGAGAGGCTAGCAAGTATGAAAGGGTGAGAGGGCGTATAATCCATGAACTCACATTAGTCATAAAGAACTCACATACTTATTGCAAAAGTTTATTAGCCCGCGAAGCAAAGTAATACTACGCATGCTCCTAGGGGAGAGGTTGATAGGAGTTAACCATCGCGCGCCCCCGACCTTCACATAAAGATAGAGAATCAAAGATAAATTGTGATCCAACTTCCCGGCATAACGAGAGACTATACATGCATGCTTCGGGAATCGCAAACCTTAACATTAGTATCTACTAGTACCTCCAACATATTATCATCTCTATATTGCAAAACTATTGCATGGAATCAAACATATCATGTTCGGTGATCCACAAGTCTTATGTAGGATTTTATGACTAACCTTGCAATTGAGTTTTTCCTATTGAATCTCTAAATAGATATAAGTGAAGCATGAGAGTTTAATTATTTCTACAAAATATCATGCTCAAACAAATATAGTGAAACACTAGAGCATTCTATGAACATCGGTTTTCTATGTGAAGAGAAACAAGCAATCCAAACTTCAAAAGATATAAGTGAAGCACATGAAGCATTCTATAAAGCCATACACAAAAGATATAAGTTTAGTGCAATGAGCATTCTATAAATCAACCATGGACTATCTCATACCAGCATGGTTCATAAAAGAAAAGTGAAAAATAAACACAAAATATGCTCCAAGAATTTACGCATATCATGCGAACGAAGCGAATCCAAAAACATACCGATACATGTTGAAGAAAGGTGGGATGCCTTCCAGGGCATCCCCAAGCTTAGACGCTTGAGTATCCTTGAATATTTACTTGGGGTGCCTTGCGCATCCCCAAGCTTGAGCTATTGCCTCTCCTCCATCTCCTCAAATTGAGACCTCCTCGATCTTTGAACACTTCATCCACACAAAACTTAACCAAACTATTAGTGGCAGGGTTAGTGCATATGATCAATGAAATCCCATCATTTACTTCTCGAACATTATTGTATAATTATAATCAAACATTACCCACAGTATTCTATCACAATTCTATGGCACCAAGTCAAGGAGGCTTCAATAAGAAGTCAAACATACACAAATAATGAAGCTATAACATCAGTATGTGAAAACAGGACAGTCTGTAAAGATTTGAACATTCCCCGTACTTCTGTAACTCTAAACATTCTGAAAAATTAGGAAAAAATAAAAAGAATGTATATCAAGACTGTGCAAAAAAAATTCAGAAACTTTTGACGTTCCAGTAAAAAATGTAAAATTAGGCACTATGACCAAAGTTTCTATTTTTGCACCGCACAAACCAACAAGCAATATAATCATCCTAAAGAAAAATCTTGGCACATTATTTTTATAATACAATGGAATTGTACAAGGGGATGATTATTTTTGCAAGAAACTTCCATGAAAAACTCTACATTGTTTCCATGAGCATGAACATAAGTGTTCAAGGTCGACCCTCACTTTCGCAATGCATCACCTTTCAATCGCTTCTCTTCTTTGAAAAAGTTTTAAGTTCCCCTCTATATTTTTTTGTTTTTAAACTTTATAAAAGCACTCAACAGAAATAAATGACTCTCTAAAACTTCCGGGTTGCCTCCCTGGCTGCGCTTTCTTTAAAGCCATTAAGCTACGCATATAGTGCTCAAGTAATGAATCCACCCGGATCCCAAGGTATATCAAAGCCAGTTTTAATTAGCAATGATTTGGCATTTAGTAGTGAGCACAAAGCAACATATAGCATGCAATGACGAAGTCTAACTCTCTTCCTATGCATCGGCATGTCATAAAAGAACAATTCATGCGCATCAAGTAAAGGCCAATGCATAGTATAAGTAGTTTCTTGCAATTTTATCGTGTTGGAAACATAGAGAGGTGGAGATGTAGTTGCTCCCTTATAATAATTGCAAGTAGGAGCAGCAAGCACATGCATATTATATTCATCTAAAACATCATGTGGAGTAGTAAAATGCAACCCATCAATGTAATCCTTAATAAGTGCAAATTTCTCCGATATAGTGTAGTTTGGGGAATTCAAAAAGATAATAGGACTATCATGTGTGGGTGCAATAGCAACAATTTTATTCTTGACATAAGGAACTGTAGAAAGTTCATCTCCATAAGCATAATTTATATTGGCATCTTGGCCGCAAGCATAGCAAGCATAATCAAAAAGGGATATTTCAAATGAATCAACGGGGTCATAGTAATCATCATAGATTCATCCGTCGGTAAACTTGAAGGGAAATTAAAAAATGTATAAGTTGAGGGGTTACTCTCATCAAAAGGTCAACATGGCTAGCTAATCCGTTCTTCCTCCTTTTGTTCTTTGCTCTCCTCCTCATATTTTTCATCCAATGAGTTCACAATGTCATCAATTTCTTCTTCCATAGACTCCTGCAAAATATTAGTCTCTTCTTGGACAGCGGAGACTTTCTCAATAAATATATCAATATTGTAATTGTATTTATAATTATCATAGCAATATTTAAGGATAGCAAAATTTTCAGGTCTATAAACTAAATCATCAAAATATTCATACTTTTCAAACAAAGATTCAATTTCATAAGCACTCTTAAAAGCAACAATCTATTCGTTCCACATCATAGTAATCATATATACCATTAGCATAAGAAGCCAAGGTTTAATTATCATTAAATTTGCATGAAAAGGGAAGATGTGGAGAACTTATCGTAGAGCAAGAAGTATAATCATATCTCAAGCATAGCTCCCGAGCATACCAATGAAACATATGAATTTGATCCCACAACAATTTCCCTTTATGAGTCATGTGATAATCCCAAAAGTATTGACATTGATTAGCGTTCCTTCCATTATATAGTTGAATGGGGTTATCTCAGAATTATCAAAGTAGTGCATAACATCTTTCACATAACGAGCATCGAGGGTTTTAGGAGGTCCCCCATCTCCATGAGTAGCAAGTACAACTATTTTTTTGGTGTTTCGTGTTTCATATCCATAACTAAAGATAGAGAACAACTTAGAACAGGAAATAAAAACTACTTACTGATAAAGCAAACAAGCACACACGAGAATATTCACCCCATGCTATTGCTCCTCGGCAACAACGCCAGAAAAAGGTCTTGATAACCCACAAGTGTAGAGGATCGTATATAGCCTTTTTTGATAAGTAAGAGTGTTGAACCCAACGAGGAGCTAAAGGTAGAACAAATATCCCCTCCAGTTCTATCGACCTCCGATACAACTCTACGAACACTAAACGTTTGCTTTACATAAAACAATAATAAAACTAGAAGTACTTAGCAGGAACTTGAAGCAAATTGCAAGAAAATAAAAGTAGTTTAGTAGCAAGATTTTTGTAGCACAAGAGAATGATTTGTCCCTAGGCAGTCGATAACATGTATCGGTAATCATTCTTGCAATTTTATATTGAGGGAGAGGCGTGAGCTAACACACTTTTCATTCTTGGATCATATGCACTTATGACTGGAACTCTAGCAAGCATCCGCAACTACTAAAGATCATTAAGGTCGTGAAACCCAACCATAGCATTAAGTATCAAGTCCTCTTTACTCCCATACGTCATGCCCCCTTACTAAGGTTTAAGCTTCTGTCACTCTAGCAACCCACCGTAAGTGAATCATGAACATATTGCAACACCCTACAGAGGGGGCCCCTCACGTTTGCGCAAGAACGGAGGGCACCGTAGGACAGCACCAAAATAAAATATACAATCATACCAACCAAGTTCATGATTATACCATAGGACAAAACAGATCTACTCAAACATCATTGAATAACCACATATTAGTGGATAATAGTATGTAGTGTTGAGCACCATGTTTAGGTAGAGAATTACATCAGGAATAGAGAGGTTACGCCACTGCATAGAGGGGGAGAAAGTTGATGTTGACGGTAGCAAGATTGTTGATGTATATCGCCATCACGGTCCTAGCCCCGGCGGCACTCCGGTGCCACCGGGAGAGAGGGGAAGAGAGCCCCATCCTTCTTCTTCTTCCTTGGCCTCCCCTAGATGGGAGGAGGGTTCCCCCTCTAGTCCATGGCCTCCATGGATGTTGAGGGGCGAGAGCCCCTCCGAGATTGGATCTGTCTCTCTGTCCTCTTCTGTTTCGCGCTCCCCAAAACCGTTTCTTATATTTCGGGAGATCCGTAACTCCGATTGCGCTAAGATTTTAACACGATTTTTTCCAAATATAATCTTCCTTGCGCCCGAAGTAGAGGTCCAACCGACATATGAGGTGAGCACAACCCACCACCACCCGCCTGGCAACTGGGGCGCGTCCTGGTGTCTTGTGGGCTGTGTGAGCCTCCGTTTGCGTATATTCCAAGTCCCAAAAATCACATATATTCGAAAATAATACTCCGTAAAAATTTATTGCATTTGGACTTCGTTTGATATGGATTTTCTGCAAAACAAAAAACATGCAACAAACAAGAACTGGCACTAGGCATTGGATCAGTAAGTTAGTCCAAATAAATCATATAAATTGTTTCCAAAAGCATGTAAAAGTTTAATAATATTGGTATGGAACAATCAAAAAATTATATATACGACGGAGACGTAACATGTGGCCAGTGCCTAAAGTACCACACTGCAAGCTCCTTTCGCACCTTTGTACATCCCCTACCAAGCAAATGGACAGTTTTTCCATGCCTAGTGCATGTAGTCGATGCTTCCAAGCATCCCAGGAAAGCCTCTTCCTGCATTCTATGCTAGTATCTGAGGAGTGTCTTCAGCATTGGGTGATTGCAAGTATTGTGGTCCAAACACTGCCACCAGTGCCCTGCAGAACTTGTACAAACACACAATGGTGGTGGACTCGGCGATGCGCCCATAGTCTTCCAGTATATCGCCAGGAGCTCCGTATGCAAGCATCCTCATAGCTGTCGTGCACTTTTGGAGTGAGGTGAATCCAAGTGTGCCAGTGCAATCCTTCTTGCACTTTAAGTAGTTGTCAAACTCTCGGGTGGAATTCACAATCCCACGGAAGAGCTTTCAGCCCATCCAATAATGGTGCCGAAATACTTTATTGCTGTCTAGTGGAGAGTCGGCGAAGTAGTTGGCGTAGATCAAACAATAGCCCTCCAAATGATGCCTCTACTTGCTCTTACGGCGGGGCTGCTAAGGCGTGAGTGGAGTTGCTCTAAGCTATCACCCAATGGGAGGGCCCCTTCATAATCGATCAAGTACTCGCAGGGGGGCATATCATCTCCACAACCCAACGGACAATCGCCTCGAACCCAACCCATGGAACGCAGCTCGGCTTCGGCGCTTCTATGGCTATACCGGTATCATCACCCTCACTAGTCTTTTCTTCTTTTTATAACTTTTCTCTCTTTTCATTTTCTGATTAGCATTCACCAGCCCGTGTTCAGCTAAACCGGGCTACGTCAAGTAGTCCTTGGCATACATCTTCACATGTACCACCGGTAATACATGGGGGCTTCTTTTTATGAAGCTGATAAATACATCTTTAGTGCATCTATTCGCCCATGTCGTGTTTGCACCCTCCTGTTATAGTTTTTAAGCCACTATATGCATTAATTTGAGTTAAGATTTGGCCAAGCTGGGTTGCCTTGCTCCTATGCTTACCCCCTATGTTCCCGATTGTTCGACTAGTGGGTAAAGGGAGCAACTCTATGATTGTTACGACCGGGTCACCTGGGCACGGACCTTAGACGGGTGAAGCCGAAAGCTAGTGTTCTTAAGAATATAATTTATCGGCCACGATGGAAGTGAAAATAATCAATGATCATCACCACAATATGGGGTTATTTTCCTGAGGTAACCATTACCCACATTACATAGGTATCCAATTGAAACATTTACGGTTAATATGACAACCCAAAGAAAGGAACCCATGAAGGAACTATTTTCTTCGAAATATTTTTCTTACGTTAAACAATAATACACCATAACTCCCCGAGTGCAATTTGTCTGTTCGCGCCAAATGGCCAAATTGCCTGGTTGTCTGAAGTGCTTTCCTGATGATCTCAGCTCACATAGTAAGGAACACTCCCCGGCTAATGGCGGGGGAGGCAGAAGCCGATGGCCGGTTAAGATAACGTTTACAACATGGTTTGGAGTACATTTGATGTAAAGTACATAGATACGTAGAATGAAAACCTGGTTCTTGGCCGAGATTATATATAGGCTATCCAGGGTGTAGTCTTCTTAGGAAATTTGAGAGGTAGGCATCACTTGGTCATATACCAAATAAAGTGGCAGTTCTTGCCCATACGGCCCCACTGGCCCAACTAGAGCTAGATGCTCTAGGTTAAGTTGGGTAAAGCAAGTCTTGACCATCGCCCATGCCTCACGAGGTCCCTCTCGATAGGCTGATATCTTCCATTGCTCGAAACGGCATTGAGCACCTTTAAATCAGTTAGCCAGCTCGGTCATCCCTTACGGAGGCGTATTGTCCATCCACGATGCCTTGACCAGGCTCTTCATAGCTTTCTGGGCCCTCTCATGTACGGCGGACAATTCCTTTAGCAGGTTTCCTCCAAACGAGCTAGCCTATTCCTCAGGACGGCCGGTAAGGAGAACTAACAAGAGACGAGGGTGATTTTTATATTTGTACAGTGCATATAATCTGCATATTCATAAGCTCGATTGCACTCACCAAACATGCCACCTTGTGATATCTGGTTCTCCTCGTGGGCTTGTGCCTGTTGAGCTTTTAAGCTCTCAATTTCCTCGGATTGTCGCCGCTTTTCTGCTTTAAGCTTATTACTTTCTTTGTGACTTCGGGTCGGTACACGGCGGCCAGCTTCTTATTGTGATTCTTCATACATTTGAGATTATGTGGCCACGTACATATCCTTCTGTAGTTGACCTGTGGACTCGGCTGCTATGGGGCAATCTTTCATTAGAGAAAATGTCCCAAAAATTTCTCAATTCGACATATTAAGTCTTTTATTCACCATGTGCTTCCCTGGTGAACTTCTTGACCTCCTCTAGTTCGGCCTTCATAGATTGCAACTGTGTTCGGTTTAGCTCGAGGTCCTGAGATTTTTTTGTTTTGTTCCCTTAAAGCCTACATCATATGGTAGCAGTATATAGATTCCGACCATTAACTTGGTCGTCCCGCCCAAATTAAGGCTCGGGGGATATTGGGTTAGGATTTGTGTTCGGTTATCAAAAGGTATCACGTACCTGCAGGTTGGTTGACAGGAGGATGGCGACTCCCTCAAAGCCCGGCTCGGACGGCTCCGAGATACGCATCTACCAACTAAGAGCACTAAACCTCTATTTAGAAAATGCAGTCAGACCCAGTGACTCCCTCCATCATTGGTGATTCATCACACTTTTGACTTCGGAGTTGGTAACCGAGACGTCCTCGGGATCCCCGGGAAGTTGGTCTGCGGCTGGGATCTCCGTGTTGGCATCGGCCCTGGCCGGAGACCTCAGTTTGGGATTACTCCCCTGCACCTCTTCGACATCCTCGGACGAAGGTGGCTCTACATATCTCCTACATGTCTTAGCCAGGTTCATAAGCACTTGTAGTGGCTATCACATATAACATTGTTGAATTACGCATTGAGCATATTACCTCTTAGCCGTGGGCGCGGTCGATGTAACTCCCGCGTTCACTCCATGTTTTGATGCTCTGCGGCTGTTCAGTGCTAATGCAGCCGGCGCTGCTCTCGCTGGTGCTTGAGATAGCCATCGGTCCTTGGGATTAGCAGTCAGCATACTCAGAACGGTGGGAGGTGAACACTCTTTCATGAAGAGGCCTTTTGTCGCTAACAGCGGAAGAGGGGAGTGTCCCAGGGTGATCGGCCAAAAGTGCCACTTTATAGCCGTCCAGACTCTTCCAGGTAAAAGACCACGTCCTCGAAATCAATCGACATATCTGGATCATCGTGGAACCCTGGGTCGTCATCGCGGGAATAGCTCTCTCGTTGAGGAGGAGGGCAAATGGTTGTCTCGATCCAATGCCTCGATATCTGCCCAGAAAATTAGAACACCTGATTAACAAAAATGGGCATAACATCCAAGCTATAAAGTGTAGCTCAACTCACCCAGGGACTCAGTGTTTTGTCTATGTATTCACACATGTATTACGGTTTCCGATCAATACAATTCTAGCTTGAATAATAAACATTTATCATGATATAAGGAAATATAAAATAACAACTTTATTATTTCCTCTAGGGCATATTTCCTTCAACGCCTCGATGGAGAGCAAGGCGGAAGGCATCCCCGTCAACCACCGTCACCAAGGCCAGTAGGACTCGGCAGGGCTAACGGAGCTGCAACCCAAGAGGAAGCCTGCCTGAGTCTAGCTGGAAGGCTGCTGGAGGAGCCCAATGGAACCATCCACACCTCCGCACCCAACTCCTCGGTAAATCACATTGCCGAGGAAGGGATGCAGGTGCAGATGATGGAGTTGCCGCCTGATGAAGATGGTGCAGGCGACGGTCAGTCGGAGTCAGAGTCGTCGCTCCTCCACCCGCTGTCGTCGTCATCGCCGTCACTGTCCTCCTCGACGCTTTCGCTCGAGGAGGAGCTTTCGTTGTCGGTCGAGCTCTCCGCACAGCACCCTAAATGACCACCCGAGCACCCGAATATCTTGACGGAGAGCAAGCCATTCTCCATTAATTTGAATTGGAGAACGTGCCCCTCCAAGAATCCATGGGCACGGGCAAAGGTCTTCCAGTAGCGACGAAGAGAGATCACATGAGGGGAGGGGAAATCGACATCAACCCTCACGCCTCCATTCCCGCAACCCCTCATGTGCAGCCCCATAGTGCGTGATTTCTCAAGCTCCATCTCCCGCGCAAAGGGAGTAGGGAGGAAAAGGTGACCACACACGAGCTTGTACAGCCTGATGACAAACTCCCGGGGTTGGTCGCTAACGTGACCATCCATCAGGGGCGGAGCCGCCGCCAAAGTACCGCCCCGTCCTCGTCCTCCTCGTGTGCAATGGTGACCACGGCCACGTCCCCTTCCTCCTCTCCTTGCGGATGGTTCCCCTGCCTCAAGGTCCGGGGAGGTGAGACGCATAGTCGAGAAGAAGCCCTCGTCGCCACTGCCGAGGCGCCACCACGCCTTCGCCCTTGCGCCATGTCTAAAAAAGAAGAATCGTGGAAGATGGGGAGACGTGTGTGCAGAAAAACACTGCCCTAACACTTTTTATAGGGAAAACGGGGTAGGGGGCTGGCTCCTCCTACGGGAAACGGCCGCCCATTTCCTCTAATACGACCTCTCTCCACCCACCATGACTCTGGGGGCCGAGACCGCCCCTCTGTGCCAACCATCAGCGCCCGGGTTTCAAACCATTGCGCCCCTCCCCATGCCCTCTGTCCACCACCTACCATTCCCAATGCATGTGGAGCACATGGCAAGGTGTGTGCAAAACATCGGACGATTGGGGCGGAAATTTTCACCCCGTGATCATGGGGCGAGGAGAATCCACGGGCCACAGTCCAGGTTCTCCCATGACGCCACGCACCACACGCGGGGGAATCAAGAACCGTCCATGAAATCAAGAGAAATGAAGCAGCGACGGAAATCTCAAGAGGCCAACCCCTTCAGAAATCTTGCCTGTGTACTTATTATGCCCTACCCCGATGATGCTCAGCAGTGCGTTCGGGGCAGGCCTAGGGGCTTCTGTCGGTGCAACAAACCCTGGGTCTGTTGCCCAACTTTGCATATGCACAAGACAGAGGTTGAAGCACCATCTCAAGCCCAGGATCGAAGAGCCAAGAAATTCAAAGAACCAACGTGCATCCCGAGAGACCAAGATCAAGCCAGAAGAACGCGATATCGACAAGAGGAGAGCCTCCCTTGCCGGGCAGGCGAGCCCGGCAAGGGGCGAGGCCACCACCAGAAACAAGCTATCAGAGACTCCCCGGCAGAGCCAGCCGGGGGTTGCGGGGTGTAAACCACCCCGCCAAGCACTCAAGCATGACCCACATCGTCAATCAGTGTGGTGCCAAGCCGCGAAGTGATGAAGTGGCAGCCATTCGCCACATGGTAGTAATTTCCTACGGATTAAACCCACAAAGGACACCCATCCTGCGACGTGTCAAGGAAGCAGATGCGGAGCTGGCAAGGCAGCCAGGCGTGCCTTGCCGGCCGACCAGTGATGTGACACTAAGCGGTGCATTTAATGCGCCCTGTCAGCACACAGAGTTAGGTGTGAAAGCATTGTTCGCTATCATATCAGTTGATAATGACCATTTTGCCAGTGTGGTGACCCCTTAATCTATAAAAGGAGGCCCATGGCACCCGTAGGAGGGGTTGGAAAGTTGATGAACCCAAGCCGCCATACGCGCGTACCCCCTACGGCCCTGAGGCACATCTTGCCGGGCAAGTGTACTATGCATGACCACATTCATTCCGCCATCAATCCACGAAAGTAGGAGTAGGGTCTTACGCCTCGCGGCAGCCCGAACCTGGGAAAATTGCTTGTGTGCTCTCTGCCGTGCTGCCGTGCGCCATTCTGCTCTTTGTGCAACGCGTCGTTCGCCCGCCGAACCAGCAAGGGGCCGCCCGGTCCCATTGGTGGCCGCGGATATCCCGCGACAGTCGGTGGAAGCCAGTCGCCCTGCATCTAGCCCGATGGAGGAGCGGCGCGGGAGCTTGTCGTCTTCTTCACCTTGGTCTCCTTTCTTGGCGTGCTCCAGCTTCGCCATCTTGTCCCTTGCCATCTACGCGGTGGTCGCCGGATTCGGGCGGAGCGGTGTGGCGTGGAGGCGGAGAAGGGGAGGAATCAAGCAGAAAAGGGGAGGAAAGGGGAGGCGCATTGTTTCAACCCTCGGCTGCATCGCCCTTTATACCGGCGTGTCTAGGTCGCTGGCTCCTGGGCCCATGAAATCACCGCGCATCCCGCTAACAAAGACCGTGCAGTACATGGCAATAAAACGGATGCAAGAATCGAGGAATATCCTCCCACTTGCCCCATTTATCGTGCCATTGCCGAATCGCGCGCCCCTCTGAAATTTCGAATCCCGTGTGATCGGGGATCCGGCAGAGCATCCGATTGTGCTGGAGATCTCCTCTGCCTGACCCGACTCTCTACGACCAGCATTCTTTCCACTCGATATTATGGCAAGCGAGAATCAATCAGGTCGACCTCAAAGAGTTAAAGCAACATAAACATACGCAGCGCTCGATAATACTTCCGAAGCATGGAGTCTAGTCGGATTCTACTCCAATCTTCTCACTCGGACCCCAATCTATTCGGGGGCTAATGACGATGACCTGTACAAGGGATAGGGTCCTAGGCATGACATACATACCCTACCCTATGGTGCCACATACAAGATTGCAAGTCCTACAAAGCCAAGAAGAGGTCACCGACTAAAAGACCTATTAGCTGTAGGTCACTCGACACGAGATCCAATCGGAGGCTTCACCGTCACTCGAACGTCTCTATTCACTCGGAGTACCTGGAGCCACTCGGCGGCAAGAGATTGTCACGGGGAAATGCAGAAACCTGTGCGTCCTTCGGCCTGTTTGTGGTTCAGCAAGGGGGAGTGGCGCATTGCACAAAGAGTGAAGGGCGCACAGCAGCATGATTGCGGCCACACATCTAGATTTTACTCAGGTTCGGGCCACCGCAAGGCGTAAAACCCTACTCCTGCTTTGGTGGATTGATGGGTGGATGTTGGTGGAGAAAACGCAACGCTCGTGCCCGGAAATGGTTGCCTAGGGGCGAGAGATACTATGCGCGTACGTGGGTACAAAGGTATAGGGTCCGAATCCCTCCCCTCATCACCATGGGCCTCCTTTTATAGATTAAGGGGTCACCACGGTGGCAAATCAGTCATTGTGTACTGATTAGATAGCAAACAATGCTATCATACCTAAGTCTGTAGAGAGGACAAGGCACATTAAATGCGTTGTTTAGTGTCTTGTCAAGGAGTAGCCCAGCAAGCCTTGTCGGGCCAATATCGCCACCTCCTCGCCTGTCTGCTTGACACGTCGCTAGATGGGTGTCATCTGCGGGTTATTCCCTCAGGAAATGGATGCCAGGTACTGAATTACAGCTACTTAGTCATTTGAGGGCTTGACACTACACCGATAGACGACTTGCATTGTCGTGACGTGGTGCGCTAGCCCTGGTTAAGGGAAGTTGCCCCTCACGTCCTCAGCAGACTTGCCGGGGAAATTCTTGGGGCTTTGCCTTCGGGGTAGCCTCTTCCTTGTCGAGCTCGCCCGCCAGCAAGGGAGGCCTTCTCCTTAGTGGTGTGTTATTCTCCATCCTTGGCTTGGTCTTCTTGATCCGCCCGTCAATTTCCCAAAGGGCTATCTTCTTCTGCTTGGTCTTACACTTGGGTGCTCCAACTTTCGGCTCTATGCTTGTGTAAACTCTGGGCAACATACACCCAGGTTGTTTGCATCGACAGAAGCTCCCGAGCCTGGTCTGAATGCATCATGGGACGTCATTGGGGTAGGCTCTAACAACTACATAGGCATCGCTCTTGAGCTGGATTGTTTTTGGATATTTTTTCTTGCTTCTTCATTAACCTGTGATTGAATTGACCTCTGCCTCCTCCGCGCGTCATGTAACGCCAATTGCAGTGGGACCACCTTTGTAATGCCCTGTGAATGACTTCAACGCGCTGGGGAGTGACTGCCAATTTACTCTTCCCACAACACTTATTCCCTCCGCCACGTATGCCGCATGCGTCGCGTGGGGTAGGTAATGGAGGCATGTGATGCGGGGGACATTGTTGTTGCATACACTTGGCCTTCTTGGGTTGGTGGAGTGGCAAGGCAGTCGTCCATCGAAGGACTAGCCCCCAACCAAGTTTTCTTATAAAAGGGAAGGAGGGAGGGAGCAAGAGTGCTCTTCCACACACCTGTCCTCTTTCACCTTTTTATTCTTCTCCTCCATGTTGAGAGGGGGGAACTGGGGCCAGCACCTAGGTTCCTGCATGAGGTTAGTGTTGGATGCTCGTGTCAAAGCCCAGGGACTGAGTCTGGTGTTCGACGTTGGTAGAAGAAGCTCTGGGTGGACGTGTGGCCGGTGCGGTTGTAGCGCTAGAGGCAGTGGCTCCAGTACGCTTGCTGCCGAGCCGCCCTCCATTCCAACCTTGGCGAGGGGCCACACGAGCGGTGTGGCGTTGGAATTTAAAATGGAGGAGGAGCGCGGAAGTCAACCACGACTCGTCCCTTCTCCATCCTTAATGGTGAGCAGAGTCAGCTAAGAAGGCCGCTTGCCGTATGCAGGGAGCCACAGGGGCAGCTTGTCGTCGGTGATTGCGGGTTCCCGCTCTGCGGGCACCTCTTATTCTTGCGTAGAATGAAGATCAACTGCCCGCACAAGCTTCTCCGGAGGGAGTTACTCTTCTTGCTCAGGTGTGGCGGAGACAACCATGCTCTATGTGGAGTTTCCCAGAGCGATTGGTGCTCGCCCTTGCCGCTATGATGGAGGTTTGAGCGGTGACAGGGAAGGCGTCTCCCCGTGCGACTGCCGTGAGGAGGGTGGCGACATCCCACTACGCTTCTAGAGAAAGGACTACTGCTCCGACGCGGCGTGACTGCCGGCAGTACCATCATCATCGGCTGGGCTTCGGCAGCGCCACCATTTGCACCTACCCTCTAGTTTCTTCCTCCCAGCTTGGGCGAGGTGTCCCCCTGATACCGGGAGGCGCCGAATCCCAGACACTCCTTTCATTGTTCCCTTCGCTCCCTCCTTACAATCCCTATGGAAAAGAAAGGCAGAGTGAAGGCATAGTGGGGCACTTATCTTTTTTCAGTCTAAAACATGTAGGCACTTGCCAAACTTTAGTCTAAATTATGTAATATTTTTTTATCCATGTTAGTGCAATGTAAAATCTGTACTTGCTGATCAGCATATTAATGAAAAATATGAGCCTTGCCGAGCACTTGTGCATGTATGGTATCCATGTAGCGGGATGCCTCTATACGCCCAAGTAAACAAGTTTTCCATGACAGGCTATCCTACTGGTACCCTTGGTTTGCTGCCGCGGGGCTAGGCTTACCGGGCATAAATCCACAAAAGGGAACCAACCCCCCGGCGAATCCTTTTCGCTAAAGGCAACTGTGACCATCTTGGTCGAAGCATAGTTCGAGCCAAAGGATGGGAGCACCTAAGTTTCAAGGGTGGCGAGGTTTTTGTATGCACAAGTCTTTATTTTAGGAAACATGTATGGATAAGAAGAGAACTTATATGTTGGCTTGCCAGGGATTGTTGCATAGCCTTGTGTTCATTTCTTCTTTCAAGTCCACGGCAAGAACCCTGTCGTTAGATGCAGATGAAAACAATGCTATGGATGATATTATCTACATGAATAAGCAATGCCCATGATATGCTTATGCATGCATGCAATCTCCTTTGGGGGGCCCCAACGCTTTGTTTATTTCTCTGGTGCTCAGGGTTTGCATCTGGCTTTGTACAAAGGGTTACATGCAACTAAGGCAAAGCTTGTACAAAAGGGTGGCTGCCGGGGCAGGGCCAGACAGCCGTGCCTTACGGGTAGAACTTACGGAGATGCTCAATGTTCCATGAGTTTTGCAACGGAATGCTATCTCTAGTCTACAGACAAACTGCGCCAGGTCTTGTGACTCGTACTACCCAGTAAGGGCCTTCCCACTTTGGCGCTAGCTTGTTTGTACCCTCGGTGGACTGAACGTGCCTAAGGACAAGCTCGCCTTCCTAAAGACTCTGGGCGTTAACCCTGCAGTTGTGATAGCAACGCATGGCTTGCTGATAGCGTGCAGCACGCGTAGCAAGCCGCATGCGGTTCTCCTTGAGTAGCATAACTTCGTCACGCCGGTGTTGTTCCTGCGCTACTTCATTGTAGGCAAGCACTCGAGGAGACCTGTAAATGAATTATGTGGGATAATGTAATGCCCAGGATGGGACTATACCTCCTACGTGTCGAGGCACGACTTAAAGGTATAAGCCCATTCTGGAATGATCTCAAGTTCGGTATCTTTGCACGACTCATGTAAAAATAGGGATGAAAATGCGAAAGGATAGTTGGCTTACACTCACCACGTCACACAATACATTACATAGCAAATCATCATCCAAATAACATCACAACCCGACTACGGATGAAGATCCAAATGAAAGATACCAAATTACATAAAGCCATAGGTCAGAATCGCCCCTAGTAGAAACCACTACTGATCATCGGGATAGTGCACATAGTATCGGCTACGTTCTTCACCGTACTCCCAGTACAACTCTGTGCCGTCACCTGAGTAGTTCACCATGGTACCTGCATCTGGTGTGGTGTAGAATCTGTGAGCCACGGAGGACTCAGCAATCCCATTCCCGGGTAGCACAACTATGTAAGCCTTGGGTGTGGAACAAGGCTGAAGAAAGATAAAAGGTTGCAGCTGCACTAGCACTAGCTTACGTGTTTAGAGCGAGAAGAGAAGTGCCACGAGCAACTAAGTGATCACAAAGTGATCCTATCTAAGCACGTCAATCATAACCCCACCGTGTTCACTTCCCGAACCCCTTTCAGAAAATGACCGTCACGGTTACTCACGCTGGTAGTGTGTTCAGAACATGGTGTCAAGTTTTCTACAACCGGATATTAACAAATTCCCATCTGCCACATAACCGCGGGCACGACTTTCGAAAGTTCAAAACCCTGCAGGGGTGTTCCAACTTGTCCCATTACAAGCCCACGATCCGCGGAGTCGCAACTCCAAGGTGGGAAGGCCCGAGTATCCATGGAATCCCGTGCTCAAGATACTCCGACTAAGGTAAGACTAATCCAGCAAATCCTCCCGGCGTGCCGACACCCTGATAGTTGCCGCGCGTATCTCGTCTCAGGCCACGACTGGATGAGCAGTAAGTACAGATACCGAAGACCCCAGCAAACTGGGTGGCACCCCAAGTGGCTCTAGTTTGGACCAACACTCAAATCGAGCACTGGCCCAGGGGGGTTGATTAATTAATCCTCGGGTTAATTACTCCCTCGGCAAGTTTTAGTTGTTAGGCAAATGGAGAACCAATGTTGGGACTTGCTGGAAAAGCCTTAGCGCTAAGCGGTTTATCGAGGGGGTTCCATAACCCAAACCGTGTGAGGAACGCATAATCAAGGAACATAACACCGGTTTATACGGTTCCTTGGGCGGCATGAGTGGAACAAATCACCGAGCAAGAGGCTCAGCCTTCCACCCATTGCCAAGTATATAGATGATTTAGTTTAAGAGTTTATATAGTGTGATATCCCAACAAATACTTCAACATGAAGCAAGAATCTTCAAATCTTCTCCTGCAACTAGCAATGCTATAAGAGGGGCCGAGCGAAGCTTACTTAGCCAATCAAAGGTTTGCTAGGATGGGTGGTTAGACAGATTCATGGTTACAATAGGAGGCTGACAAACTAACATGGGCATCGAGACAGTAAGCTAAAGAGCGAGACTTCTAGCAATAGGCAAAGATAGTAATGATATCTGGGTCAGGTCATCTTACCTGTCGAGTCGTCGATGGGATCGTAAGACGGCTCCTCGTACTCAACCTCGGTAGTACCCTCATCCTCGTTCTCGGTCTCGGCTTCCGGCTCTACTCAACACAAGAACACATGAGGCACGAAATCAAACAAGGTGCAATGCACAATCTATAGGATGCACGTATGATGCACTTAGGATGCACTGCAGATGCACTTAGGATGCATTACGTGACAACATAGGAAGCACACCAGAACAACACAAGAACAAGGCAAAATGCTCAAGCAAGTAGGATGCAAGACAAGTCTATATAGGAAGCAAAACATGGCTAGTTAGGAAGCACAGAGAAACAACATAAGAACAACAAGTTTAAATGAGGCCGGAAACTACTTAAGACAAATCCGGTAAGTCCTCATATGCATCGTTTGAAATTAGTCCAGATCTGAACAAACCTTAAGTTAAAGTTGTTAAACAGAAAGTTAACATGCACCATGATAATCTACATGAAATTCTACTCAAGTTTCATATAAAGTTTGTTTAAAACGGAGCTACGGTCTAGAAGATATGATCAAAACAAGATAAGCATGGCAACGGTGCAAGATGCACCCCAAACATCAAGCAAACATACTCCAAACATGTTAACAAGATGATATTATGATTCTACATGCAAAATCACACAAGTTTCATATAGTACTTGCTCAAAACAGAGCAACGGATCAATACATACACTCGAAACAAGAAATAATGCAAAGCTGAGATTAACAGCCACATAGAAACTTTGGAGCAAGAAATATATACTCTACAGCACTCAAACATGATGACAAGAAGCATGGACATGAAGTAGACATATCCTACAGCAAACAACTCCATTGGATCAAATCCATAGGAGGCATGGATCAATAGCAACAAGCTACAACATTTTGATCATGACATTAAAAACCTGACAGTAATATTTTATAGCAACTTGGGAGAAAGAATTAAATAAGCTACAGCAAGCCATATGAGCAAGTGAGGACATTGATGGATATACAACAACATTTACAGCAAGGAATGATCAAAGGCAACCCCAAAACTAACATGGATATGCCTTGGACATCAAGCAAACATAGCATCAGGATATGACAGATTCCAGACTTAGTGAAATTTCACTAAGTGTTAAAACAGTAACATTAGCATGGCATGTTTGCGAGCATGTTTAAGTCATCTTAAAGCATAACATGGCAAATGGTTTGCACCACAGCAAAGATCACATGATGGAGAATGTAAAACATATGAGCATGCGACATGGGGGCAAACACATCAATAGCAACGAGCTCCTCAACTAGGCATCTCGTAACAAGTTAAAAAACCTAACAGCCACATGCACTTTTGCAACAGGGATAAACATGGCAATATGAACACTAACATGCATGCTATAGCAACCAACATGTAAAGCATCTCATGATGAACATTTTGACATCTCATTTGCTTCATTTGGATAAACATGCACCAAGTTATCACATCTCAAACATGGCATGAAAATAACTAGTAGCAGCAGTTTATATCAAGTAGCACTCTTGTCTCGAAGATTAAGACATCTAGATGGACTCAAACAAGCATGACACAATGGAACAAAACATAGTACACATCACCACGATCATTTTAACATATCATATGCACAAATCGGACATGCACACAAAAAGTTATCGCCATCACAAGATGCCATCAGACAACAAAATACAAAAAAGACTGGAAAAACAACAGGGTCAACCTGCGGATCAGGTCAACGCGAAGCGGGTCGGAGCGGGTCAACGCGGGTTGCGGGTAGCAGATTGGGACCCGTTAGGGTTCGATCCCGCGGCGGCTCAGATCGGATCGGCGCGGAGCTCGCCCGACGGAGCTCGCGGCGGTGGACCATGGCGCCGGCGGCGCTGCTCCGGCGGCTTGGCCTCGCTGGCGGAGCCGCCTGCGCTGGTGGAGAGCGGCCGGGGCGGCGGCTTCTTAGGGCGGCGGCATCGGTTGGCTATGCGGGAGGTGGCCGGCGCCGTCCAGGCGGCGGGGCGGCGAGGACCTCCGGCCCGAGCTCGGCGGAGGCGGCCGGCGCTGAGGGAGGACGGGGCGCGGGCGCGGCCCGGTTCAGCGGCGGCGGCTGGCCCGCGTCGGGCCTCGCGGGCCGGCGCAGTGGGACGGCGGCGGTGGACACGTGGCAAGCGCGGATTGGTCCGGCCGTCGGCTGGACGCGTCCGGTGGCGGTCGGACGTGTCCGGCGCGGCGGGGAGGAGTAGAATTACGGTTTTTTGGACGAAAATGACATGGGGGGACGTTTTAATAGGCACAAGGAACTAGGAGACTCCAAATGGGGAGCGGTTTTCGGCCACGCGATCACAATTCGACGACCGAGATGATGGGAAGGGTTGTGCTGGGTTGGTGGGCTGTTGTGGAGGGGGTCTTGGGCCTCAAAGAAGAGGTTCTTTTAGACCACTAGGTTAACCGTGGGAGTACCAAACGAACTCCAAACGCGATGAAACTTGACAGGCGGCCTACACGTACCAAAACAACAACGCACGACAAGTCTCACGCCATTCCGGAAACGTTACACGACCACAAACGAAAGAAGGACTATGGGATGCCACGAGCACGTGTGAGAGCGTCGGAACTCGAAACGGACAACGGGAAGAGACGAGTGGGACCGGATGCAAGTGACAACACAAATGCAATGCAATGCACATGACAACATGACAAGGATGAAATGCACACACGCACACGACAAAACGAAGAATCTGAAATGAAAGAAGAGCCCGGAAGGGAATTGATGAAGCCAAAGTTTATATATTGCCATATAGGGAAAGTGTTACATCTCGGGCATTACAAACTCTCCTCTACTACGAAAAGATCTCGTCCCGAGATCTAGGACTGGAAGAAGTAAGGATACTCGGAACGAAGGTGATCTTCTCGTTCCCACGTAGCTTCTCGGTCCGTATGGTGTGACCACTTAACTTTCAAGAACTTGATTGACTTGTTGCGGGTCTTGCGCTCGGTTTCTTCAAGAATAGCAACGAGGTGCTCTCGGTAAAACAAGTCTTGTTGAAGATCAATCTCCTCAAATGGAATAGTGCATTCAGGTGTCTTGAAGCACTTGCGGAGCTGATACACGTGAAACACATCATGAACATTAGCGAAGTTGGAAGGGAGCTCAAGTTGATAGTCTAGATCGCCTCTTTTGCCAAGGATCTTGAAAGGGCCCACGTATCTAGGAGCATGTTTTCCTTTGATACCAAATCTTTGGGTTCCTTTCATAGGAGAAACACGGAGATAGACATGATCCCCAATGTTGAAAGCCAAATCACGATGCTTTCCGTCATAGTAGCTCTTCTGATGCAACTGAGCGGCCTTGAAATTCTCACGTATGACTTTGCACATTTCTTCGGCTTCTGAGATCAAGTCATTGCCAAGAAGTTGACGTTCACCAGTCTCGGACCAGTTGAGACGATTACGGCACTTTCTACCATAGAGGATTTCAAACGGAGCTTTGACGGCACTTGCTTGGAAACTGTTGTTCTAAGAGAACTCGGCAAACGGAAGGCAATCTTCCCACTTCATGCCAAAAGAGATGACACAAGCTCTGAGCATGTCTTCGAGGATCTGGTTCACTCTCTCGACTTGACCACTAGTCTGAGGTTGAAACGCAGTGCTGAAACGGATCTCAGTGCTCATGGCAGACTGAAAGGAGTCCCAGAACTTGGATGTGAACAAACTTCCACGGTCTGAGGAGATAACTTGAGGAATGCCATGTAAGGACACAATTCTGGAAGTGTACAACTCTGCCAGCTGAGCTGCATTGATGGATTCTTTGACTGGTAGGAAGTGAGCTACTTTGGTAAGCTTGTCAATCACCACAAAGATAGAATCATTCCCCTTCTTGGACTTGGGAAAACCAGTGACGAAATCCATTTCAATGTGGTCGAATTTCCACTCGGGAATCGGAAGAGGTTGGAGGAGACCGGCTGGATGTTGATGCTCTGCCTTCACTCTTCTGCAGACATCACATTCATTCACGAATTGGGCAATCTACCTTTTCATGCAAGTCCACCAGTAAGATTGCTTGAGGTCTTGGTACATCTTAGAACTTCCAGGATGAATCGAGAGGAGGGAGTCATGTGCTTCGTTCATTATGAGTTTCTTGAGATCACCCTTGGGAACCACAAGTCTGTCTTCACAGAACAAGGTATCTCTCTCATCAATGCGATAGCACTTGTATTTGGGAGTACCCTTTGCAATACCATGTTTCACTTTCTGCACCATAGCATCACTGAGTTGGGCCTCACGGATCTGATCTTCCAAGGTAGGAGCAACTTGAAGATTTGCAAGAAAGCCCTGCGGAACAACTTGGAGGTTGAGCTTCCTGAATGCTTCACAAAGCTCACGCTGGAACGGCTTGATAAGGAGACTGTTGCAATATGCCTTTCTGCTCAAGGCATCTGCAATGACATTGGCCTTGCCAGGTGTGTATTCGATGCTTGGATCATACTCTTGGATCATCTCAACCCAACGAGTCTGGCGAAGGTTCAGGTTCGGCTGTGTGAAGATGTACTTCAAGCTCTTGGGATCGGTGAAGATGTCGACTTTCCTGCCTAACAGAAGGTGTCTCCACGTGATCATGGCGTGTACCACAGCTGCTAGCTCGAGATCATGTGTGGGGTAGTTCTTCTCACTTGGCTTCAGTTGACGAGAAGTGTATGCCACAATTTTCTTGTCCTGCATTAGCAAAGCACCAAGTCCTTGAAGAGAAGCATCACAGAATACTTCGTAGGTCTTGGACTCATCTAGAGGAGTAAGAACCGGAGCAGAGATGAGCTTTTCTTTGAGAGTTTTGAATGCCACATCACAATCCGGAGACCAGTTGTACTTGACATTCTTCTGCAGCAAGTTGGAGAGAGGCTTGGCAATCTTGGAGAAGTTCTCAACGAACCTTCTGCAATAGCAAGCAAGACAAAGGAAGCTTCGGAGTTGCTTGACGTTCTGAGGGGGTTCCCAGTTGACAATGGCTTCAACTTTCTCGGGGTTGACAGCAATACCGTCAGCAGAGATGATACGACCCATATATAAGACCTTATCGAGCCAGAATTCGCACTTGGAGAACTTGGCATAGAACTTATGTTCACGGAGTCTGTCGAGAACTAGACGGAGGTGCTTTTCATGATCCTCTTCATTCTTGGAGAATACCAAGATATCATCCAGATAGACGAGCACAAATTCGTAGGTGTAGGGGTTGAAAATGTAGTGCATTATTCTCGAGAAGGTGGGTGGAGCATTAGCGAGGCCAAAAGACATGACTGTATATTCATAGGAGCCATAGGTTGTTTTGAATGCAGTCTTGTGAATATCTTCTTCACGGATACGGATCTGGTGATAACCCATCAGGAGATCGAGCTTTGAGAACACTTTAGCTCCTTTGAGCTGCTCGAACAATTCATTGATGTTGGGGAGCGAATACTTGTTCTTTATTGTCTTCTTGTTCAATGGCCGATAATCAATGCAAAGGCGCTCCGTGCCATCCTTCTTCTTGACAAATGAGACACCACAACCCCAAGGAGAAGTGTTAGGCCTGATTAGGCCCAAACGCTCTTGCTCATCGACCTGTTTCTTCAACTCCTTCAACTCATCAGGGGAGAGCTTGTACGGACGCTGGCATGCTGGCTCAGTACCATGCTCGAGTTCAATGACGAATTCAACTTGACCATGCGGAGGCATGCCTGGAAGCTCTCCAGGGAAAACATCTTCATATTCATTGACCACCAGAATTTGAGAGATGGCATTAATGTCGCCCTTGTCATTGAGAGAGAATAGCCTGATTGTGTTATCTCGAGAGGCGAAGATAATCACGTCTTCGTCAGAATGAGTAAGCTTGACTTCCTTATTTGCACAATCAATGTGAGCATCATGCTGGGAAAGCCAATCCATCCCAAGAATAAGATCAATGTTGGAGTTGCCGAGAACAACCGGAGAAGCCAGAAAGCGGTAATCACCCATGTGAATAGATACATCCGGAACATGCACCCGAGGGGACATTTGCAATCCAGGAGAAATAATGCTCAAAGGCATTGGCAAAACTTGAGTGACAAATTCATGCTTGGCAACAAATGGTCTTGAAATGAAAGAAAGCGATGCACCCGAATCAAACAATACTTTAGCAGGCATAGAGTTAACTAGAAGATTACCAAGTATCACATCTGAAGAATTCTCTGCTTGAGCTACATTCATCAGATTCACTCTTGCAACCTTGGGATTGTGCTTGACAATAGCAGTGCTGACAGGTGGAGGAGGCGGAAGGCGCCTTGGGTTGGGGCACTTGTTAGCATAGTGACCCTTCTGGCCACACTTGTTGCAAATCACTTGTGGGAGTGGACGGTGATAAGGAGCACTTGACTTGGAAGCTTGAAAATGATTCTTTGACTGATTGCTTGGGTAGGGTGGGTGGGAGAAACCACGACCACCAGAATTCTTGTTGTTGTTGTTGTTGTTGGGAGCTCGGATCACTGGAGGAGGTGGAAGCCAAAACTTCTGTTGCTTTGCGACCACTTGAGAAGAAGAGGAGGAGTGAACAGCGTCTCTGATCCTCTTTTTGGAAGCTTCCATCTTGAGCTGGGCTGCCTCTTGCTTAAGTGCCATGTTATAGAATTGATCAAACTCATCAGGCTCGAACAAGGTGAGAGCTAGTTGGAGTTCATCTTTCAGACCACCACGGAATTGATAGATCTTGCTCTTCGCATCTGGGATGTCTTGCTTGGCATAAGGGGCAAGGTTCTGGAACTTGACATTATATTGGTAGATAGTCATTGAGCCTTGCTTCAGGTTGCTGAATTGCTCACGCATACCCTCGATGACACTTGTTGGAATGTGGTGAGAACGAAAGTCCTTCCAGAAGTCATCCCAGGAGAATACACATCCCTCTCTGGAATATTTGTACTGCTGCCAACAATCAGCGGCTTGGTCCTTGAGTTGGAAGGCTGCAAACTTCACATAGTCCTCGGGCCTTACGTTACTGAACTCGAAATGCTTCTTGATATCTGTTATCCAGTCTTCAACATCTAGAGAGTCCACACAGTAACTGAATGCCTTTGGTTGGTTTGCCAGAAACTGGTTGAGCGTAGCAAAGTGAGGTTGGTTGAACAAATTGCCTTGGCCTTGGTTCCCATGAGCACCCTGATTTGCTTGATTTTCTTGAATGTTCTGCATCATTTGCAAAAGCATCTGGGTGTTCTGGTTCGTCGCTTGCATAATTGCTCTCCAGGCCTCAGACGGAGGAGGAGGGGAAGGAGGACGATCAGGAACCTCTTCACCCTTTGGGTTAGCGTTGGGAACTGTTTTAGGAGCCATCCTGAATGAGATGACAACTATTAGCCATTGATTGAGAAAAATATAAGCTGAATCAACGGCTAGAAATTGCAACATAGTCTTCACAAGCACATTCGAACAAGATGAAGGAAAGTAATCCACAGTTTAATAGTAACAACAATCTTCACGAGAAGCCACTTGGGAGAACAAAAGGTAAATAAAAACAACAAGGAGCAGATGGAACAAATACAAGATAGGAGCTTCGTTCGACATATTCGTGCTAAAAGCTTATGGAACGTGTTACAAAAGGGTTTTGCAATCCCCGGATCAGCATAGCCAAGGACCCTTTAAGATGCAACTCGCGATCGGAACAACGCCCATAAAACTACTTCACTCAATGTAGAACCCCGAACTCCACATCATGCATTCGTTGGAAGAATGCCTACGAACTACTAGATGAACCCGCCTATTAATATCCGAAAGTTTCCAGTTATGCAATCGGGTGTTGGGGATACAGGGGAAGCATCGCGCACTCAACTCTCATCCTACATCCAGCTGTATCCATCCTTCAACACATAACCAGTTATTTCCGGAAACCGTCTACCTCGGACCTTCGAAACGCATCTACTATACAAGCTATGGCAATACTCCCGAACTACCTCCCCAGTACTGGGTGACGTCGGGGTTATCTTGCCACTAACCGCATATGAGAGTTTTCGATGTCGGCCGTCTTAAGTATTCCAGAACTGATGCGATATATTTGTGACGACACCACCTCGGAGCTCAACTCCCCGGGACAGTGCCACAACCCCTAAATGACAGGAGGCATCGAGAACAATGTTCTCGTCACAAAGACATCGAAACAATCCAAACAATACCCGCGTGATCCTAAATAAATTTGGTGAATTTTGAGAGTAGAAGAGGCAAGAGTAATCGTCAGGAGTCGTCACCAGAGTGAAAAGAGATGAGTAGCAAAAGAAATCCTACTCTCCGATATATATATAGGACTCAAAACATTTGAAGTATGTGCCTAGACTCAACCGTCAACGATTCGATCAATCAGTGGGGGCTTCTAGGTCGGAGAAGGCTCTGAATACCAACTTGTAATGCCCAGGATGGGACTATAACTCCTACGTGTCGAGACACGACTTAAAGGTACAAGCCCATTCTGGAATGATCTCAAGTTCAGTATCTTTGCACGACTCATGTAAAAATAGGGATGAAAATGCAAAAGGATAGTTGGCTTACACTCGCCACGTCACACAATACATTACATAGCAAATCGTCATCCAAATAACATCACAACCCGACTACGAGCAAAGATCCAAATGAAATATACCAAATTACATAAAGCCACAGGTCCGAATCGCCCCTAGTAGAAACCACTACTGATCATCGGGATAGTGGACATAGTATCGGCTACGTTCTTCATCGTACTCCCAATACAGCTCTATGCCGTCACCTGGGTAGTTCACCATGGTACCTGCATCTGCTGTGGTGTAGAATCTATGAGCCACGGAGGAGTCAGCAATCTCGTTCCCGGGTAGCACAACTATGTAAGCCTTGGGTGTGGAACAAGGTTGAAGAAAGATAAAAGGTTGTAGCTGCACTAGCACTAGCTTACGTGTTTAGAGCGAGAAGAGAAGTGCCACAAGCGAGAAAGTGATCACGAAGTGATCCTATCTAAGCACGTCAATCATAACCCCACCGTGTTCACTTCCCGAACCCCTTTCGGAAAATGACCGTCACGGTTACTCACGCTGGTAGTGTGTTCAGAACATGGTGTCAAGTTTTCTACAACCGGATATTAACAAATTCCAATCTACCACATAACTGCGGGCACGGCTTTCGAAAGTTCAAAACCCTGCAGGGGTGTTCCAACTTGGCCCATTACAAGCCCACGATCCGCGGAGTCGCAACTCCAAGGTGGGATGGCCCAAGTATCCTCGGAATCCCGTGCTCAAGATACTCCGACTAAGGTAAGACTAATCCAGCAAATCCTCCAGGCGTGCCGACACCCTGATAGTAGCCGCGTGTATCTCATCTCAGGCCACGACCGGATGAGCAGTACGTATAGATACCGAAAACCCCAGCGAACAGGGTGGCACCGCAAGTGGCTCTAGTTTGGACCAACACTCAAATCAAGCACTGGCCCAGGGGGGTTGATTAATTAATCCTCCAGTTAATTACTCCCTCGGCAAGTTTTAGTTGTTAGGCAAATGGAGTACCAATGTTGGGACTTGCTGGAAAAGCCTTAGCGTTAAGCGGCTTATCGAGGGGGTCCCATAACCCCAACCGTGTGACGAACGCATAATTAAGGAACATAACACCTGTTTATACGGTTCCTAGGGCGGCATGAGTGGAACAAATCACCGAGCAAGAGGCTCAGCCTTCCACCCATTGCCAAGTATATAGATGATTTAGTTTAAGAGTTTATATAGTGTGATATCCCAACAAATACTTCAACATGAAGCAAGAATCTTCAAATCTTCTCCTACAACTAGCAATGCTATAAGAGGGGCCGAGCGAAGCTTACTTAGCCAATCAAAGGTTTGCTAGGATGGGTGGTTAGACAAATTCATGGTTACAATAGGAGGCTGACAAACAAACATGGTCATCGAGGCAGTAAGCTAAAGAGCGAGACTTCTAGCAATAGGCAAAGATAGTAATAATATCTGGGTCAGGTCATCTTGCTCGTCGAGTCGTCGATGGGATCGTAAGACGGCTCCTCGTACTCATCCTCGGTAGTACCCTCGTTCTCGTTCTCGGTCTCGGCTTCCGGCACTACTCAATACGAAAACACACGAGGCATGAAATCAAACAAGGTGCAACGCACAATCTATAGGATGCACGTATAATGCACTTAGGATGCACTGTAGATGCACTTCGGATGCATTACGTGACAACATAGGAAGCACACCAGAACAACACAAGAACAAGACAAAATGCTCAAGCAAGTAGGATGCAAGACAATTCTATATAGGAAGCAAAACATGGAAAGGTAGGAAGCACAGAGAAACCACATAAGAACAACAAGTTTAAATGAGGCCGGAAACTACTTAAGACAAATCCGGTAAGTCCTCATATGCATAGTTTGAAATTAGTCCAGATCTGAACAAACCTTAAGTTAAAGCTGTTAAACAGCAAGTTAACATGCACCATGATAATCTACACGAAATTCTAGTCAAGTTTCATATAAAGTTTGTTTAAAACGGAGCTACGGTCTAGAAGATATGATCAAAACAAGATAAGCATGGCAACGGTGCAAGATGCACCCCAAACATCAAGAAAACATACTCCAAACATGTTAACAAGATGATATTATGATTCTACATGCAAAATCACACAAGTTTCATATAGGACTTGCTCAAAACGGAGCAACGGATCAATACATACACTCGAAACAAGAAATAATGCAAAGCTGAGATTAACAGCCACATAGCAACTTTGGAGCAAGAAATATATACTATACATCACTCAAACATGATGACAAGAAGCATGGACATGTAGTAGACATATTCTACAGCAAACAACTCCATTGGAGCAACTCCATAGGAGGCATGGATCAATAGCAACAAGCTACAACATTTTGATCATGACATTAAAAACTTGACAGTAATATTTTATAGCAATTTGGGAGCAAGAATTAAATAAGCTACAGCAAGCCATACGAGCAAGTGAGGACATGGATGAATATACAACAACATTTACAACAAGGAATGATCAGAGGCCACAACAAAACTATCATGGATTTGCCTAGGACATCAAGCAAACATAGCATCAGGATATGACAGATTCCAGACTTAGTGAAATTTCACTAAGTGTTAGAACAGTAACATTAGCATGGCATGTTTAATTAATCTTAAAGCATAACATGGCAAATGGTTTGCACCACATCAGAGATCACATGATGGAGAATCTAAAAAATATGAGCATGCGACCTGGGGGCAAACACATCAATAGCAACGAGCTCCTCAACTAGGCATCTCGTAACAAGTTACAAAACCTAACAGCCACATGCACTTTTGCAACAGGGATAAACATGGCAATATGAACTCTAACATGCATGCTATAGCAACCAACATGTAAAGCATCTCATTATGAACATTTTGACATCTCATTTGCTTCATTTGGATAAACATGCACCAAGTTATCACATCTCAAACATGGCATGAAAATAACTAGTAGCAGTAGTTTATATCAAGTAGCACTCTTTTCTCGAAGATTAAGACATCTAGATGGACTCAAACAAGCATGATACAATGGAACAAAACGTAGTACACATCACCACAATCATTTTGACATATCATATGCACAAATCGGACATGCACACAAAAAGTTATCGCCATCACAAGATGCCATCAGACAACAAAATACAAAAAGGACTTAGGGAAACAACAGGGTCAACCTACGGATCGGGTCAACGCGAAGCGGGTCGGAGCGGGTAAACGCGGGTTGCGGGTAGCAGATCAGGACCCGTTAGGGTTCGATCCCGCGGCGGCTCAGATCGGATCGGCGCGGAGCTCGCCCGACGGAGCTCACGACGGTGGACCTTGGCGCCGGCGGCGCTGCTCCGGCAGCTTGGCCTCGCCGGCGGAGCGGCCTGCGGTGGTGGCGAGTGGCCGGGGCGGCGGCGTCGGTTGGCGATGCGTGAGGTGGTCGGCGCCCTCCAGGCGGCGGGGCGGCGAGGACCTCCGGCCCGAGCGCGGCGGCGGCGGCCGGCGTTGAGGGAGGACGGGGCGCGGGCGCGGCCCGGTTCGGCGGTGGCGGCGGGCCCGCGTCGGGCCTCGCGGGCCGGCGCGGTGGGACGGCGGCGGTGGACACGTGGCAAGCGCGGATTGGTCCGGCCGTCGGCTGGACGCGTCTGGCGCGGCGGGGAGGAGTAGAGTTAGGGTTTTTTGGACGAAAATGACATGGGGGGACGTTTTTATAGGCACAAGGAGCTAGGAGACTCCAAATGGGGAGCGGTTTTCGGCCACGCGATCACAATTCGACGACCGAGATGATGGGAACGGTTGTGCTGGGTTGGTGGGCTGTTGTGGACGGGGTCTTGGGCCTCAAAGAAGAGGTTCTTTGAGCCCACTAGGTTAACCGTTGGAGTACCAAACGAACTCCATACGCGACGAAACTTGACAGGCGGCCTACACGTACCAAAACAACAATGCACGACAAGTCTCACGCCATTCCGGAAACGCTACACGGCCACACACGAAAGAAGGACTCGGGGATGCCAAGGGCATGTGTGAGAGCGTCGGAACTCGAAACGGACAACGGGAAGAGACGAGTTGGACCGGATGCATGTGAGAACACAAATGCAATGCAATGCACATGACAACATGACATGGATGAAATGCACACACGAACACGACAAAACAAAGAACCCAAAATGAAATAAGAGCCCGGAAGGGAATTGATGAAGCCAAAGTTTATATATTGCCATATAGGGAAAGTGTTACATCTCGGGCACTATAGATAACTACTTCTTCCCCATAGACAAGGGAGAAGGGGGTCTGTCCGGTCGCCCGATTTGGTGTTGTACGGATGGACCAGAGAACCGTCGACAGCTCATCAATCCATCGCCTGCCACACTTCTGTAGCGTGTCAAAGGTCCTTGTATTGAGACCTCACAACACTTCAGTGTTTTCCCTCTTAGCTTGTCCATTGCTCCTGGGGTGAGCCACTGATGCAAATGAAATCTTGCTTCTGAGGACATGAACGTATTGCGTGAAGGTGTGGCTCATGAATTTGGTGCCATTGTCAGTGATGATCCGGGTAGGGACCCTAAAGCGGCAGACCAATCCTTTCAAGAACTTGACAGCTGACTGAGCAGTCACCTTTCTCACGGGCTCCACTTCGGGCCACTTTGTAAACTTGTCGACGGCAACGAACACGAATAAAAAGCCCCAGCAACACGGGGGAAGGGGCCCAGGATGTCGAGCCCCCAAACCGAAAAGTGCCAAGATAGAGGGATTGTTTGAAGAGCTTGGGTAGGCTGATGTATGTTCTTAGAATGGAACTGGCAGGCCTGGCACTTGGTGACGAGCTCAATTGCATTTTGGAGGTCAGTGGGATAATAAAATCCTTGCCGAAAAGCCTTCCCAACCAGAACCCTCGATCCAATATGTGAGCCAAAAATTCCTTTGTGTATCTCTGCCAGTAGTTCCTTTCCTTCTTCCCGGCAAATGCTCTTCAATTTCACACTGTTGGGCATTCTTCTGTACGGTGTGCCATCGACAAACTGGTACATACTGTCCCTACAGGATACTCTTTCAGCTTCCTCCTGCTCTTTGGGAAGTTCTCAAGTTTGGAGGAAATGGACAATTTGTCGTGCCCAAGTTGGAGCATGTGGCTCGGCAATGAGGATCAGCGGCACCTCCTCATCTGCGGGAGCAGACTCCTCGACTGCGGAAACAGGTTTCTTGGCAGGAGGAAGAAGCTTGCCGATCGATGGGGAGTTGTTCCCGGTAAGCACCATGTCGGGAGTTTCGAAAAACTCTGCCGGGCGAGGCTTGCCAGAGTCCAATTTCCTTCTCTTCCGGGCCGTTGCTGTCGGAGATACGGAGGGTTGAGTCAGATGGAGAACAAAAGTCCCTGGTTCCTCATGGAGTTTCTGTGCAGCACACTTTGACAGGTGATCAGCTATGCTGTTTTCCGCACGAGGTACGTGCTCTATTTGCAACCCGTCAAAGTGCTCCTCCATCTTCCTAACTTCCTCGACATATGCATCCATCAATGGGCTTTGGTAATCCTTGTTTACTTGTCTCACCACCAGCTGCGAACCTCCACAAATGACTAGCCTCTTCATTCCTAGTTCGGTGGTGATTCTGAGCCCGGCAAGAAGTCCCTCATACTCCAAGTGTTGTAGGTGGCCTCCTCCCGGGGAAAATGCATTTGGACAACATACTGGAGGTGCTCCCCGGTAGGATCAACTAGAAGCAGGCCAGCCCCTGCACCTTGTAGGTACAAGGCACCATCGAAGTACATATCCGGTCTTAGGGAGTTTCTTTGCTAGGCATAACAGTCTCCAATACCTCTACATCAGGGGTTGGTGTTCACTCTGCAATGAACTCTGCTAATGCTTTGCTTTGGATAGTTATTGTGCTCTCAAACTTCACACCAAAACTGGACAGCTCCAAGGCCCACTCCACAATTCTACCGGTGGCCTTAGGGTTCCGGAGTATACGTTGCAAAGGGAAACTGGTGACAACTGTGATTTCATGGGCTTGGAAGTAGTAGCGCAACTTCCTTGAGGCCATGACATGGCCAAAGATCAACTTTTGCATGCCAGAGTACCTTGATCTAGCTGTGGCACCCCAGCTCAGAGCGACCGGTTTACCCTGCATTGCCAGCCCAGAGACCTTGTCTTCTGGCAACATACAACATCTTGGTACAGAAAACAACTGCTTTATTGATACTAGCGGATCAAAGTATTACAACAGGTAGCGAGGCCAAGCGGCACACACGGTGCGGCTGGACAATATGTACATTATTTAGTGAACATAAAAGGCCCCGGTCATCACAATTACACGGTAGCGGAACGACTTCGTAGCGGAACTCCATAGCACAGGGACACCAATGTGGACACGTTCTAGACTCGGACGGCACTCCTTTCCAATGAAACTTTCCTGAAATCTGGCATGACACGCCAGGTCAGTACATTGAATGTACTTGCAAGCTTGCAGCAAACATAATCATAATGACAAACAATATCATGATAATTATTCAATTATTAAAATGCAACAACATACGTGTGTATGAATATAACCAACATGTTGTGCTCAAGCCTTTGTGAAAACAGTCCCTCGGACAGACTTACCAACGGTGATCTTTCTGAACATACCAGCTTGTCCATCTCAAAAGGACATAACTCGTGATCTTTCCGGCGATCACAACCCTGACCGCACTTGGTCTCAATCATCCTGGTGGCTCTCCCACCATCTTTAATAGTGCAAGTTCATAACTTAGTGAGCAAAATACTAAATGTTTACCCATGGTGTGACCTACTTTCGAGCATGTCCGTGACCATGGACTCGGCTATCGATAGATTTGTTACACTCTGCATAGGTAGTGCAATGTACCCACACCACGGAACCCATGGCCTCGCTCTCCCAGTCGGGTGGACCAACGGCATTCCGACGAAACCCTTCCATTGCAAGGACACTCTCTTGGCCACTCCGACTCATTTCCCATCGGAATAGTCCTGGGTGGCCCCGTGCCTCCCAAAGGCACAACGACCACTGTCGTGGCCAAACATAAACTGTCCCAAACGGGGACTCGGTACCATAAACTCAACAACGGGCACACAAGGTTATGTCTGCTTACAGGGCCAGGGTAACGCACACCCATAACCTTCCCTACTTGGAGGTACCGACCAGAGGCATGACAACGGACAGAATAAAGACCTTCCCTTAATGGCAAATGTGGTTGCACTTGGAAAAACTTGATTCAGTGGCACCATGACCCGGTAAACAAATTATTCAAGTTGAGTTATTAGCAGGTTCAACTTAAAAAAATAACCGGTGTCATAAAATGCCATGCAAATGCAACACACCAATATGCATTACCGTAAAGAACTGGATCAACTCTACCATACTAAGTGTAAGCATCACAACTTCTAATATTCCTCTGGTTAGGATTTACTTTCAATGAAAACAAAATATATTCTAGCCAAATTTTACCATTGTTCTTATGCAAGAAAATGACTTCACATAAATATTCATATCCATAACCATATTACTTCTTCATAACCTAAACTTTCTTCTAGTTACATGAACAACTTAATCAACTTCCAACTTTCTGTAAACTAAATACAACAACTAACTACATCAACCAACAGAATAAAAATAACAAAAAAATTCATGTGCATGGATTAAATCATTTATTCAAGTTGTAAAATCACAAATATTGAAATCGCACCATGAAAATGTTACTGTGGCTTGCCTTAGTGCAAATGAGGTTCACAAGCCTCCTGGTGATCTTCAAGACAAGTTTCACCTTCTGAAAAGATTTAAGCACAAAAGGAAAATATCAAGAACCATTCTGAAATTCACCAGAAAATCTACACAGCACAGAAAGATCTCATTTTTGGTGTGCTACAAGATTTCTTTACAAAGAACACAATGCAAAAAGAAGGAGTTCATTTGGACTTATGGTTAAAAAGTTATTGCTGTTGGAAGTTCTCTAGAATATATATAAATTTTAAATTTAAATAAACAGATCGGGAAGGGGTGACATCGAAGGCGTAAAGACCTAGGGCGCCACCACTTGAACCGCTTCACGCGAGTACTGAGTGGCTGACTAGCGGGCCCCGCTAGTCAGGTGAGGGGGAGAGGGAGCAAGGAATAGAGGCGGCTGTGGTTTCGCCGGAGCACACGCCGGCGACACGAGTTCCTATAGAGGGATAGATCTATAGAGGGGATTGAGGCGCACCTGCCCGTACCCGTAGAGTAGCTAGGGGTGGTCGGACGGCATCGGAAACGGCCTCGCAAGCGGAGGCAGAACGAGGTGGTGGCCGGAGTTGAGGACGACGACGAGCAACGGCGACTCTAGAGGCTCCAACTAGGTGGAACAACACCATCAGAGAGTGGCGGAGGCTCTGGAAGGGTTGCCCTGGCCTGAGAGGTGCTGGAGCTACCGCAACGACCCGAGGGGATCGCCGGCAAGCTCAAGCTCGGGAACAGTAGCCTGCGGCCTGCCCGGCTGGGCTACGGCTTTCTACGCTGTTGTGGAGTGTGTGGGGGTGGAGTGAGGTGCTCGAGAAGGCTGGGAGGGGCTCCATTTATAGGCGAGCTGAGAGGGGGATCAGGGCTCCGTCGACGACACCTGGACGCCACGCCCAGCGAAGAACGGCGTCAGTGAGAGGGGGAGAAGGCGACGTGGTTCATGCGAGGACTGTGGACGAACAGAGATGAGCACAAGATCACTGGGAAGGCGACGAGCACAGTGCGCACCGCACTGTTTCCTTGGCCGGACTGTGCCTGTGCTCGCTGCGGCGAGCTCCGGCATCGGCGAGTGCCAGGAGGAGCTGTAGAAGTCGAGACGAAGATGGTGGAGAGGTTTGGCAAGCTCTGGCAGGCGGGGAAGCAAGCACGCGCGAAACATAGCGCTCGGCGGCACTCAGAGCGGGTCGACTAGCAGCCTGGCATGGTGCACACATGTGGTCACCACGTGAACTCTGCCTCCAGGCCGACTCGGGGCCAAAGATCATGTCTGGCGTGTTGTTCGTGGTAGATTTGAATGTTACCCTGGTTTGGTTTGGACCCAGACGCAATAGAAGAGATTTCACCTGCTTGGTAAGTTTTTGGACAGCAACTTTGAGAGCTTACTGAGGTAAAATGGCTGGGAGTTGGAAGCTGTGCTTTGGAGGCTAGCCCTAAGTTACTAAGGTAAAGATGCACAAGGAGTTTCAGATACAATGGAGCAAGTAAAATGTTAGTTGTTGTAGAAACTACCATTTCTGCCCAGAACAGAAAAGAATTTCTGTAGCAAAAATATTCCAAAAAGTGGTGCAATATTTTTTCTCAGGAAGGTGTCCTAGGGTTCAAAGAATATTTGTAAATTTCCTCAGATTTTTGTGGGCAAGAAAAATGGGGGTTGCTTTGGAGCACAATGTGCTAACTAGTATTTTGGAGGGAAAAATGAATATTTTACATTAAAAATATTCCAATAATTATTTTAGGGTGAACCAGAGGGGAAGAGATGATTTGAGATGGAGATGAGGCACTTGAGTGAAAGCCACGGGTACCCAAGTGTTTAAGTCCATATGAAAAGATTCAAAAAAAACCAAGGTTCAAATTAAATCCAAATGAAGCTCGCGCAAATAAAAGAGGGCAAAAATCAGGCTATCACAAACCTCCCCTACTTAGAATGAATCTCGTCCTTGAGATTTGGTTGCTTGGGAAAACCATTCCGAGAAATATGTCCTTAGGAATTCTTCCCCTTCCCAGGTTGATTCTGACATGGTGTGATGCTCCCACTGGACCTGTTAAAACTTCCTTACTTTACTGCGAGTAACCCTTTCCATCTGATCCACAATTTTGAACGGTCTCTCTTCGTACGTTAAATCCTTTGCCAACTCTATGTTGGTCATGGTAGTCCTTTTCTCAGGCGGCGATATGCACCGCCTCAACTGTGAGACATGAAACACGTTGTGCACATCGGACAATTTTGGGGGTAATTCCAACTGGTAAGCAACAATGCCCACTCGAGAAATAACTCGAAATGGGCCAATAAATCTAGGCACCAACTTTCCGCGAGTCTGGAATCTCTTGACTCCTTTCATAGGAGTGAGTCAGAGGTATACGTGTTCTCTGGGCTCAAAACTAATATGTCGGTGTTTTGCATCATAATAACTCTTCTAACGAGATTTGGCCAATTGCAATCTATCTCTGATCTCCTTAACTTGTTTCTGAGCTTCCATCATAAGGTCTATCCCGAAGATACGGCTATCTCCAGTCTAAGACCAATTTAAAGGGGTGCGGCACTTACGGCCATACAAAGCCTCGTACGGTGCCACCTTTAGACTGGTTTGGAAACTGTTGTTATAAGAGAACTCGACATAAGGCTGACAATCTTCCCATTTAGATCCTTGGGCCAAGACGCGGGATCGTAGCATATCTTCAAGTATTTGGTTTACTCGCTATGTATGTACATTAGTCTGAGGATGATAAGCGGTACTGTATTTCAGCGCAGTCCCCAGGGCTTGGTGGAGACGTGACCAAAAGATGGAGGTAAGGAGTGAATGTCACACCCTGCATTTTGTAACATGTTATTTGCATCAATGAAGCATGAAAATTTGGACCAACAATTTTTTTTAGCATCATTTGGCTTTATCTGGAATTGAGTTTTTCTCCATGTGCTTTTTCATGTGCTCATTAAAGTCAACTATTACCTCTTGTAGAATTCATCTCCATACCCAAAACTTCTGCCCAATGATCATTCCAAGTGTTATATAACAGTATAGTAATTTCTTACAAATTAATTTGGCCAAAATGTATTTTATAAATTTAGTTTTCCAAAAACCCCTGAATTGAGATTTGCACTGCAAGTTCTTAATTTAGGGTGAGAAAATTATTTCAAAAGGTGTATTTGAGACCTAGTAGTCATAGGACTTCTAGAAACCACAAATGTGTAATTTTAAAAGTTATTTTCCTATTTTATTTAAAAGCTTTTTCTTAAGGCCAGAAATGGTCTTTAATAGGGACAAATTATTTAAGTATTTCACAAATATTTGCCAAAATTCAGGGGGACTCATAGGACATATATAGTCCATATATAAGAGTTTCAACACTTGGTCATGTTCAAAATAATGGGCTAATCCCTCTAAAACCCTTTCTGGATATTTCAAGCTTTTGAAATATTTACAAAGGAAATATTCTCCAAAAATTCCAGGGAAATTCTATCATGTCATATATGACATATTTGATGATCTTGCCAAGTCCCATGCCTTGGGAAGCAAGAAAACATCCTCAAAACCCTTCATAACCATTATGTCCATATTTGAAGTTTGAGCAACTTTACATTGCCAAACTTGTTCAAATGCTCTCAAACTTGGTGCACAGGCTAGAAATGCCTAATAAGGCATCTAGACCAAATGGCATAAGATTTGGAGTAGAGCAACTTGATCAGAATACCCCAAAACCCTTTCTGTTCAAATGCAAATTTGAACAACTTTACATTACCAACTTTTTACCTGGAGCTTCAAACTTTCTGGGCATGATCAATACCCCAAATGATGAAACTACAACAAGTGGTGCATCAAGGGGAGATGATTAGCTTGACTCAAACAAGATGAAGCCATTTCTGTTGTTTTCTAGGGTTCACCAAAGTTACATTGGCTAGTTTCTTCAAATGAGCCCAAATTTGGTGAAGCACCCTATTTTCACATGTCATTCAATCCTGTTAAGTGTCATGGCTAGTGGACATCATTTCCTTGACCAAACACTGATCAAACACCTTCTGCCAAATTACCAAAACCCTCTTCTTGATCACTTTTACTATTTACCTTGGCCTCAACTTTCTACCACACGTTCATCTAGTTACTAGCTGCCCCCAGTAACTCTCCCATGTCTCCAGCTCCATGATTGAGGGGTAGAAACCCTAGTTCACCTTGCTGGACAACCATTTTCTACCAAGTCACCAGCTCCTCTCCTCTCTCACAACATCTCCAGAGCATCCAAAGCCTCAACCGTAGTGCTTGCATCACCCTGGACCCCCCAGACACGGTGGACGCGTCCAGAGGGCCAATGGCATGCCATGGCATGTGATAAGGGCGCTCCAGAGCGTGCTACAGTGCGCCCACGCACTGTAGCTTCGCCCAATCGCCTGCCCCCGACAGCCTCGAGCTCTCCCCTCGCGCCTCCCAACGCGCCTCGATGTCCACAGCCTCCACCGGTGCTGTCCCCCTCCTCCTGCGCCCTCCAGTGGCCGTCGCCACACGCGCACCGGCCGCCCGCGACGTCCACTCCTCGGGTTCACACGCGCGCTTCGTCTGGAAGCCTCCCCGCTCCTCCTCTCTCCTCTACTAGGCGTAGGGCGTCCAGCAACGCCGCAGACACACTCAGGTCGCCTCTCGTGCGCTCTGGCGTCGAGCAGCAGTTCGCCGGCGCACAGGTCCACGGTACCTCGCCGTTCCCCTATATATAGGACCCCCCGAGCCCTCCACTCAGCACCAGCAGCTTCACCACATCCTCTTTAGTCCTCCAGCACTGCTAGTTCATCCCCGAAGAGCCCTAGTGCTCGGGATTGACCGGAGCTCCGCCGCATCGGGCAGCCGGCGATCTCGCAGTACGGGCTTCCTCCGCCCCTCCTTTTGCTCGATTTAGAACCGCCATGCATCACTGATGCTTTCCCCTCCATTTTCCCCTTCTACAGCTGCCGGAAACAAGCTGGCCAGCAGCTTCCCGATGACCCTCCGCCGTCCCACCTCGCCGCCGACGAACCCGACCTCCCCGGCGTGCCGCACCACCACCACTACCTCCGCGACTCGTCGCTGAACCCATCCATGCCCTCCGTTGCCGTCGCCGTGGCCGGAATCGTCGTCGGTGAGCTCACCATCGCCGTGGCCATGAGGTTGAAGATGATAGGCGGGCCCCGCCTGTCATCCTCACCCCTCTCTCCCTCCCCTCACAGCCGCTGACCGTCGGGCCCCGCCCATCAGGTTTGAAAGCCTGACGTGCGCGCGCTGGCGCCCGAGCGGATGGGCTGGATGCCCTGGGCCGTGCACTGTGGCCACTCTGGCCCAGTAGCACAGGGCCATTTTCTTTTTATTCTTTTTGTAATTATTTCAAATAATTTTACAGAAATGAATATTAGTCCAAATGAAATAATCCAACTCCTAAATTCTTGTAATATTCCAACCTATTTAATGGTGTCACTTTCACACATATCTATGAAACTTTTCTGTTCTGTTCAAATTTAAATTCAAATTTGAGCAATAAAACTCCTATTCTAAAATCCCTATATTCCATTCTGTAACTCCAAAACTCCAACTAAGAATTTTCTCCATTTAGTTTTCCCTCTAGTATTTAACAAAAATAAGTTGACATTTTTCTGAGCACTTTGATTTTTCTGTTTTATTTGTGGTCTTATTTTTCCGTTGTATTTATGCGACGAATTGATACCGTATTTGACGGAGTTGCTGAAGAAGGAGAAGGAGAAGGATTTGAAGACTTTGAAGACCAAGCCAATCCAGGCAAGCAGCCCTTGACCATGATACACTTGTTCTTCGGAACCCGTTTGTTTCTGATGCATGATGATAGCATTACAATGGTGACCTAGTTGAACCACCACATGATGCATGCCTTGATCTTGATCTTGCTATGTGCTAGATGACGTGCAAATAGTAAGTAGTGATACTTAGTGATGCATGTGTGATATGAACCTTCGTGGTTGAAATCCTTGCATAAAACCCATCGGGTGCCCCTAATGCTCGAGGGTGATGTTGAATTAGGTCATCACTTGAGGAAGAAGTGATGTGCCGGTTAAATCTTGTGCATGGGTGAAATAATGGATTAAATTTATGTGTGACTACCGTCCCAACCAAACTTTTGCAACCACACTACCCCTTATGGGACGGGGCTTTATTGATTACTTAGGTCGATACTAGCATGGTGCCCGCATTACTAGTGACGGGAAGACTTGAGGTCTTTCCCGGGACGGGGTCGTGCTTGGATAGACGACCATGACTGTTTTTACAGGGCACTGGACACACCGTTGGTCCCTTCGGGTACGCGTGACATTGAAATTAGGGCAAGTCCCGTGAACTATTGTTTGTACTCGAGGGCCGTGTACCAACGAGTGGACTCTATGTTAGTGTCGTCTAAGGAAAGATAATGACCGGGTGCTTCCCCCGAGTACTCTAAGTACTGCAGGATCGTGGATGACACGAAAGCTTCCCGGATCTTGTGGGTAAAGTGCGCAACCTCTGCAGAGTGTAAAACTATTCGAATAGCCGTGTCCACGGTCATGGACAGTTGGGTGGTGCTACTTAAACTATGTCCAAAATTTTATTTCATCGATGAAAGTGTGTGAGTCAAGGTGGTGACTTGACTCGATGAGTTGAATCATATTCATGTTGATATCGGTAACCTGTCTTCGAGGTTACGAGAAGTTATTGATGCATATACTTGATGGTAGAATATTTATTCTAGCCATTGCTAGATTGCTCATTATTGTTCAATTGCATTGTTACCTTGAACCACATCATGGGTTGCTTGCGAGTACATTCAAAGTACTCATTGGCTTGCCAGTGGTTATTTAATTGGCCAGGCATGGAGGAACAGGAATTTGAGGAAGAATTCTTTGGAGACGATCATGCGAACTAGGACGCTATGCCAGTCAGAATGCCTGTAGGGTTAAGGCAGATGGCATGGGTTCTACCTATCATCGAAGACTTCCGCTATTTGAGTTATTTGCTATTCAGCCGTGAGGCTTTATCTATGTAAGACTTGGCCATAATGGCCTTAATTTGTGTAAGACGATATGTATGGATGTAAGACTCTTGTTATTCAGCTTATGTGTGTTCAGTGAGCATTGATCTCTGGGATCAATGTACACGTGCACTCGGTGATCTCGATTTCTAAGTCGGGGTCCCGACAGTGAACCTCGGTCGGAAGTGATGGTTTGAGGTACTCCATGCAGACTGACTATTCTGGACACATATAGCTGTGCAAGTTGATCTGCTTGATATGTGGTCTTGACCGGAATAAAGTGGGCGACCTTGGTTAAAGTGTCCACTATGACCCATATCGCATCATTGCCTCGCTGAGTCTTGGGTAGTCCAGTGATGAAATCCATGCAGACGTCATCCCATTTCCATTGTGAAACGGGCAGTGGTTGGAGAAGTCCGGCTGGCTTCTGATGTTCTGCCTTTACTTTATTGCATATGTCGCAACATGCCACAAAATTGGCAATGTCTTTCTTCATTCCATCCCACCAGAATATTTGTCGATGGTCTTCATACATTTTTGTACCTCCTCGGTAAATAGAGTATGAGGATTCGCGTGCTTCTGATAGAATTTTCCCTTTCAAGTCCGAGTGATTGGGTACACAAATTCTTCCACGGAATCGGAGAGTACCAAAGTGATCCTTTGAGAATTCAGATGTTCATCCTGCTACCATATTCTTGGCATGCCTTTGCAGGACAGGGTCGTCTGGCTGGGCCTTGCGGATTTCTTCCTCAAGTGTGGGGGTACCTTCCAAAATATTAGTGAGCCCAGCATTAACTATGTTCAGATTGAGTTGAGCAATCTCCTCTTGAAGTTTAGTGTTAGGACCCCGATCCTAAGTCACACAGGTCTAGCCTGTAACACATCATATCACTTTGCGGCCTCACGCACGGTATCCCCACGGGGGCCACCTTACCTGGCCCGGGACCGTTTGCGAATTTTGGCACACGTATATGATAGTGTCGCTAGCATCCATATGACAGAGAACCCGGGCCGACATGACTAGTTATAAACCAAAAGTGGCACTAAATTACAGAGACAGGCATACATGAGCCAGCAACGAACGTGTCGGTCATCAACGTATGAACCAAAGTCATAGCAAGCTACAAGGACTTAAAGGAACAACGCGTGACATTTCCCCTAAGGGACACACATAGGAACGAAGAAGGACACATGCCGGCCAGCCTAAGTGTTCCGGAGCAGTAGCAAGCTACCAAGGCTCGGTGGAAGCACTAGGAGACATTTCCCTGTAAGATAGGCTACCAAGGGTAAACAACTAGGTGTCGGATCCCACACATAGCAATACACATTACACGTACGCATAACATGCAAGTATGTGATGTACAACATGGCATCACAACTTAACTCAACAACTCATATAGATAAGGGCCCAGAAGAGCCATCATAGCATTTATTACAAACAGAGGTCACATGACCCATCATACAGAGCATACAGGCAACGGAAGCATAACATGTCTGAGTACAGACAACTACAAATGAAAAAGGCTGAGAAGCCAGACTATCTACAAGATCCTACAAGGGTACAAGATCGTAGCTGAGGTAACAAGCTAAACGTCGAAGTCCACGCAGAACCACTAGCGAGACTGAAGTCTCTCTGCATAAACATAATTAAGCAAACGTGAGTACAAAGGTACTCAGCAAGACTTACATCAGAACTAGCTACGTATGCATCAGTATCAACAAAGGAGTGGTGGTGTTTGACTGCAGCAAGCCAGCTTTGACTCGGTGGCTATCATGAACTACGACTGCAAGTAACTCTTTTGAGGTGGCGCACATGAGTCCACAAATTCACCAATCAATACACCACTATGGATCCGCTCCCATCTCCCTACGAGAAGGCCATCCATAGCACTCACGCTTATCTTGCGTGTTTTAGGGTATCCACTTTCACTTGTCTATGAACTGTTATAGGCAACCCAGAAGTCCATTTCCGCGGACACGGCTATTCGAATAGATTATATATAACCCTGCAGGGGTGTACTTCTTCACACACGCTCTCGCCACTTACCGCCATGTACACGTCATGTATCTCGGCAACCTTCAAGCGGAAGCCTGGCGAGGGTGTCGGCCACGACCTGACTAACCACACAAGTCTCTCGTCCAGGTTTATTGCCTATTTGGGTTCCATCCGTGGGGAGATCCGGCCGGGGTGTCGCTCACGGCCACAAACGATGTGTACAGGGTTCCCGCATCACCAAATGGGCGACCGGTACACCGTGCCACGTACCTGCCGCGTCACAGCCCACCCCGAGGGTCAGCGCTGCGCACGACCTCCAGTAAACTACAAACACCAGAAACTAGTTGCAACTCCTGGATAGAGATCATGTTGATTAATAAGTCGAGAGAGTCAATTAAGGATCCCAATGTGTGGTAGTAGCTGTTTCATGGACCAACCAACACAGAACTCAGTTCCTTAGGACGGCTGCAATGAGACAACCCACCATGTACTCCTACATGGCCTCCCATCGCTACCTTTACCAAATCGTGTTCACACACTTAGCTCACACACGTTAGGACATGTTCATCACCCTTCCAATTCATCCCCGATGAATCAGACCTGACACAACTCTAAGCAATAGCAGGCATAACCAGAAAGCATGAATGAGTAGGCACAACATGGCTCAAACAACTCTACTCATACTAGTGGGTTTCAACTATTTACTGTGGCAATGACAGGTCATGCAATGGAAAGGGGTTCAACTACCGCAGCAGGTAACAATTGAAGCGTTGTTGTCCTAATGCAGTAAAGAGAGCAAGAGCGAGAGAGTGGGATTGTATTGGAATGCTCAATGGGGTTTGCTTGCCTGGCACTTCTGAAGATAAAATTGGGTCTTCATCGGTGTCATCGATCACATCGTCGGTACACGTCTACTGAAAGGGAACAACACCGGCAACATAGAAAGAAACACAATCAATGCAATGCGATAATATGATGCATGATCATGACATGGCAATATGCTGTTGATTGAGCTAATGCAACTAGCAACCATAATAAATGAAGTTGGTTTGAACCAAAGGTTCAAATTCAAACTCCATATGTGATTATTTAATGCCATTTAATTGATTTGACCTGATCAGCAGGTTTAACTTCTTCAAACATGCATGAAAATGCCATAAACAGATTCCTTGAATTTTTCTGATCATTTTTCATATATAAATTATTTTCATCTGAGCTACGGTTGATTTTATATGATTTTTAGCAGTTTTGAGTATTTTCTGAAATTCATAAATCATTTAAGATTTATTTTAAAATCCAGAAACACTTTACTGCGTCAGCATGACCACATGCTGACGTCAGCAGGTCAACAGGGGCTGTTCGGGTCAAACCTGACTAGTGGGTCCCACTGGTCAGTCTCTCAGGGCTAACTAAATGTTTTAAAACTAAACTAAAGGTTAACAGAGTCTGGGCCCCATGTGTCAGTGACACATCTAACTAACATGGTTAGTTAGCCTTAAGTTAATACTAACTAAACTGTCAGTGGGCCCAGGGCCCACATGTCAGTGTCCAATCTAACTAACAGAGATAAATAACACTAAACTAAATCTAACCTTAATTAGTTAGGGGCCTGGGTCCACCTGTCATTGACCCAGGGGGGGTCATTAGTGCCTGAACTAATAGGCCACGTCAGCGTCGCCGGATTAAGCTTCGGCGACCTCACAGTGCGGCGGCGGCTCGCTGGAGTGGTGCTAGGGGCAGCGGCTGGGCGTGCTGAGAGCACCAGAAGGAAGCCCTCGCTCGCCCGCATCTAGGGGCGCACATGGTTGGGCACGGGGAGGCCTGCAGAGGCACCGGCGATGAGGTCCGCGGCGGCTGAAGCTCTGGTGGCGACGGATTCATCGAATCGGTGCTCGGGAGGAGCTGAGGTTTGTGCCTACAGTCTCTACGAGTGCTCGCGAACTCGTTGGACTAGGTGGTGTGACCAAAAGGTCACCGGGGTGGCGCCGGCGACTAGCCCGAGCAGCGGCGAGCTTCGGCTTCAGTCGAAGCAGTGGCTACGGTGATCAGGAGGCAAGGGGAGGAGGGGCAAATGACGAAGGAGCTCACATAGGTTGCAGCTCGTGTCTCAGTGGGCTCGTAGGAGGTCGGACGACGTCGGGGCATCTCTGGCGATCTGGGGTGCTGGAGATTGAAGACGACGGCGTTGAAGGCGCTGCGGTGCTCCCCAGCTTGAGTACGTTGGTGAAATAGGAAGACGAAGCTACGGCGATACTTCTTGGCATGTTTGCGAGGCGTGCGGTGGCCGGTGGCCGCGGTGGTTTGGGGCGGCGGCGACGAGCTCCTCTCGGTGGCTGCGTGCGAGAGAGACAGAGGAGGGAGGAGAGAGCAGCGAGTGAGGGGAGAGGTCGAGGTGGCTCCGGGGCATCTCCGGGCGTCACTAGAGGGGCCGGGGAGAGGCAGATAGGCAGGGAGGAGGTGGTGGTGTGGCTGCGCCATGCCGGGCACGCAGCTGCTTCGGGGCGAGGGGGAGAAGACGACAGAGGGGGGTGTGGTGGTGGGCTGACCCAGAGAGCTGGGCCGGCTGCAGGTAAGGCCAGGTTAGTCTCTGTCTTGCTCTTTTCTTTAATTGTTTCTGTTTTCTATTTTGTTACTTTGTTTTGGGCTTTATTTAAAATACTTAGGCACACTCAAAAATCATGAAACCAAGCATGGCTACTGTTTAGAATAAATCCAATAGTAAACATTTTAGCTTATGATTATTTGAGCATTTAAAATAATATATAAAATTTAAATGCCCAAATGCAAGTAAGATATGATTTAATTCAAAAATCCAGAATGGTCCTAGAAATATGTGCAACATTTTTGGCAGAGGTTTTTAATCAATCCAAAAATGATGAACTTTTCCAAGGGGCATTTTGGGTTCATTGAAAAAGATTTTAATTTGACCCTAGTTAAATTCATTTAGTGCTAGGGTTTGAGCATCCCCATTTCCAGTTTTTGAGAAATTTAAACATGATGCACACTAAGACCAAGCAAGGCAGGCAAGGGCTGGTCTAGGGCTGTGACAACTCACCCCCACTAAACAAGAATCTCGTCCCGAGATTTGAGCGTAGGGTAAAAAATCAGAGGGGACACTATCTAACACAATCTTCATGATCCAGCTGTCCTTCATATGAATGTTGATTGCTTGCATCATGTTGATCCTGACATCCTGGCTTTTAAGGTCTTTGTCCAACACAGTGACGACGAAAGAAACTCCGCAATAGTTGATCTTGTGAAAGATCGGGCAACTCAAGATCAACTCTTGGGGTGAGACGTTGAAACATCTCTTGAGATGAGACACGGAGTACACCTCCAGGGGGATGGAGTGAAACAAACGATGAAGGTTCACCTAGTGGCAATAATTCCACACCTAAGAAGATGGTGATCGATACCACCAGACAGGGCACCTTAGAGAAGGTGACTCATAGAGTTATTCCCTTAAGTGGCAAAAAGAATTACTTTTGATATAGAGGTCATTGAAACTCTCTATACCAGCCGGAGGCAAATTACAATCGATCATTTGACGGTGTCCGAAAGAATGACATACTCTGCCAGAATGGATGATGTGGACTACCTTGTTAAAGACAACACAAGGGATGATTTTGGTTATCATCGGAAATGGATGGGACCCATGGCAAGTCCATTGCTGAAGATAATCCTGAACAGCAGTGATTGAGAACGGTAACCCATCGAGAATTGGCACATTGGCGGTGCAAGCTGGGAACAAAATGCAAATGCTGGGAATGATTCTGGTAACTGGGAAGAATCCCAACAGTAGAGAGTAAATCTACTCTTGAGGGGTTATAGCATAACCAAGAGCACTAGGAGCAATCCCGGTTGGTGTCGAGGATAACACCTAGTGCTTGTGCGTGCTCTCAAGAACTTGAGTATTCCCATATTCATCATGGTTTTACCAATATCCGGGTCAAGGATCCTGGCAACACCACATACTACCATGATGAATAGTGATGGACAATGCAGATGCAAAGGAAGATAACACTTCTCAGATTTCACCTTAGCGGAGTCAAGGGAAAAATCTGGATGATCGACCGAGAGACATTTAGCACTCCGCTTCTAATGTTCTCCTTGGTGTACTAGGTACCACGGTCAATGCTTAAAAGCATCAACATGGCCATCAAGTAAGGGTCGGACTTCGGAAGCACAAAAAGTCCATAAGGAACAACTAGGGAGTAAATCCTACGAAATCCTTATGGGGAGGTGGCCAACTTCTTCAATCAAGATACTACATCAATAGGTCTTCCGGCTGGGTGGGTTGGCCACGACATCCACTTTACCGGTTATCAAGAGACCAATATTATAGCTCTTGGAAAATGTTTCAACCATCATATATGCCTGAGATTCAGTTCTGATTGGTGTTAGGATATTCCAGACTCATCGAGTCTGGAAAGAAAAATGAAAGTTTGCAACACAATTTGACGAGACGGCATTGCGAGATTCTCGGGAATGAACTACGATAGCAAGCTCCAAAACATGAGCTGGTTCTGCTACGTACCTGTGAACACGTTGTCCAGGACAAGCATGGCCACGTACTAGTCTTACAATAAAACACTATCGAGTTCAGGTGGGGAACCATCAACAAGGATAGCGAAGTCCTAACATAAGTCATGATTCTTAAGAAGGAACGTCTTCTCCTTGAACAAATCTATCAGTGGCTTGGTGTGCTAGGGATACATACAGAATGAAGATGATCAGTCTATCAGACCATAGAATACTTCGCACGTATGCATGACTGACTTGGGATGACTCCAGAGGAAATAAAACAAGCTTTCTCAAATTCATGGCGGCAACTTGCATCAATTACACATGAATTAGGGAAAGTCTCTTCTCTCATCCAACATATACCTCATCAACGAGACACGAAGGCAATGCTTACAAAGTTTCCAACACTAGCTTAATGTCCTACAAAATCATGGAGAAGGTAGCAGTGTTGTTGATGGGCTCAACAACTATTCATCCAGGTTTCCATGGAGATGGAATTCCATAATTATGTGAACAAGTGACAGTATTGGTCCCAGAAGATATAAGGTGTATGCTCGAGGGATCAACCACGAGTAAGACAACATTATGAATATCGCTGGTTCTGATTTGACTTAACGATAGCCCACTCTCAAGTCAAAGTTTTGATATGACAATAGGTCCAACAACTGATCACAGGGACCAATTGATGAAGATGTCATCTATCTTCAACACACGCAAATATATCCCTTGAAATGAACTAAGCTGGCAAGCTTTTATCTTCCAACACTCCAAGTTATTGTTTAGCTTAACCAATTAGCTTAGGGGGTAACCGACACAGATTCTTGGGAAATGGCTGGTTTACAAGAACCAACTCGATCACAAACTCAACATAGCGGTCGGGTGACAACCTGGTAATACTTTCGAGAAGATATTCAGAAAATCACGAACCACCGATATGTTGCTAAGTCCGAAAACAATCTTGCTTTTCAGGGCAAAAGGATGTGATCAAATAAGCAAGGGATTGAATAATCCTAACTCATTGGTCAAGGAGTGCACCAGGAAAGATGGACTAGTAGCACGATCGATCTTAGAATGGTGATTTGGTAACCAACACACTAAGAATGAGATTATCGTCCATTTGCTACCAAGCAACAAAGTTGCTAGGAGTATTGATTTCACACATCACGATTCACTTGTCAGTATTCCGGTTACAACAACACGGAGACCGAGGAATGAACGATGATGGTGAGAAGTATCACTGTATCAAGAGTTCATAGGAGGTTGTGCAATTCTCATCACATTCTTGACATAAAGATGGTAATACTCTAGGATAGAACAGATTAGAAGCTGGATTAGCATTCTTCATCTGCGAAGTACAACTTCTTTGACCCAATCCTGGATATGGATAAGGTACTGGAGTTTGTTTCTCCTAGTCATTCTGAAATAGAATGGGTTGATGGACCACAAGAGTAATAGGCATCGATGAACGAATGCACGCATGCTCTTGACTATCAATTGATAGATCAAGGTCAAAATACAACTAAAAGGGACAACTCAGGAAACATATGATTGTCTGAGTTGTGGATGCATAGGTTAGTATGTCAAACGAGTTCCACATATTTCTTCCGGATAACCCATGTAAAAAGGTAGGATTGGCAGAATCACAATATGAATGGAGTACTACTCAAGAGCACTCTGGTTGTGATCTTTGGTTCAGAAGAACTTCTGCCACGATAGTTCATGGTATTGGAAGAACGATAACCACGGACCTCGAGGACTATCACAAGGTTACTAGTATCCTAAAGGAACGAGCAAATACTACCAACAGGATATAAGTGGGGTGAGTCTTGGGTTCAAGAACCCAGAAATAGATTACCTACCAACCAAATGGCATCACGGGATGCTTTCGAGGATAATGGCCAGAATCATCACACCGGGAATACAGAGTATTGCTAGATTACTGGGTGATTCTCTAGAACACCTAGGGTCATAATAATAACTCCAACATATATGTCGAGGTAACAGAGTACCTCAACACACCGACTAGTGTGATTAATCTGGCCTAAAAGGACATCGGAACAGGAAGAAGGGATTTGCAAATGCATCAGACCATTTAGAAACCTGGGAAGACTCGGACAGCATAACGGCTGCAAATGCTCAAAAATACTTTAGAGATCCAAGCAAATGGGTAGCATAATCACTTAACATCATAATGTCAAGGTTCTGAGACCAACAATTTATCAAACAGAAGTACTTGAGACTGAACTGAGAGTTGAATCCACGTTAACGTGATCCTGATAAATAGAAAGAGAATCCTAGTTCTTAATCCCCGTAGAAAGAAGAAGGTGACTCAGATCAGAAGGTCATAAGGTAAAGGAGTAAAAAGAGCCTTACGTTCCCTTTCACAATCAATTCCCTTATATAACTAAAGAGTTTCTAGACACGACTTCGACCAGTTTGGCTTACTAATCCTAAAGGCAGTCAGGCTCTGATACCAATGCTGTCAGGACCCCGATCCTAAGTCACACAGGTCTAGCCTGTAATACATCATATCACTTTGCGGCCTCACGCACGGTATCCCCACGGGTGCCACCTTACCTGGCCCGGGACCGTTTGCGCATTTTGGCACACGTATATGATAGTGTCGCTAGCATCCATATGACAGAGAACCCGGGCCGACATGACTAGTTATAAACCAAAAGTGGCACTAAATTACAGAGACAGGCATACATGACCCAGCAACGAACGTGTCGATCATCAACGTATGAACCCAAGTCGTAGCAAGCTACAAGGACTTAAAGGAACAACGCGTGACATTTCCCCTAAGGGACAGACACAGGAACGAAGAAGGACACATGCCGGCCAGCCTAAGTGTTCCGGAGCAGTAGCAATCTACCAAGGCTCGGTGGAAGCACTAGGAGACATTTCCCTGTAAGATAGGCTACCAAGGGTAAACAACTAGGTGTCGGATCCCACACATAGCAATACACATTACACGTACGCATAACATGCAAGTATGTGCTGTACAACATGGCATCACAACTTAACTCAACAACTCATATAGATAAGGGCCCAGAAGAGCCATCATAACATTTATTACAAACAGAGGTCACATGACCCATCATACAGAGCATACAGGCAACGGAAGCATAACATGTCTGAGTACAGACAACTACAAATGAAAAAGGCTGAGAAGCCTGACTATCTACAAGATCCTACAAGGGTACAAGATCGTAGCTGAGGTAACAAGCTAAACGTCGAAGTCCATGCAGAACCACTAGCGAGACTGAAGTCTCTCTGCAACCACATAATTAAGCAAACGAGAGTACAAAGGTACTCAGCAAGACTTACATCAGAACTAGCTACGTATGCATCAGTATCAACAAAGGAGTGGTGGTGTTTGACTGCAGCAAGCCAGCTTTGACTCGGTGGCTATCATGAACTACGACTGCAAGTAACTCTTTTGAGGTGGCGCACACGAGTCCACATATTCACCAATCAATACACCACTATGGATCCACTCCCGTCTCCCTACGAGAAGGCCATCCATAGCACTCACGCTTATCTTGAGTGTTTTAGGGTATCCACTTTCACTTGTCTATGAACTGTTATAGGCAACCCGGAAGTCCATTTCCGCGGACACGGCTATTCGAATAGATTATATATAACCCTGCAGGGGTGTGCTTCTTCACACACGCTCTCGCCACTTACCGCCATGTACACGTCATGTATCTCGGCAACCTTCAAGCGGAAGCCTGGCGAGGGTGTCGGCCACGACCTGACTAACCACACAAGTCTCTCGTCCAGGTTTATCGCCTATTTGGGTTCCATCCGTGGGGAGATTCGGCCGGGGTGTCGCTCACGGCCCCAAACGATGTCTACAGGGTTCCCGCATCACCAAACGGGCGACCGGTACACCGTGCGACGTACCTGCCGCGTCACAGCCCACCCCGAGGGTCAGCGTTGCGCACGACCTCCAGTAAACTACAAACACCAGAAACTAGTAGCAACTCCTGGACAGAGATCATGTTGATTAATAAGTCGATAGAGTCAATTAAGGATCCCAATATGTGGTAGTAGCTGTTTCATGGACCAACCAACACAGAACTTAGTTCCTGAGGACGGCTGCAATGAGACAACCCACCATGTACTCCTACATGGCCTCTCATCGCTACCTTTACCAAATCGTGTTCACACACTTAGCTCACACACGTTAGGACATGTTCATCACCCTTCCAATTCATCCCCGATGAATCAGACCTGACACAACTCTAAGCAATAGCAGGCATAACCAGAAAGCATGAATGAGTAGGCACAACATGGCTCAAACAACTCCTACTCATACTAGTGGGTTTCAACTATTTATTGTGGCAATGACAGGTCATGCAATGGAAAGTTGTTCAACTACCGCAGCAGGTAACAATTGAAGCGTTGTTGTCCTAATGCAGTAAAGGGAGCAAGAGCGAGAGAGTGGGATTGTATCGGAATGCTCAATGGGGTTTGCTTGTCTGGTACTTCTGAAGATAACATTGGGTCTTCATCGGTGTCATCGATCACATCGTCGGTACACGTCTACTGAAAGGGAACAACACCGGCAACAGAGAAAGAAACACAATCAATGCAATGCGACAATATGATGCATGATCATGACATGGCAATATGCTGTTGATTGAGCTAATGCAACTAGCAACCATATTAAATGAAGTTGGTTTGAACCAAAGGTTCAAATTAAAACTCCATATGTGATTATTTAAATGCCATTTAATTGATTTGACCTCATCAGCAGGTTTAACTTCTTCAAACATGCATGAAAATGCCATAAACAGATTCCTTGAATTTTTCTGATCATTTTTCATATATAAATTATTTTCATCTGAGCTATGGTTGATTTTATATGATTTTTAGCAGTTTTGACTATTTTCTGAAATTCATAAATCATTTAAGATTTATTTTAAAATCCAGAAACACTTTACTGCGTCAGCATGACCACATGCTGACGTTAGTAGGTCAACAGGGGCTGTTCGGGTCAAACCTGACCAGTGGGTCCCACTGGTTAGTCTCTCAGTGCTAACTAAATGTTTTAAAAGTAAACTAAAGGTTAACAGAGTCTGGGCCCCACGTGTGAGTGACACATCTAACTAGCCTTAAGTTAATAAAAACTAAATTGTCAGTGGGCCCAGGGCCCACATGTCAGTGTCCAATCTAACTAACAGAGATAAATAACGCTAAACTAAATCTAACATTAATTAGTTAGGGGCCTGGGTCCACCTGTCATTGACCCAGGGGGTGGGGGTCATTAGTGCCTGAACTAATAGGCCACGTTAGCGTCGCCGGATTAAGCGCCGGCGACCTCACAGTGCGGCGGCGGCTCGCCGGAGAGGCGCTAGGGGCAGCGGCTGGGTGTGCTGAGAGCACCAGAAGGAAGCCCTCGCTCGCCCGCATCTAGGGGTGCGCATGGCTGGGCGCGGGGAGGCCTGCAGAGGCACCGGCGACGTGGTCCGCGGCGGCTGAAGCTCTGGTGGCGATGGATTCATCGAAACGGTGCTCGGGAGGAGCTGAGGTTTGCGCCTACGGTCTCTACGAGTGCTCGCGAACTCGTTGGACTAGGTGGTGTGACCAAAAGGTCACCGGGGTGGCGCCGGCGACTAGCCTGAGCGGCGGCGAGCTTCGGCTTCAGTCGAAGCAGTGGCTACGGTGATCAGGAGGCAAGGGGAGGAGGGCAAACGACGGAGGAGCTCACATAGGTTGCAGCTCGCGTCTCAGTGGGCTCGTAGGAGGTCGGACGACGTCGGGGCATCTCCGGCGATCTGGGGTGCTGGAGATTGAAGACGACGGCGTTGAAGGCGCTGCGGTGCTCCTCAGCTCGAGTACGTCGATGAAATAGGAAGACGGAGCTGCGGCTATTCTTCTTGGCATGTTTGCGAGGCGTGCGGTGGCCGGTGGCCGCGGTGGTTTGGGGCGGCGGCGACGAGCTCCTCTCGGTGGCCGCGTGCGATAGAGACAGAGGAGGGAGGAGAGAGCAGCGAGTGAGGGGAGAGGTCGAGGTAGCTCCGGGGCATCTCCGGGCGTCGCTAGAGGGGCCGGGGAGAGGCAGATAGGCAGGGAGGAGGTGGTGGCGTGGCTGCGGCATGCCGGGCACGCAGCTGCTTCGGGGCGAGGGGGAGAAGACGACAGAGGGGGATGTGTTGGTGGGCTGGGCCAGAGAGCTGGGCCGGCTGCAGGTAAGGCCAGGTTAGTCTCTGTCTTGCTCTTTTCTTTAATTGTTTCTTTTTTCTATTTTGTTACTTTGTTCTGGGCTTTATTAAAAATACTTAGGCACACTCAAAAATCATGAAACCAAGCATGGCTACTGTTTAGAATAAATCCAACAGTAAACATTTTAGCTTATGATTATTTGAGCATTTAAAATAATATATAAAATTTAAATGCCCAAATGCAAGTAAGATATGATTTAATTCAAAAATCCAGAATGGTCCTAGAAATATGTGCAACATTTTTGGCAGAGGTTTTTAATCAATCCAAAAATGATGAACTTTTCCAAGGGGCATTTTGGGTTCATTGAAAAAGATTTTAATTTGACCCTAGTTAAATTCATTTAGTGCTAGGGTTTGAGCATCCCCGTTTCCAGTTTCTGAGAAATTTAAACATGATGCACACTAAGACCAAGCAAGGCAGGCAAGGGCTGGTCTAGGGCTGTGACATTTAGGGGGCAAGGATTTTGATATGACATTTAGGCTGACCGGCTTTCGACTGAGTGCGTCAGCCACCACGTTGGCTTTACCCGGGTGGTAATTTATTCCAAGATCATAATCCTTAATCAGCTCAAGCCATCTTCGTTGACGGAGATTTAAATCTGGCTGAGTAAATATATACTTGAGACTTTTGTGATCAGTAAAAATTTGACACTTCTACCCGATGAGCTAGTGCCTCCATATTTTTATAGCATGAACTACCGCGGCCAATTCCAGATCATGAGTAGGGTTATTTCCCTCATGCGGCCGTAGCTGTTGTGACGCATATGCTACTACCTTGCCGTCTTGCATAAGTACGCAACCAAGTCCTTGTCTGGATGCGTCACAGTATACATCAAAATTGCGGTAGATATATGGAAGAGTTAATGCGGGTGCGGTTTTCAGCCGTATTTTTAGTTCACTGAAACTTTTCTCACAGTCTTTAGTCCATTCAAACTTCTTATCCTTTTTTAGCAGCTATGTCATGAGTTTAGCAATCTTGGAGAACCCTTCAATGAAACGACGGTAATATCCGGCTAGTCCAAGGAAACTTCGGATCTATGATACCGTTGTTGGTGGCAACCAATTGAGCATATCTTTTACTTTGCTTGGGTGTACGGCTATACCCTCGGTGGATAGCACATGTCCAAGAAATCCAACTTGATTGAGACAAAACTCACACTTACTGAATTTGGCGTAAAGCTGATGGACGCAGAGTCGTTGTAGCACTGCTCGGAGGTGTTCTTTGTGACCCCCTTCACTTTTTGAGTATATAAGTATGTCATCGATAAAAACTACCACGAACTTATTGAGGAAGTCCATGAATACTTTGTTCATCATGTGCATGAAGAACGCAAGGGCATTGGTGAGACCAAAGGACATAACTGTATATTCATAAAGGCCGTATCGAGTGGTGAATGCGGTCTTAGGAATATCTTCCTTTTTAATCTTAAGCTCATGGTATCCTGTCCATAAATCAATCTTGGAGAATACCTTGGCCCCACTGAGCTGATCGAACAAGTCATCAATTCGTGGCAGCGGATATTTATTTTTGATGGTGACATCATTCAGCTAACGATAATCCACACACATGCGGAGGCTGCCATCTTTCTTGCTTACGAAGAGAGCAGGTGATCCCCATGGTGAGGAGCTGGGACGGATATATCCTTTCTAGAGCATTTCATCAAGTTGTTTCCTTAGTTCCACTAATTCTTGTGAGGGCATCCGGTAATACTTCTTGTATAACGGTGCGGTTCCGGGTACAAGATCTATTGCATACTCAAGCTCTCCATCTTGCGGCATGCCTGGCAGTTCTTCTGGAAATACATCAGGAAATTCACTGACCACGGGAATTAATTCCAATTCAGCCACACCGGTGAATATTATTCCCTTCTTGGGTATGCTTCTGTGAGAGTAGAATTTGGTAGTCTGCCCCTTCTGACTGGTCATAGTGACTTCTCGGGTTGCACAATTTATGCATACTTGATATTGGGTCAACCAATTCATGAACAAAATATCGTCCAACTGTACCGACTCGATGAGTATCAAGGAAGTTGGAAAGCTTATTCCGTTGATATTCATTTCCAAATCACGGCAGACCAGGTTACTCTTCATTAAAGATCCCGGGGTTTGTACCAGCATATTTTTGCCCAAAAGCGAACAAGGAAATTTGTTTTGGGCAACAAAACTCTGAGAAATAAAAGAGTGGGAAGCCCCCGAGTCAAATAAAATTATTGCAGGTATGCTATTAACAGAAAACATACCAATGACTACTTCGGGGTTTTCTTGGGCTTCATCCGTGGTGAGGTGATGGACGTGCCCGACGATGTTTTGCTGGTTCGGGCTTGACCCCATAAAGTTGACTTGTGGCCTGAATAAGCCGTTCGCCTTGCTGTTCTTGGGGCACTATCTGTCATAATGTCCGTTTTGCCCACAACTGAAACAAGAATTGTTGCGCTGACGCTCCTCGTGTACTGGGTTGGTCACAACATTCTTGACTTGAGTAGTGGTCTTGTTAACATTCTTTTGCCAATTGGGCTTGTATTCTACCTAAGTCCGCTGCCAGGTTCGAGCCTTCTGCACTTGTTGCCCTTCTTTCCTTGGTTCAAACTTGCGCTTGTGCTCGTTGTTAGCAGGCTTGTTGTCCAGCACGAGCTTGTGTTCTCTTTCCGCAATGAAAGATTTGTGCACCAAAGTTTGGAAGTCCGGAAAATCTAGCATGTTGAGGGTGCACCGGAGTTGCGAGTTTAATCCTCCAAGCAATCTAGCAATCTTTCTTTCTTCAGTGGCCACATCATAAAGGGAGTAACGGGCCAAATGATTGAATTTTCGCAAATAATCACCCACAGACAGATTTCCTTCGGTGAGTGCAAGAAATTCACGCGGCTTGGTCTTCATAATTCCAGTAGGGATATGATATTTTCGGAACTGATCCTTGAATTTTGACCAGGTTAGTTCTTCATTAGAAGGCCACATGGCTTTTGCATTTTCCCACCATATGGCAGCAGCGCCTTCAAGATAGTGAATGGCATATGGAACTTTGTCCTCTTCTGCAGTACGGGCAATCTCAAGCTTCCCTTCAATGGTCCGCAACCAACCGTCGGCATCCAAAGGGTCAACAACCTGATTGAAACTAGGAGGCTGAGTCCTCTAAAAGTCTGATAGCTTGGAGTGATGACCGTTCTGATTTCCATTATGTCCAACCATAGCTTGAACACTTATCAATATCTCTAGCAGATCATTGCTACTCCTTTCCTCAAACATGCACATAATTTGCTCTGTGGTATGCGGATTTGGCGGTGGAGGCGGTGGTGGTATGTAGGGCTCGGGAGAGTGTCCTGCCTGTCGAGCGGAACGACGAACATGAGCATCCTCGTGAGCGCAGCTACCGTTGCCTCCCCGCGTCATCCTATTATGGATTTTTCCCAAGACAACGCAACCGAGATGAGAAACATTCAAAAGAAACATTGGGGAAAAGCCAGCAACAAATCCCGAGGGAAAACAAAATTAGGAACAAAAGACAGTGAATAGAAGAAATACAGTTCCAGCAAAATTATACATGGACTCATACATGAAAAGTAATTAACATGGCTGGTTCCACCACACTTATACATGAAACGAGACATCATGACTCGTACAACTACATCCATACATCATACTGACAACTGCGAATACTGTGGAAGTCTACTACTGTGCGGGTGCTGCGGGGTCCTCTCCTGAAGTGGACTCGGATCCTGAACTGACGAGGTTAACTGAAACCTCTGGGTTAAAGGTAACACGACGACGCTGCCTCGGAGGCTCTCCTTCCCGGGCAGGAGTAGGGTGGATCTAGGAGCTACAGGAGTATTGAGAAGTGAAACCCACTCAGCAGGAGCACTGTGAAGATTTATGGTCGAGGTACCCGAGCTACTCGGAGGAGTAACTAGTGAACTGGGGGAACCAAAATTGGCGGGGATGTAAGGGGTAAATCATGTGGATGCGGGAATAGTGACATACCTAGTAGTGGCTAAAGCATTGCGAGTGTTAGTCAACTCTCGAGCCAGCTCGTGGATCAGGAGATAGCTAGCAGTAATATATTGGGAAAGGTGGCTAGCAACACTATCAGACTCTGGATCAATATCAGGGAAACGAACACGGCCATTGTCGTGCAGAGATGGATAGTATTGGAAACCTGGGTGGTTCTGCATGTGGACCTCGCTGTGACGGAGTTCAACAAGGATCTCGAATGCAGCAAATTGGACGGCCTACGAAGCGGTAGAAGCGTGACCGCTCCGAGAGGTACGAGTGTAAGTACTGGAGTCGGAACTGGTGCACAGAGTCACCACTGCCTGATACTCATATACTGAGCTTGCTAGACGCTCCCGGTACACACAATAGACTAGGTCGTCTCCGGGAGGGTACAGCCAACACCACACGTAACGAAGGAGGTGCGATGACGTGTACGACATTAGTTGCAACTGGCACGGAAACAGTACCGGAGCCATCTACACCACAACCATTAGTATGTTAGCATAAAAATTAAAGTAAGTATATGCAAAGCAACAACTGGCTACACATGCTACTGGCACTCAACTTAAACACGTACCTAGCCTTTAGTTAACCCGTCATAGTCTAATGTGCCCTACAGTCAGCGTGGCCCTAATACCAAGCATTGTGGCACCCCGGCACAGAGCGACCGGTTTACCCTGCATTGCCAGCCTTGAGACCTTGTCTTCTGGCAACACACAACATCTTGGTGCAAAAAACAACCGCTTTATTGATACTAGCGGATCAAAGTATTACAACAGGTAGCGAGGCCAAGCGGCACACACGGTGCGGCTGGACAATATGTACATTATTTAATGAACATAAAAGGCCTCGGTCATAACAACTACATGGCAGCGGAACGACTTTGTAGCGGAACTCCATAGCACAGGGACACCGATGTGGACACGATCTAGACTCGGACGGCACTCCTTTCCAGCGAAACTTTCCTGAAATCTGGCATGACACGCCAGGTCAGTACATTAAATGTACATGCAAGCTTACATCAAACATAATCATAATGACAAACAATATCATGATAATTATTCAATTATTAAAATCCAACAACATACGTGTGTATGAATATAACCAACGTGCTGTGCTCAAGCCTTTGTGAAAACAGTCCCTCAGACTGACTTACCAACGGTGATCTTTCTTAACATACCAACTTGTCCGTCTCAAAAGGACATATCTCGTGATTTTTCCGGCGATCACAATCCTGACCACACTTGGTCTCAATCATCCCGGTGGCTCTCCCACCATCTTTAATAGTGCAAGTTCATAACTTAGTGAGCAAAATTTTACTAAATGTTGACCCATGGTGTGACCTACTTTCGAGCATGTCCGTGACCGTGGACTCGGCTATCGATAGATTTGTTACACTATGCAGAGGTAGTGCACTGTACCCACCCCATGGAACCCATGGCCTCGCTATCCCATTCGGGTGGACCAACGGCGTTCCGATGAAACCCTTCCATTTCCATGACACTCTCTCGTCCACTCCGACTTGTTTCCCATCGGAATAGTCCTGGGTGGCCTCGTGCCTACCAAAGGCACAACGACCACCATTGTGGCCAAACATAAACTGTCCCAAACGGGTAGTCGGTACTATAAACTAAATAACGGGCACACAAGGTTATGTCTGCTTACCGGGCTAGGGTACCACACGCCCATAACCTTCCCTACTTGGAGGTACCGACCAGAGGCATGACAACGGACCGAATAAAGACCTTCCCATAAAGGAACATGTGGTTGCACTCGGAAATACTCGATTCAGTGAAACCATGACCGGGTCAAAAAACTATTCAAGTTGAATTATTAGCAGGTTCAACTTCAAGAAAATAACCGGTGTCATAAAATGCCATGCAAATGCAACGCACCAATATGCATTACCGTAAAGAACTGGATCAGCTCTACCATACTAAGTGTAAGCATCACAACTTCTAATATTCCTCTGGTTAGGATTTACTTTCAATTAAAACAAAATATATTCTAGCAAAATTTTATCATAGTTCTTATGCAAGAAAATGACTTCACATAAATATTCATATCCATAACCATATTAGTTCTTCATAACCCAAACTTTCTTCTAGTTACATCAACAACTTAATCAACTACCAAATTTATGTAAACTAAATACAACAACTAACTACAGCAACCAACAGAATACAAATAACAACAAAAAAATCATGTGCCTAGATTAAATCATTTATTCAAGTTGGAAAATCACAAATATTGAAATGGCACCATGAAAATGTTGATGTGGCTTGCCTTAGTGCAAATGAGGTTCACAAGCCTCCTGGTGATCCTCAAGGCAAGCTTCACCTTCTGAAAAGATTTAAAGCACACAAAGAAAATATCAAGAACAATTCTAAAATTCACCAGAAAATCTACACAGCACAGAAATATCTCATTTTTGGTGTGTTGCAAGATTTCTTTACAAAGAACACAATGCAAAAAGAATCAATTCATTTGAAATTTAAATAAATGGACTAGGAAGGGGTGGCGTCGAAGGTGCAAAGACCCAGGGCGCCACCTCTCGTACCGCTTCACGCGAGTACAAAGTGGCTGACTAGCGGGGCCCGCTAGTCAGGTGAGGGTGAGAGGGAGAGAGGAACATATGCGGCTGTGGCATCGCCGGAGCGCACGCCGGCAACGCGAGTTCTTTGGCCAAGATGAGAGGGATATACCTACAGAGGGGATTGAGGCGCACCTGCCTGTACCCGTAGCGTAGCTAGGGGTAGTCGGAAGGCGTCGGAAACGGCCTCGCAAGCGGAGGAAGAACGAGGTGGTCGACGGAGTTGAGGATGACGATGAGCAACGACAACTCCAGAGGCTCCAACTAGGTGGAACAGCACCACCAGAGAGTGGCAAAGGCTCTGGAAGGGTTGCCCTAGCCTGAGAGGTGCTGGAGCTACCGCGACGACCCAGGGGATCACCGGCGAGCTCAAGCTCGGGAAAGGCGGCATGCGGCCTGCCCGGCCGGGCTACGGCTTTCTACGCAGTTGTGGAGTGTGTTGGGGTGGAGTGAGGTGCTCGAGAAGGCTGGGAGGGGCTCCATTTATACGCGAGCCAAGAGGGGGATCGGGGCTCCGCCGGCGACACCTGGACGCTGCGCCCTGCGACGAACGGTGTTAGTGAGAGGGGGATAAGGCAACGTGGTTCACACGAGGACTGTGGACGAACGGAGACGAGCACAGTATCAGTGGGGAGGTGAAGCTGTGGCTTGAGAACGCGGGGAGGCCGGGGAAGAGGGGGAGTAGAAGAGGGCGCTCACAGGGAGGCGGTGGAGCAGCTCAGTGGGCTGGGGGATGCTCTCCAGCGCATGAATCAACGGCAACCACCGGCGGCGAGATGTGACGGTGATGAGCTCGAGGGCGACGACTCCAAGCCTTCGAGGGCATGATCTTCTACTAGGAGCATCATGGCATCGACGCAGGGCTAGAGGACATGCTAGTGGGGCGAGGAGTGCGCGGTGGCTGCAGTGGTGCTCGTTGGCGCGTCGGCGAGCGCTTTGGCCATGGCGACAGTCGAGCGAGGAAGAGAGC